>JAMWET010002262.1:30000-117500 GCA_024036415.1 Prochilodus magdalenae | reverse complement strand
TCACTCACTCAATCACTCCCTCACTCACTCAGTCCCTCACTCAATCACTCCCTCACTCATTCACTCACTCCCTCACTCAATCACTCACTCACTCACTCGCTCAATCACTCACTCAATCACTCATTCACTCACTCACTCAGTCACTCATTTACTCACTCCCTCACTCAATTACTCCCTCACTCAATCACTCACTCACTCACTCCCTCACTCAATCACTCATTCACTCACTCACTCACACTTACTCAATCACTCATTCACTCACTCACTCACTCACACTTACTCAATCACTCATTCACTCACTTACTCCCTCACTCAATCACTCCCTCACTCATTCACTCACTCACTCACTCACTCATTCACTCTCTCACACACTTACTCAATCACTCATTCACTCACTCACTCACTCGCTCAATCACTCATTCACTCACTCAGTCCCTCACTCAATCACTCCCTCACTCATTCACTCACTCACTCACTCGCTCAATCACTCACTCAATCACTCATTCACTCACTCAGTCACTCATTTACTCACTCCCTCACTCAATCACTCATTCACTCACTCACTCACTCTTACTCAATCACTCATTCACTCACTCACTCCCTCACTCAATCACTCCCTCACACACTCAATCACTCATTCACTCACTCACTCCCTCACTCAATCATTCCTTCACTCAATCACTCATTTACTCGCTCGCTCAATCACTCACTCAATCACTCACTCACTCCCTCACTCACACACTTACTCATTTACTCAATCACTCACTCACTCGCTCAATCACTCATTCACTCACTTGCTTTATCACTCACTCACTCACTCCCTTACTCATTCACTCACTTGCTTTATCACTCACTCACCCACTCACTCATCCTATAACCTGCTCGAAGGGCAGAAGGCAGGATACACCCTGTACCATCGCAGGGCCCTCTCCAGATCAAAGGACCTAAACGTCACATGCATGCCCTGGCTCCGGCTCGGCTGGCACAGTGACCTGCCGCTCGTTTGCCAGACTTGTTTACTTGTTTACCAGACTGGTAAACAAGAGCTGTTCGTCGAGGGTTGGAGCTAAAGACAGAGTTTACACTTCTACCCCCATCGGAAACGTGTGGGTCGCCTGCTGCTGTTTGCCTAACGCTGTAATCATCTATTACAGAGCCGAACACTCCCCCGTCAGGGGAGCAAGTCTAGCTGGAGCTACAGTAAATAACCGTGATGTAGGAACCAGACTGAATCACTTACAGGAACACAGATATCAATGATCAGCCTGACTGTGGAGCTCCGCACAGTCGCCAGGCACCCCTCAGGTCTCTCACCGACACGGGGCAGACATGATGTCCAGGTTTATAGGACACGCCCATTCACGACTGAGGCTTCATGGATGAAACTTGGTGGGCCACATGTGACGTAAGCCAGGACGGGCGCTACCGCTCTACCTCGAGTCATCCTGAGAGTGCCAGCACTACTGACAGACGTCTGCACGACCCGGGACTACATGCACCTTAACACCACATCACCAACACCAAACACTGCAGTGGTGCGGACTGTCATGGAGTGACTTCCAGAGGGTCATCTTCAGTGACGAGTCCCGCTTCTGTCTTGGTGGAGACGCCCAACAAATCCAGGCACCGTGGGGTCAGCGCCAAGACGCCCAGAAGGCCTGGTGTCCCTCCACCTCCACCCCTACTGCACCATCTGCAGGAACTGTGTGAGGATGTTCAAGCTGCATGGGATGGATTACCACAGGACACCATTGGGAACCTCTACAGCTCCATACCGAGACGTCTGGCGTGTTGGGTTAGCAAACATGGCGGCCCAACACCAGACTTCTGTATGTGTAGCTCAATAAATATTGATCATATCAGTCTAAATTTATCATCAAATATTGATCCTGGTCACCTTTATCTTCCTTCCCAACCGCACCTCCATCCCTCACCTCCGTCTGGGTGCAGCTGTTCTGCTGATGACGAGTGTAAGTTTTTGATTCTGGTGGCTGATAGTAGCTACAGCACTTTCCACTCCACCTCACTCACCAGACCTCCCAATGATCCACCCATCACGGGAGTCACAGTTCTTAGTTTATTAAAGGTTCTAGATAATTAATTAAAACCACCATCATCATTAGTAGTGTTAGTGGTTTGTGACAGAAGAGGGGCTAATAAGAACCGAACAGGACATGCCTATAGAAGTGCATGTGGTCCTGCGTCGTCTGTGGTCGTCTGCCAACGGTGCTGGCACCAACAGGGTGACTCATGAAGGGCATCAGAATCAAAGCGCTGACTGCGTCCCAGTGCACAACGCAAGGCCCATGAAGTTGGTGTGGAGCCCTGACCTCGACCCCATCAAGCACCTTTGGGATGAAACCGAGGTTGTGAGCCAGGCTCTCGCGTCCAACCTCGGCGTCTGACCTCCTCACAAACTGTGTTCAGTATCTTCACACCCGTCTTCAACCTAAAAAATACCCCGCTGGCCGGTTCTTCAGGTCCACCTCCTCGTACCTACACTCACTGTCCACTGACCACATAGGAGCACCTTGTAGGTCTACAGTGTATACTTTGGTACCTGGTTCCTCGATGGTTCGGACCCCCACAGGACCACCACAGAGCAGGTAAGTGGGTGGTGGATCATTCTCAGCACTGTGGTGACACTGACGTGGTGCTGGTGTGAGTGGTTTAGACACTGTGTCCACTCACTGTCCACTCTATTAGACACTCCTACCTTGCTGCTCCACCTTGTAGATGGACAGTCAGAGACGATAGCTCATCTGCTGCTGCACAGTGCAGTGTTGGTCATCCTCTAGTCCTTCATCAGTGGACACAGGACACTGCCCACAGGACGCTGCCCACAGGACGCTGCCCACAGGACGCTGTCCACAGGACGCCGCCCACAGGACGCTGCCCAAAGGACGCTGCCCACAGGACGCTGCCCACAGGACACTGCCCACAGGACGCTGCCCACAGGACGCTGCCCACAGGACGCTGCCCAAAGGACGCTGCCCAAAGGACGCTGCCCACAGGACGCAGCCCAAAGGATGCTGCCCAAAGGATGCTGCCCACAGGACGCTCCCCACAGGACGCTGCCCACAGGACGCTGCCCACAGGACGCTTCCCACAGGACGCTTCCCACAGGACGCTTCCCACAGGACGCTTCCCACAGGACGCTGCCGTGCTGGATAGTTTTGGTTGGTGGATAGTTCTGGTTGGTGGACGATTCTCAGTCCAGCAGTGACACTGAGGTGTCCAGCAGCACTGCTGTGTCTGATCCAGTCACACCACCACCACCACGTCAGGGCCACCATCCACATCATACCTGCTCCATGGTGGTCCTTTGGGGGTCCTTATCTCTGAAGAACACGGTCCCAAAGTATACACTGTAAACCTGCAAGGTGCTCTTACAGGGTCGGTGAAGCTGATAAAGGGGACACTGGGTGTAAATACAAGGAGGTGGACCTAATGACGCGGCTGGCGGGTGTATGTGCTACGCTCAAACCTGGACGATTCCTCTGGTGGAGTGTTACATGGCAGTCCTTCTGAAAAGTTGAATCAGGTGTGATGGGAGCCTGCAGGACCAGAGTTGAGAGGTTCTAAAACCAAACCAGCAAATGGTAGAGGTGGTTAGTGGATAGCAGCAGCCCCCTCTGTTGGCCAGAACAAGGACTACACGCAGTAACTCCCAGGCTCCAAGAAAGCTTTCTGGGTAACAGATTTTGGGGTCTTCCAATGCACAAAGGGGCGGAGTCTCCAGCCCACATGACTCAACTCATCTACATATTACCAGGTTAGCTTGGCATGCTGGACTCCACCCCTGGCCTTGAAGACGGAGCTACCATATATGAGCTGTTCTGATTGGCTATGCTTTATTGACCCCTGTTCACTCAACACTTCTTAGACTTGGGGGCGTGGTTAAACTGCTGTAGGTTGAATGGGTGGAGCTATGTTGAATGAGTTGTTTCCTGCAACATTACAGAACTCCTGAGGTCATTGTGTCCATGATAGGAACATTTGGGAATGTCAGGTTCCCATCCCTGAGCACAATTCCAACTCTGGAACGACTGAATCGGAGTTAACCGGAGTTACCCTGAGCTGGTCTAAGATGGTCAGAGAGGCTGACCAGCTGCCTTGGGACTGGGTGCCCACTGCATGCCCGCATCTCCGACCAGTTTTCCCACCACGGTGCTTCATGCCATTCTATGCTATGTGGAAGCTTAGCATCCTGCTGACCCATCCGATGATCCTGCTTCATGGACTATTCAGATATTCCTTCCTCTTCCCTTCTGGGTGCAGCTGTTCGTTTGACGTTGAGTGTATCATTTGGTGGATGCCGTCACTGGCTGGCTTTACGGGTTGCTCCAGATTTCCCACAGAGCTTTAAGAGGATTCAAATGAGGGGACTTTGTAGGCCAGTCTAGATATGAGGACGCTCCTGAATGTTCTTCATGCACATTAACAGCCCTGCCAACGCAGGAACTATCATCATCTTGGAATACTGGGATAGGAATGCGATGTTCCGTGTTAAGGTACTGAGCAAAGGGTCCAGCAGCTTCGTATAGGCACAGGGTTCAACTTCACTGTTACCTCAACCAAAGAAGCCATTTAGATGTAGTTACAGCACCGTCAGAACATCAGAGAGGGGACTGGTGTTTGGAACACGGCCATGTTTCTGATTATTAGGAACAGCAGGACATTAAAACTAGCTGGAAGTCCTTTAACAAACTTTGAACCTCCTTAGGAGTTCAGAATAACGGAATGACACGACTGTCAAAATCAAAGCTTTCCACCATGTAACCGTTCCAACACGTTCTAGATCCAGGAGTCACATTATGAACCGTACTGCCTATTATCCCCCATTCATCTGAGCTCTTTTCACTGCTGGTGGCTCTTGACGTGCCACGCTTAAATGCATGATGTCATGACTAGCGCAGGAAACCAACCAGGAAGGCGATAACATTCACCCGAAATGTAACGTAGCACTTCCAGTATCTACTCTCTCAAATCTAAACCCAGTGACCTTTAAAAAGCCGACACAATCTGAGAAGAGAAGGAACTCCAGAGCGAGCGAGCGCTTGAAGAAACCTCCAACACCAGAAACGCTGTTGGGACAAAGTTTAGGAAGTGCGTTTAAAGTAGCAGCCAATTAACACGTCTTGCAGGTGGACTTGGCAAGCTCCGACTCTCCAGCGTGCTTCAGTGAGCCTTTAGTAGGTGGCCTCGTGATGTTAATTGGTTCTCGAGCAATGCTTTCGGAAAGGTAAAATCAAAAACCTTCGCTAAAAGAAGCCATTAAGAGACCTCCAGTGATTTCCCCTCATACAGCCACTTGGAGGAGCATGGAAAGCCTGAATATGCATCCGTGTTGGACCAGAGCAAACGGCACTTCTATATTTCTGGACACTGCTAAACACGCACCATGCTGAAACGGAATATGATGAACCTGAACGGGGGGAAAGGAGTGAAACAGGTTGGCCCGTCGTACAGTTTCCCTCCGAGACGTTCCAGTATTCATCTTTAACGAATGAGGGCAGCTCGTTAGCTCGATCCTTAATATTCCTGATGCCACAGTAGAAGGTCAGCAACCTCTTCAAGGCCTTGCTCAGACTGCCAGCCCTACTGGCATCTCCAGACCGAATCCAGATGGATCTTTGATAGTCTGGTGGAACCACATTTCCAAATGCGTCTCCATCTGGATGCTGTAGCCCCTCAATTCGGATTTCAAATGGTCCCAATCGATCCAGACGGGGTAACAAAGCACTCATAGGTACCAAAGCAACACACGCAAATAGGCTGGTGACATGGAAACACATAAATCTGACTAGATCACCAACAGCGCAGACGGTCTCACAAGATCTGATTTGAGAAACAAATCCAATGTGCCTGCGATCTCAACACTGAAGCCCTGAACACGTACGACTGGATAATAAACAAGCCCGGTTCCATCACCGTCCTCAACCTGCACAGCCATTTGTTGCACAACTTTTTGGGGGTGGGTGGGGTGAGGTTCCCCAAAGCAACCTGAGAGCCGCCGAGTTACAGCATATCTGCTCCGAAGAACAAGCAAACACTGGCTGCGCAGAAACTGGCAGAAACGGATTCTTAATTATTTCAAGATGTCGTTTTGTCTAGAAGTTCCTTTACTCCGCACCAACAGCACTCGAGCGTTCCAAACCAAGTTTTGCAATTACTTCAGATGAGTAAAAGAACAAAGAGTACGGCTGTGCAACGATAATTCGGTCCCTCCGGGGGCCACCAGTTCTGTAAGCGACTGCAAAAGCCTCCGAGTTAAAGTCTCTTAAAGTGTCGTACACCAACACAAAACACAGACTGACAATGTAACGTTGGGGGACCAGACCAGAAAATCTCAAGCAAGTCTTGCATTAAAGGCACACTGTGAACATTCCTTCCAACACAAGCGGATCAGATCTTCTGAGACCACCGTCCAGTGTTATTTAGAAGGGACCAGATCAGACGTGTGTCCAAACGTCACCAACCTATCCACATGGGTGACCGTAACAACACTTGGAAATCCGATGGGACCAGCTCAACTGTTTAAAACAAAAATAATCAAATAAAAAAAATAAGTTGTTTGGAGGTGGTTCAGAATGCAAATCCGATCTCATGTCGTCCAGACAATCACTGCAGATCCAATCTGGAGGTTCCAGCAATCAAATCAGGGCTGGAAGTCTGTTGCACGGCAGCTGCATTGGCAGAGAGAACTGTATTCCAAGTTACCGCCACAGACAAGTCACACGTGGGATGGGGTTTAAAGAGAGGTTGCTGGGGTATTCCTTTGGAAGCTTTCGTTTCACAAGCCTGGGGGGGCGGGGGCAAAACGTAAGAGGGCAGGCGGCTGCTCTAAGATCACGGCCAGAAGAGGAGGTAGTTAAAAGCTTGATTTCTTTAATGCAAGAATCATTATTGTACATTAACAATTCAATGGTCTCTGCACAGCTCTTTTTTACAATATGTACCACAAGTCTATGTCAGCACCTACAGTTATTTACATTACATAATGTTACACTGGAGACAAAGGTGCTGGGGATGGAGGTGGGGAGAAGAGGGGCATGGGTGGTAGAATGAAGGCATAGAGGGGAAGAAGTTCATAGGACGGGGGGGAAAAAATAAAAATAAGTGATTCAGGGTCGTGCTCGATAGAGGAAGAACAGCTATCGGAGCACTTGTGCCTGCTACTTGAGCAGCAGCAAAAAAAAAATAATATACAAATAAAATAACATGGTAAATAATATCTTCAAATAAAAAAAGCATTTGTTGCTCTTTAAGCCGCAGTGTGATAGCTGAGAGCTGGGGCAGTGACAGGCGCTGTTGGAAGAGGCAGGTACCACTCGCACGCTTTCGCACACACACCTCTCTCGCGCACACTTTAATGTCAGAATACTTGCGAACTCTCACACACGTATATAGACGAGACGGATCCACAGTCACGCACAGTTCAGTGTTAACCATGCACACCCACGCGCAGCAACACTCGCACCACCTAAACACACTGCCCTTAACACACACACGCGCACGTACGTACAAAAAAAAGAACAAAAGAAAGTGTAATGTCCTCCTTTTCCTGCACTCTGTAAAGTGTCAGTACTGCCTTAAAGCAACCTTCGGGACTCAAGACATTCAACCAGACAACAAAACAGAACCAGAGTGAATGAAGGGCGTGTGCGTATATGTGTGTGTTTATGTAGACGTTAATCGTATGGAAGGGCACCTCGGCCTCTGCGCTGAGCTCCGCCTCCCACCGTGACCTCACTGGGCTCTTTAGACCAATCGGAGGAAAGCGCTGGACTGGCGCGAGCGCTTTTTTTAAAAAATCGGCTGCTTATTGTTTCCTGGTCAGAGTAAAGATGGGAGGATGACTGAGGAGTGGCTTTTTTTCGCTTTTATTTTTCTGTCGTTTACTTTAACTTGTTGGGGTTTTTTTTTCTTTTTTCGCGAGAGCTCAGATCATCCTATTGCGTTTGTGGGTGGGTGAGTCTGTGATGACGTCATTGCACTGGGCGGAGCTTCGCTTCCGAGTGCCATTGTCCAGGTGGAGCGCCATCTCCTCGGCGATGAAGGTGTTGAGGTCGACGTCGTGGAGACCGTTTCGGCGGCGCCCCGGGGCCGAGCTAGCGCTCAGGTGTGTGGGCGACCCTGGGGCTCCAGAGCGCATACTGATACTTGCCATGGCACCGCTTAGGCCTGGAACACACGCACACACATTCGGGTTTTTTCCTGCTTCACCATTAGAACAACTCTGATTCACATTAATGCTGAAAAGAGAGAGGAGCAAGACTGACCCACCGCCCCCTCCACCCCACCCCACCTGTCTCCTAGGGCTGCAACAACAGGTCTAGATTGTGCCTTTGAAGTCTTCTAACTACATAACTTTAAGACTAATAAGTGAACAAAAGCTTCTAAAAAGTTACGCCCGGTTCCAACACCGAGGCACATGCTCACCATGCAGAGCGATGGCCTCCCTGAAAGGCTGCAGATCCGTCTCCACAGACGCGGAGCTCGTTTCTGAGGATGTGGGCCGGCTCGGTGACACCATGGCCAGTCTGGGCGGGGCCCGGGAGCTGCGTGGGGGTGGGGCCTTGCCACACAGGAAGCTGATGAGGTCTTCTCGACGAATGTTCCGCCGTCTCTTCTTCACCCAGGCCAGGACATCCTTGTTCCGCCGTTGATGGCCAATCTGAATGCCAAGCTCGTAACTCCTCTGGTGGGCCTCCACGCTCTCTGTATGGAGAGATGAACAAAACACAGGTCATGAGAATCACCTCCATCACACTGTGTGTGCGTACAGCCTGCTATAAGCTTGAGGTTCATGCTCAAGAAGGGTTAGAGAACTATGAATAGTGATTGGCCTTTCAAATTATACATGACACTGAATACCAGTGAGTGGTTTCACAATGTGACGGTTAAAAAAACAACAGTGTGTATCTCTGATGTTCTAACTAACCAATTTGTCCATTCTATTTATAGACATAACACACAATACATTAATACTGGTCCCAGACCAGCTCGGACACTGTTAGGCAAGCACCCTGCCATTTAGCAACAAAGCTGGCCAGACAGGCCGTTCTCTGAAACGTTCTAAGGGCCCATGGAACAGTGTGTTATGTTCATGTCACGTCCTTCAGCAAGGCCCAGGGGAGCCTGATATTAACCAGTCAATATGTATCTGTTTAGGGGCAGGTTAACATTCATAACCTTCCACATTCATGGCAGACTGGCTGTGCGGAAGTTAGAGGAAATCACTGCTAACCTCCAGGTAGTACGAAAACCTGGTTAACAACTAAAGAGCTGAACGGATATTCAACACATGTGCTTACAGTGACCGTAGGATCAATTCCAGGGTTACATGGTGAACTGCCACGCTTTGGTTCCCACGCTGGGCACATGTCTTTTGCATGGTTGGGAATGGGAAGCGACACAGCAAAGCTATCTTCATGAAGACCTCATGAAACAGGCCTATACAACTTTACACAGCCTTCAAAAGCTGAGGGTCCAGCGGGGTGTCAAAGCAAGATCCCAGTTAACCAGCTAACCAAAAACAAAGCCAGAGGCAGTCCTGCTCCAACACCACCATTTCGGGCTCAAGTTATCCAGGTCACCGAGAAACAATGAAATGATCTATTGACTGTCAACTGCCAAACCCAACAACTGACTCATAAGGGTTCTGAAGTACTGACATGCAAGACTACAATACACACACACATATACAGAATGTGTTAATCTCTGTGTGACTGCACCAGCTGAAGGGCTTCAGACTTGGTCCTAAACCCAACTGAGAACTCCGCACCAGAAGCTGTACATCCACCTCTAGATTTGATACCACAGATCAGAAGGCAAATCATGAAGTCAAGAGCAAACAGCCGTATGCCACCTGGAAGCACAACACACAAAATTCACTACCATATTCGGAACCTTCTTGGAGTTACTCCGGTTTCCAGTCGTGCTGGGAGGCATCACCTATACAGGCAACCAAAACACTAACAGGCCACCCTATTCTAGCGGTCTCTTTAGTCCTGAAGAACTGGCCACTACTGCGTATCACTAGACGTGTCAGGGCCTGGAGGCTTCAGCCTGTTACTGGGGGGGGGTTACTCGGTGGTCAACACACATCACTGTGCAAGAAATCAGAACACATCAGCTCTATCAGGTTTGAAAGGCATTGCATGGCAGCGGTCTGGGAACGTGGGCTGAGATTTCCTCTGACTGCGATAGAATCCACTTCACCAAACTGGTATTCATATACGAGCCTGACATTTTAACACAGGTCACAATATCACAACGATAAACACACGCTGGAAACTTCCCTGTGGGCTCTTTGTATACATTTCATCCCAGTTCTCCAACGGCTGTAACGGTGATCGAGTCTCGGATTCCACTTAGGATTTACAGCGTCCCACAATGCTGTCGTATCATTCCATACTCAATATGCTTAAAGCCTGTCCATAAAAATCTTAAGGCACATACCAAAAGTGTGTGCAGCTTCACCGTGTACACTCCACAGCCGAAAGTATTCACTCGTCTACCTTCACACGTATATGAACTCGAGTGACATCCCATTATTAAGCCTTAGGGTCTCATCGGATATCAGCCCACCCATTACAGCTATAACAGATTCAACTCTTCTGGGACGGCTTTCCACAATGTTTAGGAATGTGTTCATGGGAATGGGAAGGTCAGGCGATGTTGGACGAGAAGCCCTGGCTCGCAGTCCCCACCCTAATTCATCCCATAGGTGTTATATCGGATTGGAGTCGGCTTCTGAGAGTGACCCGTTCTTTCACTAATGTCTGTAGGAGCGGTCTGGATGTCTAGGTGCTTGGTTTTATACACCTGTGGAGATGGAAGTGATTGGAACACCTGAACTCAACGATTTGGGTGGATGACTGAATACTTTTGGCAACTTGGTACACTTTATTGGTGAATACTGGCGCATGTCAAGCTTGAAATTAAGTTATCAGTATCGCCCAGCAAGACTAAGTCTAGTCTTGGACTGCCATGCAACCCCCAACTAGGAAACCTCAACCATGAAAGACACTTATTGTAGATGTGGGCCACAGCAGGGACCAAGAACCCAACCTTTGGTGTTACGGCTACAGCAGGTGGCATGGTGACCCTACTCACCAAGCCGTTGGAAAACAAGGTCCTTCGGGGCCACAACAGGGTCCGAAAACCCAACCCTTGGTGTTACGGCTACAGCAGGTGGCATGGTGACCCTACTCACCAAGCCGTTGGAAAATGAGGTCCTTCGGGGCAACCCGGTGCAATGCAAAGGCGAACCACCCACACCCTTTGTGCCTCGTGTAGTATAGGACCATACTATGCTGAAGTGGGGGGCCCACGGCACAAGCCCACAGGCCCCATGGTGGTGCAACAACAAGAGCGCCCCAACACAGTCCGGTCCGGGCTTCAACTCACCTTTGTAGAGGTTGGTGACGGCAGTAGCAGCGTTCTGGAAGGGAACCCACAAAGAAAGCCCCTGTTGCTGACAGACTCTATCTGTGAGGAGGGAGAAGAAAGAAAGGACAGGAAACGTTGAACCTTCCAAGAAACAAACGTGTCATCATTTCCCGTCCGTGTTCATGAGAGACTGACATTTACAGATGTGCTTACACAGCCCGAGCCACGAAACCTAGCAGAAACACGGGGTCTGTTTACAGGCTGGTGCTCCAGCTTCTCTGGGGGTCTGAAATGTAAGTTGCGTGAGGAGGACGGACGCTACGCCATTTTGTTGGGAGTAGTAGGTTTAGCTAGTTTATCTGGAAGATTGCACCATGTAAGCAAAGCCCGAAAAGCTCTACGCCAGCAAGAAGCCTGGGCCCCACAGATAAACTACCCCACACCACACCGAGGGCTGGATATCCGGCTAAACGAGCCGAGTTTGATGGTTACGGGGCAGATTAGCCGGCGCTGGCGGACGTAGAGAAGCCGAATCTCTCCCCGAGCCGACCGACCGACCACAATAACTCATAATAACGAGCCGCAGAAACTCGGCTAGCCGAGCTGGCTAATCCTCCCTTCGCCATTTTGTTGTAGCACTTTATTCAAGGCTTTCTTGCCCGTGTCGTGGCGGACTTGCGCCATTTGCCTGCCATAAACTCCACCGTCTGTCCCTGTCCCTCGAAGAGTGAGCGGGGACGGACAGCGGAGAGGCTTTGGGCCCTTCTAAAAACTGCCCGAGCTATTTTCACCCAAAGGAACTCCTCCCTGGACTTCGCCATTTTGTTTCGCCCAAACGGCAGCTAATTCCCCTGAAGAAACAAACTCAAAACCGACGGTCCGGTCCTCTAATATAACCCCCAGAGTCAGCCACTAAGCGAAACGGCTTCTTAATTGGGATTTTCCTCACGAAAATGGTGAAAAAATAGCCCCCCTGTCTATTAGCTTCGCGGTGCTAGCAGGCTAGCTAGCATGAAAAGATAGCCGGAGAGACGGAGGTTAACGTTATCCAGCTAGCTGGCTAGCTAGCTTAGCGACCTTCACTAGTTACGGGAAACCAGCAAAAATAAAACCGTGTTATTTCGTTTCAGCGAGTTGAAACGGTGGAAGAGACTCGTTAACACACAGCCACGCATGTGTCGAGGAGGTCGGGGGAAGTTTTCGCCCCTATCCCGTTAGTTAGCCGCTGCCCTTTGTTTGCCGTATACATATAGTCGGGAGTTAGCTAATGCTAATGCTAACGCTAGCCAGGCTAGCCCGCTGGTTCAGCGTTAATTAACGTAGCGGCTCGGGTGTTTTTGTTCTGGCTTTGTGTCCGGTGCGGACCTTTATAGAGCTGAGCCACCGCCGTGGCGGAGTTCTGGAAGAGGTGCCAGAGTTTCTGTTGGCTCTGCTCGACGTCCTCCTCGCTCGGCTCGTCCTGCTCGGCCTCGGCCAGACACTGCCGCTCCCATTTGGAGAACCAGTGCTCCGGCCCGTGCTCCTGGATCTCCGCTTCGCTCTCCTCCTTCTTCTCCTCCATCGCTGTTGCTGCTGCCGACGACGCTCACACCACCTCTCGACTTCAGCTGCTTAAGACTCCGGTCGGCCGGTTATATATACGTCTGTATATATATAATATAAAGTGTCTCCAGTCTTTCTTTAGAGGCGACTGCTCCGTCGCGGCCTCATCCGACAGCTGTTCGAGGCTTTTAGGCTTCGACTGCCATAGTCCGTCCGTCAGTCCGTCTTCCCTCCACCGGCTCACAAACAAAACTGGAGAGGAGGAGGAGGAGAGGAAAATAACACAACGTCGCAGACAACAACTCCTGTCCTCCTGCTGCTGCTGCCGAGGGCTGAAACCCCGCCCACCGCGTGTCACACTCCGCTCTCACTGGCAGCTCGGCGCTGGCGGGCGTGGCCAGCGGCACGAGTCCGCGCTGCTGATTGGACGGCGGCGCCAGTACATCATGCCGTCATAGAAAAACAATGTTGACCCCGCCCATGTTTGTGCACTCCGTTCTTTTAAAGAGTCTAGAAAACAAACCCGGCTCGGCACGACCACACTAAGACGAGCAGGCGTCTCCGCTTGATCCCGGCAGACGCGGCTAAACTGTCTGGGTGTGGGGAGTATACAGAAAGGGGGTCCATGTTGTGATCTGCTCCGTGGTCTGCAGAGGGTGGGGCTCACTCCAGCTATCGCTCTTGAGAAACTGGACGCGCTTAAAGGAGCAGTCTGTAAAATTTCAGGTGCATAACATCCCAAAATTAACCGAAACAATCAGCGGAGAGAGAAGAAACGCCGGTGTTGACGGTATGACGAAGGTGTCGCGTTATGGAGATATCGACTGAAGTTAGCATGCTAACCGGCTAGCCTCAGCCTATTCCAAAAAAGGCGACTGTGATTCTCGGTGGTGGCAAATCAAATCAGCCCGATGTGAGAGGATGAGGAGGTAGCACTGCTACCCCGACGACGCATTCTAACCCTTTACCAGCAATGCCAAAGATGCTGCTCCTGCTTAGTGTTGGGTTAGGTAGCCAACCCAACACCGCCCACTCCTATCGTATAAACCTGGTACTACAGACAGCTGACCCCAGCTAAAGGTCTCGAAGGCGTGCCACAATAAGCACTAACCTCTGTACAGTGTCAGTGTTCCTTTGGGTCTCCCAGTCAACGGAGTAGGGAAAACTAGACGATTTAAGGTGACTAGTGATTTAAGGTGGACCGAGTACATCTGTGACATCAGTTGTGTCGCTTCCCTCCAGTCACCACACTGGAAATAGAAATGGCTGGTGGAAAGGGGTCCAAGGACTTCCTACAAATAGTTCTATATGTTCAGCTCTGGAAATAAATAAGAGACCACTCAAGTTTGCTCCACAGCCGGTTCTTAGTGAGAACAGAAGGTCAGGTTCTAGCTTTTCTGACTGATACAGTGAGGGTCTGGTTCATAAGAACAAGGTGGCGTAGGCAAGGATGGGCCTCATCACTGTACCTGACTGACCCAACATCCACGATTGTGGTCTTCAGCGTGCAGCGGCGCCCTCCGTGAGTCATCCTGTTAGAGTCAGCACCATTGGCAGACGGACTACAGACAGTTACTACGACTGTCCTTAACACCACGTCAACATCGCCAAAGAATGTAATGGTGTGGTGCCAGACTGTCATGGAGTGACTCAGAATGACAGCAGGTCATCTTCAGTGACGGGTCCCACTTTGGTCTTGGTGGAGACGACCAAGCAGACCACCTCTAGTCCGTCATTAAAACCACCTCCTTGTATCTACATCATACAGTCCATACAGCCCCTCTGACCATATAGGACACTCTGTAGCTCTACAGGTGCAGACTGTAGTCCATCTGTTTCTCTATGTACTGTAATACCCTGTTCTTCAATGGCCAGGACCCCCACAGGACCACCACATAGAGTGTGTGTTGTGCTGGTGTGAGTGGATCAGACACAGCAGTGCTGCTGGACTGAGAATCGTCCACCAACCAAAACTATCCAGCACAACAGGTCCTGAGGGCAGCGTCCTGTGGGCAGCGTCCTGAGGGCAGCGTCCTGTGGGCAGCGTCCTGTGGGCAGTGTCCTGAGGGCAGCGTCCTGTGGGCAGTGTCCTGAGGGCAGCGTCCTGTGGGCGGGATCCTGAGGGCAGAGTCCTGTGACCACTGATGAAGGACGAGAGGATGACCAGCACTGCTCAGCAGCAGGTAGACATTGCCAAACTAGCTTTCCAAAAATTCCTGGGATAAATGCCCTAAGAGCATAAGGAACAGTCACTGAGAGGAACCAGGACTCAAACGTGGAGCCCATCCTGCTTCTGGTCTGCTGCTGACAAGGCCAGTCCCTATGAGATAAACCAGTGACCCAGCGTCAGGTCACTGACATCCAGGATATTTAGATTCTCAGGTAAGGACCAGGATCTTCAAGACAGGAAGCAGGGGAGTGGAAATGGCCAGCTGTTCTTTCAACACACAGGCAAAAAAGACCTGAATGGTCTTTTGCCCACCAGCAGAGGGCGCTAAATACCAAGCTTCTCCAGCTCCTGGGACCAGAGGTGGGTAGTAACTAGTTCCGTGTACTCAAGTACATGTAGTTCTGGGAAAGGCTGATGGATTGGTTCCCTGCTGAACTTTTCTACAGTGTTCTACAGTGTTCCTCAGCCCTGGTTCTGGAGCCAGATTCAACCCATCAGCTCATTAACAAGCCTGTTGCTCAGTACCTAGGTAGCCCAGGAATGCAAAAGTCCTGGGAGAGACCCCCTTATGTTGCCACCTATATGTAATTCCACACCCGTCAGCTACACCAGCCCATTAACACCTAAACACTATACTACAGATCTACACACTTGCATGTAACGTGTATAGTAACAGTCATGTGCAGGAGTTTGGCTTGTGTTGTTGACTTTCCGAAGCTGGCTTTACACTGTGAAACCTGCCTGCAACTATAGTTGCTTGAAACCTCCACGAAACAGCCAATCAAAACACCCGCTATGTGTCACATGATATACTCTGAAACCACTAATTTCACCAGATCACTCGTCTTCTAAACTACTGTATCCTCCCGGGTCATAGAGGGCGCAGGAGCCAACCCCAACACCCTGGACAGGTCATCCAGTCCAACACTGTCACACACGTACACAGTCATATCTAGAAGCGGCATATTATATTAGCATCTTCAATTCACCCGTGCTGCAAGGCTTGTGACTGTGGCTCGAGGAGAACATCCTCACAGTCCTCACAGAAAGGATTCCGGACCGCCAGACCGAGAATCAAACCCAGGCCATAACTGCTATGAGGCACTAACGGCACCCTCGCCCAACTCAACCCCCGTCACTGGATCCGTGGTCAGGAAATCAAAGCTACAGACGGTTGATGGGCACTTGAAAAGGCGACCCCATTGGCTGAACCAAGGCTGGGAGGTTTTCATTGTTGTCTGTTTTCTGAGCCATGGCAACAAGCATGATGATGATGATGATGATTATTAACCGCTGTATATGTGTGTGTGCTTAGGTTTATTCTTCTTTAGCCTGCTGCTGATTTCTATTCGATACCGATTCATTTCTTCTGCTTCTCATGTATTTAGAGTAAAGATTCATAGACTGATCCATAAACTAAATCAATAAAACGGAAACACGGGGTGATAAAAATTCAAGCATGTAAATCACGCCTCACAAATGAAATTATATAGTAACTGTATAGAAACATGCTACTGATTTAGCTCTATCTAGCAGTATAGTTGAACCTGTTGTCTCAATATGTACAATTATTTATTTAAAATATTTCAACATTTACTAAAATGATCAACAGAACGTGAAGAAATAACTTACTATAATATTATACTGATGGAATATTAACGAGGTCTACGTATGGGGTTGCAGAGATATCTATTTTAGCATGCTAACCAACGACCCTTGTTGTAATACCACTTGGTACCTGAAGAGGCACTGTAGTCACATGAGTTCAACATGAGAGGATGAGGAAGTAGCACTGCTGCCCCAATGGCGAGTTCTAACTTCCTGTGCTGAGTTCGAAACCGCCTACTACCGTACTACACTATCTACACTATCAATGACATTGGCAAGATGGCGGACGTAGTGCGTTGGAGGTTGCGTGGATACCACTTGGTACCCGAATATAAAGCCCATTGTACACCTTTATATGAATGAATGCCGGGACTTCTACCGTGGTGTCGTGACATCTTACGTCAAATGACGTTGGCAAGATGGTGGACGTAGTGCATCTGAGATTGCGTGGTTACTACGTACTCGCATACTGAAAGAGCCTACTGCTTCACCGGTGGAGCAGTGCACACTGTGTTCAACCTAGTACGTACTGACCAGGATTTCGGACGGAGCTCTGGTTAGATCATTGAAGGACAGGTAGCCAATGAAACGCACCCATAGACCACCACTGGCAGCCGCTCCCACTGGGAACCCACATCCAGCCGCAAGCAACAGACTAGAGTTAACACAACTCACAACATTCCCTCCAGACTGGTAGGAAGTGAAGAGGAACGACCGTTCAGGCATTTCCTGGTTACATGTTGCTCCGGAGCGTTTGTGGTGAGTATGGATTTGACAGGTTGCGTCATCTTACCAACCGCCATTTGTTTTTCAGTTGCTTCACATCACAAAGTTCAGGCCTTATCAGCACAGAGCCCTCTGCAAATTCCCAGCCGGTTATGTAGCAGCATCACGCCCTCATGCACACTTTCAGAAGGACTTTGAGTTCACGCGAGTTTACCGACCACCTGACCGCCTCCATGAAGGTGTGGTGGCGTCATCAAAACCAACCTCAACTCCATTCCCTCTCCAAACCCTCTTCCCTCCATCCAGCCCTATGGACGTGTCCAAGATGGATCTGAAGACTTTTAAGGAACACAAGGGCGAAAGAGTGAGCGTGGATGTGCCGGGACCAACACTGAAGTTCCATAACATCCACTATGTTGTGAGAGAGAGCCGGGGACCCTGCCGCAAAAGAGGACCTGAAAGGGACATCCTGAAAGACGTCAGGTCAGTGGGAGTATACCTTTGGAATGGGCAGCAGATTCACCAAACAGTGGCTACAGGGGCTAACAGTGAACGGATGCTGGTGTAGTTTCTGAAAACGATTTCATCCAGACCATGTGGGCTTAGTTAGTTTGTAGCAGGTGAATATTCAAAGCTGGAATTCTACAAAAACTTTCCAAGGAATGACATCATTAAGACTGGAAGTAAAGCCGTTCAGGGTGGTTTGGAATGGTCAGTGTTACAGAAAATTACAGGAAATTATTCACAGTAGTGTTGATGGTAGCCAGACGCCCGAGGAGCTAAAGGTGTCTACAAGCTCCGGCCCAGAACGTTACGACATGAAATACATATTTGATGATGCATATAAACTTATTAAGATTTAAAAGATTGTAGAGGTTGTAAATCTTAGTACTCAGTAGTTAACACACACACATATATATGTATGTGTGTATGTGTGTGTGTTAATGTCCATGTGCCTGTATCAAATTCTATCTAATAATTAATACCCTTTAATGTGAATGACAGAACTGTGGATTGGAAACCAAATATAGACTCAAGTATCTATAACTATACATGTATCATAAACACAGTGTGCATAATGAAGTGTAAGATGATAATACCTGTCCCTATATAGAAGTGCTACCACTGATTGTACTTGTGATTGTACCAGTGACTATACCAGTGATTGTACCAGTGATTGTACCAGTGACTATACCAATGGTTGTACCAGTGATTGTACCAGTGACTATACCAGAGATTGTACCAGTGACTATACCAGTGATTGTACCAGTGATTGTACCAGTGACTATACCAATGATTTTACCAGTTATGGTACTAGTGATCGTACCAGTGACTATACCAATGATTGTACCAGTGACTATACCAGTAAATGTACCAGAGATTGTACCAGTGACTATACCAATGATTGTACCAGTGATTGTACCAGTGACTATACCAATGATTTTACCAGTGATTGTACCAGTGACTATACAAATGATTGTACCAGTGACTATACCAATGATTGTACCAGTGAAAATACCAATGAGTGTATCAGTGATTGTACCAGTGATTGTACCAGTGACTATACCAATGATTGTACCAGTGATTGTACCAGTGATCGTACCAATGACTGTACCAATGATTGTACCAGTGACTATACCAGTGACTATGCCAATGATTGTACCAGTGATTGTACCAATGATTGTACCAGTGATTGCACCAGTGATTGTACCAGTGACTATACCAATGATTGTACCAGTGATTGCACCAGTGATTGTACCAGTGACTATACCAATGATTGTACCAGTGATTGTACCAGTGGCTATACCAATGATTGTACCAGTGACTGTACTAGGGATCGTACCAGTGACTATACCAGTGAATGTACCAGAGATTGTACCAGTGACTATACCAATGATTGTACCAGTGATTGTACCAGTGACTATACCAGTGATTGTAATAGTGATTGTACCAGTGATTGTACCAGTGATTGTACCAGTGACTATACCAGTGATTGTAATAGTGATTGTACCAGTGATTGAACCAGCGACTATACCAGTGATTGTACCAGTAACTATACCAGTGACTATACCAATGATTGTACCAATGACTATACCATTGATTGTACCAGTGACTATACCAGTGATTGTACTAGTGATTGTACCAGTGATTGTACCATTGACTATACCAATGATTGTACCAGTGATTGTACCAGTGACTATACCAGTGATTTAACCAGTGACTATACCAGTGATTGTACCAGTGACTATACCAGTGACTATACCAGTGATTGTACCAGTGATTGAACCAGTGACTATACCAGTGATTGTACCAGTAACTATACCAGTGACTATACCAATGATTGTACCAATGACTATACCATTGATTGTACCAGTGACTATACCATTGATTCAATGTATGAAAGTAAAATATATAAAAATGTTTGGGTTTTTTGGATAGTGAATGGTGTGGGCATATTTACATTGTGGGAGTGTGATCTCCGGTTCCAGTCACCGCCATTGCAAAAAGCAAATCGAGGACACTTTAAGGACTATCCATATTTTAACATTATTTTAACATTAGTTGAAATATACATTTAACAAGAGCCGGGTACAGTAATCATCACTGCTCACTGAATGCCCATAATCGTGGCTGTGGGGTCAGTCAGGTACAGCGATAAGGAACACCCTTACCTTACCTATGGTCACATGTGTGACCAAGCGTGACACTTCAATCATTGACATGTCTCACAATGCCCAACCTGCCCACCAAGTTTCATACCTGTCGGCTAAATCCTTTGAAAACCACAAGCTGCATCACACTCAATTAAATTAAATAAATTTTCAAACATTTAAATCAATTAAATTCAACTTTATTGTCATTATACTAATACAGGGTTGTACAGTATAACAAGACACTGACAGGCTCCTCCTCCAGTGCAGTATAGATATATATGTATATAAACATGTGTCAGCCTCGCCAGTCTATTTCCGTCTATTCCGAGTTGAGGAACAGGTCATTGGCAGGACAAGAGAAATCTTCACCCCAGATGTAGCTGAGTACATGGTAAAAGATATGAAGATTACAGAGCTCTGATACCAGTATCAACTAACCCCAGCTTATCTATGACCTTGCCAGCAATACAGACAAATCAGTAGTGAGCGGGACTATACTCATCAATAACACACGTCCATTACAGAGCAGGCCGAAAACCTGGAATCTAAAGACTGAGAGGGAATTCTAAGAAAATTTAGAACACCAAGAGAAACCTGGTGAAGGATCTCAGTGAACTGTCTACCATTGTCATCAGAAGCTCACTGGACAGATAACGAGTCCCCTTGCGTGTTTAACATGGTAGTAACTTCAGGCTCCTGCAGATGGCGCTGCACGAGGATGATGGGGTTATAAATCCCTGTGGGGTGTGAGTGACGGGATCCATAGATTGGGAAGAGGTGCTACAGTGCAGGGAATGTCTCGTTCCATGTGTGGAAAACGCTCCAGAGCAGATGTTAATGATTGGGTAAAAGGAGGGGCTGAGAATGTGGGCGTGGCCAAAGACCATAGTGGGAAGGAAGTAGCTGAATCTGCAGGTGTATGGAAGCGTACGGTAATACGGGTCTACCAGCGGTTGATAAAATCCCAGTCTACAGGGAATTCTCTCTTTGGAATTGTCCCAGGAAAGACATCCACCAAATCTGGCCCAACTCTTTGAGGCAAGAGTGTCTGAACATTAATGTGGCCTATATCCAGAAACCTGTCCAGCCCATGCCCCATCCAATCCCAGCTGTTGTTGGTGCTTGTGGAGGTGTTACAGGGTATTAGGTGGGCTTAAGTCATTGGTGACTCATTTCAGGTCCAGTGAGTTTACCTTCGTCAGCGTAATGTTGACTTTGCCGTATTTGAGGGCTCAACTTTGAGTTTGAGCCTTGGCATGACGAGTACAGGCATATAATGTAGTTCAAAAGCTCCTAAATATGATTTTGGGCATTAAATATGTAAACAGTCAAAAGTTTAGAGACACCCATCGAAGTAGATGGTGTTGGTGGTCTTAAAGACTCTACAGTCTGTCCACTAAACAGCTCCAACTGATGAGAGTCTGAACCAGTCCATATCCTGATACACCACATATACTCCTGATGTCCCACAGTATGATATTTCTCCATATCTCCACCTCTAATATAGATCTAGTCTAGTTCTCCTTTCAGGTTAGTGAATATTCATGAAGGACCGACCAATAGAATCACTCCAAACCTGCTTAGTAATAAACCCTGTTCTATCAGCTCCACTGCAGGTTAGGAAAGCTGGTTCCTCCTCCTGTACAGCTCCACTCTGGAGGTGTTTAAGGTGGACTGGATAATTCCATGAGGTTTAAGATAAACAGAAGGAGAGCCTCCTGAACTTTTGACTGGCAGTGCATATCATGTAGACTGTAAGAGCATAACAGGTTGCATAAGCAGAACTTTTCATGCATTTACTTCTCTCTTATCTCAAAACCTGAGATTTTATTCCATCGCTTCTTATTTTATCAGCAAGAAAGAGAAAAGCAACACGTCTAGTCCATGTGACACAATTTACCAGCTTAAGGAGGTTAAGTTTAGACTTTGTTCATTGTGGTTACTGATTCATTCTGCCCTGGATTAAAACCACAATGTATTTAAAGTGTTGTATAATGTATTTATATAACACATTTTATAAGTTAGCTTCTTTAAGTGTTTACCCGTTGACCCAGAAGCGTAATATCAACTTTTTCAGAAATCATTGATCATTTCTCTAGGACGGTAGGATGCCAGTTGATTCACTGAGATTTAAAGATGCAATCTGTCTGTCTGTGAAAATTAACAGGTTCCCTGTAAATGTAAAGAAGTGGGAAATAGGGAAAATGAAAGTGGCCCAAGTATAGACCCCTGGTGTACACCACAATGAATGCCATGCATTTTAGACACACACTTTTTCGATACTGTCAGTTAAATATTCAATTAAACTGCGTTAGAACATTTCCAAACTGGGAGCACAAGGGCCCAAAAGAAGTAGAACTGACAGGAATTGTTGTTCGTTAATCTAGAACAGTATAATGACGGTCGATCCACCAAGATGTAAAGATACATATCATCTGTCTGTGGAATATGGCAGTTTCCCTGTAAATGTAAAGCAGTGGGAGATAGGGAAAATTAAAGTGGCCCAAGTATAGACCCCTGGTGTACACCACAATGAATGCCATACGTTTTAGGCACATGTTTGGCGATATTGTCAGTTAAATACAATTAAAACTGCGTTAGAACATTTCCAATCAGTCCAATCCAAGTTTGTGTAAGCGTGTTTTATGATATACAGTGCCAAATGTAGCCCAAAGGGCCCAACAAAACTTTAACCAAAACCTCATCAGAGTTCAGTCACTGACGGCTTTCGTCTGTATTGGGGCAGGTGAAAGTTTTTATAGATTTATATTTGAGAAGAAAATTAATTAAGCTGTTCACTTTATATATATTCATGTGCATTGATAAAAGTAAAAAGTACCCACCAAAATGGCTTTGGACCAGCCTCAATGCTAAGTGCAAACTAAAGTAGGTACTCCAGATTGTGTTTAATGAGTCCATTAAGAACCAGCTTGTGTTTGTTGAGTTGTGATCCGATGGCAGCCACTTTAAATGGATCAGAACACTAATTCTAAAGAGCTGTTTACACAGCTGTCGGGAAGTTGTACCGAATGTGTTGAGATGTTGTTTGGTAGTACATCACTAAATGAATTGTTAGCATGAAATGAATTATACATTTTTTAATAAATGTGGAATTCTGACATTTCAAGAGGGTCCCTCAATGGTTGCTCTTCAGAAACTGAAGAGATGATGAATAATGTGCTGGGGTTACCTTATTTCCATGTAATACATAATACAATACTTTTTTATATATGACTGCACATTATAAGATAAGATAAGTTAAGATAAGATAACACTTTATTGATCCCGAAGGAAATTGCAGTGTCACAGTTCTGTACATATTGCACAAGTAATTATATATACCCAATATTTTATATATATTATTTTATATATATTATATATACTTAATATTTTATATATATTATTTTATATATATTATTTATACTTAATATTTTATATATATTATGATGTATTAATAGAATATTCAATGAACATGATGATAATGACTGTACTGCCTTGTTATTGTGCACACTGTTAATTCAGTTGTTCTGCATGTTGGTCGTTTCAGTGGCATCATGAGAACGGGACTGAATGCGATCATGGGCGCAACAGGAAGTGGCAAAACATCGTAAGACCACCCAAATATCATTTCTCAAATATCATTTCAGGCAACTGCGTTTGCAAACGCTTTGAGTGATCTGGATTTTAGCGAGAACAGCTCCTGACATGCGATCCGATTTTCTGATCTTCATTTAAATCTTACTAAACATCTGTTTTTATTTAAAGCACCATTAAAATGTTATATCAGACAGTCCTCGTAAAATGTGTGCATCCCTCACCAGAGAACCCTGCAGAACCCTAACAGTCAGAAACGTAAGTGGTAAATTGCAGATTACCCATGTTTCCCAGCTAGTGTAAGAAGGTTAGATTCTAAAACTCACCATGAGCTAAGACGTGGCCTGAACAAGGGCCAGTGAGATGCCTAGAGAGAACAATACATGAATAAGAATAAGTGCACTACCTGGCAACCCCAGCCCAGTGCTCATACCTAGATAGAACGATACATGAATAAGCATAAATGCACTACCTGGCAACCCCAGCCCAGTGCTCATACCTAGAGAGAAGGAAGTGCACTACCTGGCAACCCCAGCCCAGCACTGATACCTAGAGAGAAGGAAGTGCACTACTTGACAACCCCAGCCCAGCGCTCATACCTAGAGAGAAGGAAGGTTATGGTCAGTGTAAGTGTACATAGTACACCAAGCTGATGATGGTCTACACAAGCACTGCTTACATGACGAAATGCCTGAGGATTGCAGGAGCGCGGGCTGTATCTTTCACAGACTCTCTTATCTTCCTTATCTGCTTATTTATCATTTGATAAAGTGAATTTGATGACCAGTTCACATTTTATGAGCCAATATTTAAAGAAACCCAAATCAAAAGGGTTAACGAACCTTTTATCGTGACTCACATTCCTCTAATTACTTGTGTGTGCAGTTTGTTGGACGTCATTGCTGGAAGGAAGGACCCCCGTGGTTTGCGGTCAGGTCAGATTTTGGTTGATAACAAGTTTGTGACCTCTGAGCTGCGCCTGATGTCCGCCTATGTTGTTCAGGTGAGTGAGATGATTAGAAACTGGTCCGTCATCAACCAAAATCAAAAGACTGTGTTTAGAGTTTTGATGCAATTGTAATATCTGATTATTAGATTTTCTATAGCCAGCTATAACAGACGTTCAGCCAGCAGTAGCTCTTAATAATGTATCTAGGATGCAGTTTTACTTAGTAAATATAGAAATAGAAATAATTATAATGATAACAATAAGCTTGATTCATATAGCATCCCAAAGTGATGCAAATTCAGGTAGTTAAACGATACGATAAAAAAAGGTAAAAAACAAAATGACAAGACTAGAAAAAAATAGAATGGGAAAGTTTGTAACGAACTTTAAGTTTATAATTTATAATTACGTTGAAAAGTTTAGTTTAAAGTAGAGTAAAGTCTAAAAGCACTTGTACCTTAAATAAACTGCCATCTTAAAATCAAATACCACCCCTAAATTATTGCCACCTTAAATTTCCTGCCACTTTAAATTCCCTGCCACCTAAATACCTTGCCACTTCAAATTGACTGCCACCTTAAAATCTAGTAGCACCAATAAATCATTGCCACCGTAAATTCACTGCCACTTTGAATTCCTTGCCACCTAAATACGTTGTCACTTCAAATTCACTGCCATCTTAAAATCTAATACCACCTCAAAATTATTGCCACCTTAAATTCACTGCTACCTTAAGTTCCTTGCCACCTTAAATGTATTGCCAGTTTAAATTCAATGCCAACCTAAATTCCCTGCCACCTAAATTCCTTGTCACTTTAAATTCACTGCCACCTTAGAGTCTATTAGCACCTCATATTATTGCCACCTTAAATTCACTGCTACCTTAGGTTCCCTGTCACCTTAAATGTGCTGCCACTTTAAATTCACTGCCACCTTAAAATCACAGCCACATTAAATTCCTTGTCACCTTAGAATCTATTACCACCTCAAAATTACTGCCACCTTAAATTTACGGCCACGTTAAATTCACTTCCACTTTAAATTCCCTGCCACATTAAATTCACTGCCACCTTAAATTCCCTGCCAGTGAAGTACTGTAAGACTCAGTACAGTCAGCCGAAGGTCCTTCTTTGATGCTTCATACGTCATATGGTTGTGCGGCCTGACTGAAACTGGCCCATGAATAGACCCTTGGAGTACACCACAACCTCCACCTCCCTGTTATCGTCTCTGTTTCTCCGTCAGGACGACATTCTCATGGGCACCCTGAGTGTCCGAGAAAACCTCTTGTTCTCCGCAAACCTGCGGCTGCCGAGGCACGAGTACTCCGTAAAGGAGAAAAAGAAGAAAGTGATGAGCATCATCAAGGACCTCGGCCTGGAGGACTGTGCTAACACCAAGGTAGCAGGCCCGGATGACTTCCTGTTGCTGTTCTCCAGCTGTCTTAGACACTCTGTGACCTTCCTTCTCGCTGTTTGTCCGTCAGATAGGTACGGAGTTTCTGAGAGGCGTGTCCGGAGGAGAGAGGAAGCGCTGCAGCATAGGCATGGAGCTCATCACATCTCCATCCCTTCTCTTCCTGGACGAGCCAACGACCGGCCTGGACTCCAACACAGCCAACAGCATCATTGGGCTTCTGCACAGGTACACGGTTCAGTACACCACACCGGTTACAGCTGGTTTAGCTTCTTAGCCCATTAACCAAATGTGATTCTGATGTACATCATGGTCTCCCCTCCCCCACCCAGGCTGTCTCGAAGCGGGAAGACCATTATTTTCTCCATCCATCAGCCACGTTACTCCATCTTCAGACTGTTCGACCACCTGACCCTGCTGCACAAGGGAGAGATGGTCTACGCCGGTCCAGCCAAAAAAGCAATTGAGTACTTCCACAACCTAGGTAAAGCCTGCACGCACCGGTCTCTCACACCTACAGCGACGCTAACAAAGACAGAGGATCAGATTCATACCGGTTTCCCTTCTAGGCTACCAATGTGAACCCTTCAACAACCCCGCAGACTTCTTCCTGGACATCACCAACGGAGAGACCTCGCCCTCAGTGCCGAGTGGTAAATTAGAAGAACGCAGATCCAAACATACAACAGCAACCAGTGCACACAAAATTCATTATTAGTTCTATTATTTAACAGAACGAATTATAATAATTAATAATTAATAACATATAAACAGTTATAAACAACTAAGGCTTAGACACACCCAGCTCAGCTATGGTTACCTTAAGAACTCTATAGGTGTAGGCTTATCAGTTTCAACTGATGTATTTATATCCATGTATACATACATACAGTGGGGTGCGAAAGTTTGGCCAGCGTTGTTTAAACACAGTGATATTTGAGAAGTGAATTGAAGTTTATATGATTTACAGAAAGTGTGCAATAACTGGTTAAACAAAAGTAGGCAGGTGCATAAATTTGGGCACTGTTGTCATTTTACTGATTTCAAAACCTTTAGAACTAATTATTGGAACTCAGATTTGGTTTGGTAAGTTCAGTGACCCTTGACCTCCATACACAGGTGACTCCAATTATGAGAAAGGGTATTTAAGGGGGGCAATTGTAAGTTTTTCTCCTCTTTGCATCTTCTCTGAAGTGTTGCAGCATGGGAGTCTCAAAACAACTTTCAAATGACCTGAAAACAAAGATTGTTCACCGCCATGGTTTAGGGGAAGGATACAGAAAGCTCTCTCAGAGATTTCAGCTTTCAGTCTCCACTGTGAGAAACATTGTGAGAAAATGGAAGACCACAGGCACAGTTCAAGTCAAGGCTCGAAGTGACAGACCAAGAAAAATCTCTAATAAACAGAAGCGCAGGATGTTGAGAACAGTCAGAGTCAACCCACAGACCAGCACCAAAGACCTACAACATGATCTTGCTGCTGATGGAGTCACTGTGGATCGTTCAACTATTCAGCGCACTTTACACAAGGAGATGCTGTATGGGAGAGTGGTGCAGAGGAAGCCTTTTCTCCGCCCACATCACAAACAGAGCCGCTTAAAGTATGCTAAGGCACATTTGGACAAGCCAGCTTCATTTTGGAATAAGGTGCTGTGTTATTTGGGCATAACAAGGGCCATTATGCATGGAGGAAAAAGAACACAGCACTCCAAAAAAAACACCTGCTACCTCCAGTAAAATTTGGTGGTGGTTCCATCATGCTGTGGGGCTGTGTGGCCAGTACAGGGACTGGGAATCTTGTTAAAGTTGAGGGACGCATGGATTCCAATCAATATCAGCAGATTCTGGAGACCAATGTCCAGGAATCAGTGACAAAGCTGAAGCTGCGCCGGGGCTGGATCTTCCAACAAGACAACGACCCTAAACACTGCTCAAAATCTACTAATGCATTCATGCAGAGGAACAAGTACAATGTTCTGGAATGGCCATCTCCGTCCCCAGACCTGACTACTATTGAAAATCTGTGGTGTCACTTAAAGAGAGCTGTCCATGCTCGGAAACAATCAAACCTGAATGAACTAGAGATGTTTTGTAAAGAAGAATGGTCTAAAATACCTTCAGCCACAATTCAGACTCTCATTAGAAGCTATAGGAAGCGTTTAGAGGCTGTTATTTCTGCAAAAGGAGGATCTACTAAAGGTTTTTTTTTTTTTGGTGCCCAAATTTATGCACCTGCCTACTTTTTTTTTATCCAACGGAATTTTTTTATCCAAACAATCAATGTTTTATAAAGGTAAATCAGGAAAATTAACAACGCTGCCAAAACTTTCACATCCCACTGTATTCATATATATATATATATATATATATATATATATATATACAAACACACATACACACATATATACATACACACTATATACATACACACATACATACACGTGTAGAGTTCTTAAGATGACTGGGATGATTGAATCTTGTGCTTGTCTGTCCTGCAGACAAGTCTTTGGCTCAACACTACAAAGACTCCCAGTACAATGCTGGAGTGATGGAGGAGTTGATGCAGACTGCTGGCTCAGGAGACTCTTCGGTCTCAGCCACGGGGGCACCGCCAGCCTATATCACACCCTTCCACTACCAGGTACGTGTTGGGTTTATGTGCACACAGATGAAGACCACCTCGGGTCAGTCGAGGGTAATCACCGGTTAACGATTAACCAGTTATGCAGCTGACCTGGAGCTGAACTGCAGGTATCAAGGTGAGACGCAGGTGAAGTGGAGATATAACAGACCATAAACTAATCATCTCCTGTGTGTGTGTGTGTGTGTGTGTGGGTGCGTGTTCAGTTGAAGATAGTGTGTTGGAGGGCGCTGTTGAACTTGCTGAGGAATCCACAGACCTCCTACGCTCAGATAGCCCTCAACATATGCTTTGCGGTGCTGGTGGGCCTTATCTACTTTCAGATGTCCCACACCCTTCCCGAAGCCCTGCAGAACAGGTGAACATCCATCCGTCTACTTGACCTAGACGCATCCACCCACACACCACCCTGTGTCGGGATAAACACAAACACAGCTATGCTAGTTACTTGAAGCTAACGCTAGCAGCTAACGTTTCCTATACTAGCTACTGGCTAGTAGTAGATTCAAGTTGATCTCAGGTGATCTGCTTCAAACACGGATACAATCATACAGCAGGGCTGCTACCTACAGGCTGCTGTTGGGGTTGTGATGCTAATAAAGGTGAAGCCGCTCCTCTCGTCATGTTAAGGAGGTGGGAGCTGAAGTTCCTGTTCTCCAGCTTGTTTAGTAAATGTTCCGCTCCACCTTAAATGCTACTGCGGATACATTTTGGTGCCTCTACAATCTGTAGGATTTAAGGGACCCAACGGATCATTGGGTTAAGAAGCTGGTGAATAGGAAGCAACTTCAGCCTGGTGTAGACGAACATCAGGCCCACTGAGTGCTGGGCTCCTTGGGAAGGGAGTGAAGCGTCTCCTTCCCAGCCTGGAGCACTGGCTTTCTCCAGGTAGTCCACCATATTGGTTACTGTAGCTTCTCCGTGGTTGTATATAAATGAGTCTGTTCTGTAACAGTGTAGGATTTGGGAATCGTTCCCCCGTCCTCGTTTGGAAATGGAGAATTGGTATTTGAAGGAGGAACACAGTGTCTGAGGTTCATGGTATATCAGTTCTACGTACTGAACGTCCCGTGTTCAGTGACTTACAGTCTTACAGTTTCAAACTGCAGATTTATATGACCACTGCTCATTTGACACTAACACGTTCTCTACAGAGAGAAAGTAAATGCAAATTATATATATATATATATATACAAATGTATATATAAATTTCTTATATATAAAATAATAAACATAAAATGTCATACAAATATTTTATCACAATATAAAATGTGGTCAGTGTTTACATTTGATGTTTTTATCAGCAGATAAAGAGAAACTAAGCACTAAAATTAGTATTAGTATTAGTAATTATTTTTATTTATTTATTTATGTATTTATTTAAATATGTATGTATTTATTTATGTCTACTTTATTATTTAATGTATTTTTTATTTATTTAAATGTATTTTTTTTGTATTTTGTATTTGTTTATTTTAATGTATTTATTTATTTATTTTTTAATGTATGTATTTATTTATGTTTGTTTTTTTATGTATTTTTTTATTTATTTAAATGTATTCATTTTTTAAATTTGTTTATTTTAATGTATTTATTTTTTCTTTTTTTCTTTTTAATGTATGTATGTATTTATTTATTTATTTATTATTCATTTAAATTAATATATTTTAATGTATGTATTTATTTAATTTTATTTATTTATTTATTTATTTATTTAAATATGTATGTATTTATTTATGTCTATTTTATTTTTAATGTATTTTTTATTTATTTAAATGTTTTTATTTTTTATATTGTTTATTTTAATGTATTTATTTATTTATTTATTTTTAATGTATTTCACCTTTTTTTCCACCAAAATCAACAATACAAGTCATTAGATCAGGGGTGTTCTAACTTTTGCATATGGCTGTAGGTGACATGCCTGTGCTCTTAGCATTTCATTGTGAATCCCATGAGGCTGGAAAACATGAAAGCCTTGCTGAGGTTAAGGTTAGGACTGTGTTGGGTGGAGGAGCGTTTAGAGCCAGTGGAAAACCTGCCTTGTGTTTCCCCTCCTTTAGAACCGGCGCCTTCTTCTTCCTCGTCATCAACATGGTGTTCGGCAACTTATCGGCGGTTGAGCTGTTCATCGGAGAGAGGGCTCTGTTCGTGTGAGTGTGATGTTGGTATAGGTGCATAGCGGGGTCTGTCATTCCCTCTCTGATTACTCTGAGCTACACTGTTCTAAGAGGCTCCCGTATCTGTTCCACAGGCATGAGAACTCTGGGGGCTACTACCGGACCTCCGTGTACTTCCTGTCCAAAGTGTTTGTAGATCTGATCCCAAACCGCATCATCCCGATCCTTATCTTCTCCGCCATCGCCTACTACATGATGGGTGAGTACCTGAGAGCTCCTTTAGCTTTGACTACCGCACCCTGGCATGGCTAGCAGGACCTTAGCCCAACATCACAGGGACGTCCTCTCCAGTGGGGTTGAGGTCAGGACTCTGTGGTGGGCCCTTCATGCATGAAACCGTTCCTCATGAATCTCGGCCTCGTCATCCTGGAACCCTCATCCCGGAATCAATGTGCCAGCAGACGGGGTAGCCTGGCCGTTCGGTCCTTTCAGCTGGTTGTCTTGGCTCAAGTGGCTTCCAATACAGCCTTGATGGAGGAAAGATGGATGAGGATGCAGGTGGAGGTAGAGTTAGGAATCTTGCCCAGGGTAGTGTGGAGCGTATTCCCAGGTAGGGGATCAAACCCCACTCTACAGCATGGGAGGCTGAGATGTTACCCACCATGCTAAACCACCTGGACTCTGTCCTAGAGACCCTGGATCCTAGAGAGATGGTGGTGGGTGAACGCTGAACCTCGACCCTACCAACTGAAGCCCCCCAAGATCAGAACACTGCTATCCGAGGCTTGTACAGTGGGCTCTAGGCTTTATGGGCTTCCCTGATGCTCCCATCGCTCTGGAAACGGGTCTGTCAGTACTCATCAGTCCAGTGAAGGACACCATCCCTCCAGCCATTCTGTTGGACGACAGGTGTGGAACTCAGACCCCGGTCACGGGGACTCCCTGGACCTTCTGAGAGGCTTCCTTGATTGGGTCAGAGGTCGACCCGAGCTGTGTTATCGCAGCATGTGTTTGTTCTAGCCGCTGATAACGCCGACTTCCACAGGTCGCGGTGACCCGCCTAGCAGCCCGCTACACGTGGAGTTACTCAACAGGGAGCCACGAGCTAACTGTGCCTGTGTGTCTGTGTGTGTTCAGGTCTGAAGCCGGACTTCACCGCGTTCCTGCGTTTCTCACTGACCCTGTCTATGGTCAGCATGGCGGCGGTGAGCCTGGCCTTCCTGGCCAGCGCCAGCGTGAGCTCCTTCGCCATGGCCAACATTTTCATCGCCCTGCCCTTCGTCTTCATGATGGTCAGCAGGTTTTTGGATTCCTCACCTTTATGCACTACATCAGCCCGACACTTTATTAGGTACACCATGTCTCTACTCTTAATGTCCACTCACTGTCCAGCTCCAGTGGAGCCGACCATATAGGAGCACTACAGTCCATCGGTTTACCCTGTTCCTCAACGGTCAGGACCCCCACAGGACCGCCACAGGGCAGGTAGTATAGTGGATCAGACACAGAAGTGCTGCTGGCTGCGTCCTGTGGGCAGCGTCCTGTGGGCAGCTTTCTGTGGGAAGCTTCCTGTGGGCTGCGTCCTGTGGGCAGCTTTCTGTGGGCAGCGTCCTGTGGGCAGCTTCCTGTGGGCAGCTTCCTCTGTGCAGCATCCTGTGGGCAGCGTCCTGTGGGCAGCGTCCTGTGGGCAGCTTTCTGTGGGCAGCTTTCTGTGGGCAGCGTCCTGTGGGCAGCTTCCTGTGGGCAGCTTCCTCTGTGCAGCGTCCTGTGCGCTGCGTCCTGAGAACAGCGTCCTGTGTGCAGCATCCTGTGGGCAGTGTCCTGTGGGCAGGGTCCTGTGGGCAGCTTCCTGTGACCAGCGTCCTGTGGGCAGGGTCCTGTGGGCAGCTTCCTGTGGGCAGTGTCCTGAGGGCAGCGTCCTGTGGGCAGCATCCTGAGGGCAGCGTCCTGTGGGTAGCTTCCTGTGGGCAGCGTCCTGAGGGCAGGGTCCTGTGGGCAGCGTCCTGTGGGCAGCTTCCTGTGGGCAGCGTCCTGTGGGCAGCGTCCTGTGGGCAACGTCCTGTGGGCAGCGTCATGAGGGCAGCATCCTGTGGGCAACTCCCTGTGGGCAGCGTCCTGTGGGTAGCGTCCTGTGGGAGGCGTCCTCTGGGCAGTGACCTGAGCGTAGCGTCCTGTGGGTAGCGTCCTGAGGGCAGCGTCCTGTGGGCTGCGTCCTGTGGGCAGCGTCCTGTGGGCAGTGTCCTGAGGGCAGCGTCCTGTGGGTAGCGTCCTGTGGGCGGCGTCCTCTGGGCAGTGACCCGAGCGTAGCGCCTTGAGGGTAGCGTCCTGTTTGCAGTGTCCTGTGGGCAGCATCCTGTGGGCAGTGTCCTGAGGGCAGGGTCCTGTGGGCAGCATCCTGTGGGCTGCGTCCTGAGGGCAGGGTCCTGTGGGCAGCGTCCTGTGGGCAGCGTCCTGTGGGCAGCGTCCTGTGCTCATTGTCCTGTGACCACTGATGAAGGACTAAAGGCCCAACACTGCACTGTGCAGCAGCAGATGAGCTATCGTCTCTGACTGTCCATCTACAAGGTGGACCAGCAAGGTAGGAGTGTCCTGTAGAGTGGACAGTGAGTGGACACAGTGTCTAAACACTGAGGGAGGGGCTTTGTACACATAGGGTGTGTGACTCTGACTTGTATCCGTCTTCTGTTTCCCACTCCATGCATACCCATCCATTCCTGTTCTCCTTGTGTCTCTCAGGTGTTTGGCGGCTTCCTGGTGAATCTGAACGCCATGCTCAACTGGCTGTCTTGGCTCAAGTGGCTCAGCATCTTCAAATACGGACTTGACGTAAGGAAGCAGTCTGATCATTTCTGACACACGTAGGCGATGGAAACCCCCTCTACAGCATTAGGCTCTACCCGCTGGACTAAGATCTCAAGACCCTAGATCCTAGAGGTCCTCCTGACGGACAGTGGGCGGGGCTATGTAGGTACTGATGGGATGATTTCAGGAAAAGTGTGAAAAGCCATATTAGGGCCTGGATAGGTGGGGCTGGTGGGAGGTGCAGGGTAAGACAGGATGCATTATAAGGCTTCATAGCACATAGAGATATCATAACGCTCAATACATCTATTCATAGAGCTGATCAATAACAGCACTTTACTTGCAGTCTGCTATGAAGGCTTATAAGTGTTCATTAGGAGTTATGTGTACTGAGACACTGAGTGGGCTAACGGCGGAGCCTCATAAAGCATTATGCAAATGAGCACAACATGAGTTATGACACGTTATGAGGCTGGTTTAACCAAGAAAGTTAATAACACATAATATATGCATTATAATGCATTATGTCATGTGCTATGAAGCATAGCACTGTTGCGCTATTCCAGTTTGTGTGTGCGTGATCATGAGTGTTTATGCATAAGGCTTCTGTCTAGTATTATAAAGCATTATAAAGTCTGGATAGATCTTTACCAATGCAGTTATAATGCATTATAGAGCTCTGATTCTCAGAGAGAACATCAATATTCAAATCCAGCCGTGGAGTGGCTTGAGATGAATTCCAGCTGGTTCCAGCAAACATTCTTAAATCAGACATTTCTGTTGTTTACAGTAGGCTAGATGTGCCCTACTGTACTGTAGATAAGTGGCAAAACTGCTGTTTAGATTTTCTCAGTTGCTCACGGGCGCCCTCTAGTGGCCGAACCCAAAACTAGTTACTGTAAGTGTTGTTTTTTATCATTTCCAGGCTGTGACCATCAATGAGATGACGGGCCAGGTGTTCACCGATAACACAACCAAGTATGTATTCGTTTATACTCAACATGACATGGCAGAGGTACTGTAGTATATGCAGACCACCCACTTTAGTGGAAACCCCTTACCTCCTTGTGATTCTGTGCCCCCCATATGGAGTGAACATGCAAATGGAGAGGAGTATGTGGGGAGAGGTATCACAGTAAGAGCTGGAGACCTAGTTCATTACACACTACCTGCTGACTTGAAGGTGTAAAGAGAGTGCCCGGGGCGGTGGGCAGCCCCATCCACAGCACCCTTGGGCTGGTGGGAAGCCCTATCCACAGCACCCTTGGACTGGTGGGAAGCCCTATCCACAGCACCCTTGGGCTGGTGGGCAGCCCCATCCACAGCACCCTTGGGCTGGTGGGAAGCCCTATCCTTCAGCAGTCCTTGGGCTGGTGGGAAGAAATCGAACAGCACCCTTGGGCTGGTGGGACCCTATCTGGTCACAAGACTGGTGACGGGCAGCCCTTTCCAGAGCACCCATGGGCTGGTGGGAAGCCCCTTCCACAGCACCCTTGGGCTGGTGCGAAGCCCTGTCCACAGCACCCTTGGGCTGGAGGGAAGCCCCATCCACAGCACCCTTGGGCTGGTGGGAAGCCCTATCCACAGCACCCTTGGACTGGTGGGAAGCCCTATCCACAGCACCCTTGGGCTGGTGGGAAGCTCCATCCACAGCACCCTTGGGCTGATGGACAGGCCTATCCACAGCACCCTTGGGCTGGTGGGAAGCCCTATCCACAGCACCCTTGGGCTGGTGGGAAGCCCTATCCACAGCACCCTTGGGCTGGTGGGAAGCCCTATCCACAGCACCCTTGGGCTGGTGGGAAGCCCTATCCACAGCACCCTTGGGCTGGTGGGAAGCCCTATCCACAGCACCCTTGGGCTGGTGGGAAGCCCTATCCACAGCACCCTTGGGCTGGTGGGCAGCCCTATCCACAGCACCCTTGGGCTGGTGGGAAGCCTATCCACAGCACCCTTGGGCTGATGGACAGGCCTATCCACAGCACCCTTGGGCTGATGGGAAGCCATGTCTACAGCACCCTTGGGCTGGTGGGAAGCCCTGTCCACAGCACCCTTGGGCTGGTGGGAAGCCCCATCCACAGCACCCTTGGGCTGGTGGGAAGCCCTGTCCACAGTGCACAGGGAGCAGTTAGGGGTTAGGTGCCTTGCTCAAAGGCAGTTCCTTCAGTCATGTCAGTTCAGGAAATCGAACCGGCGACCCTCCGGTCACAAGACTGGCAGTGGGCAGCCCTATTAGTGGTGTTTCCACAGGACGGGTTGGTTTCTAATAACGTGCGGACCCCTCTTTCTTTCAGAATCACCGGAGAGATGTATCTGAAGGCTCAGGGAATAGACTACAGTGTGTGGGGATTCTGGCAGAACCAGGTGGCTCTGTTGGGCATTACACTGGTGTGTATCACACTGACCTACGTACAGCTACGCCGGATCAACCGCTGGAAGTGAGAGGCACAAGACCCATTACCGGACCACTGGGATAATCAGATTGCCCCAAATGTGGTCAATGAGCCTGAGGCTTGCTTCTTTGGGTTAGCACCGGAGCTCCAAGGCTAATGTAGGTAACATGGAGGTTTATGCTAGGTACCTAACCCTTATTGAAGGCCAGTGTGCGATATGTTAGACATAACCTGCTCTAAAACCCAGGAAAAACTGATGTTGTGATTTGGATGCTGGCATGCTAGTCTACCAGCATGACCATGATGAGTGACCAGCTAAACCAGCAGAAGCCAGCCTTAGATTAGCATGGAATTCAATGCTAGGCTCAGTCGTCTCCAATGAAGAGGTTACTTCGCTAGCTAATTAGCACTCTGAAGCTAACCCAACTGGATCCCTATTAAAAAATACACTCCATGTTGACTCCTGAATGACCTTTGGTGACCCCAGGGCCATAACCAAGTTCTCCTAAGGTTTCTTTAGTATGATATCGATGTAGCATGTAAACAGCCGATGTGCGTCCATCTTGAAACTCGAGTGTCGTCTGTACTTTTGTCCGTTTGTCATCTTAGTTCGAGCCGAGTCTGTGATGCTTTAGGCATGTAGTTAGCACAGCGCTAATTAGCCATGTGGCTCTTATGAATAGGGTGGCCACACATCCGGTTTTAGGCCGGACCATCCGTTGTCCCAATCCTCCGTCTGGCGTCGTACCTGGAAGGACACCTATTAGTCCTCATTTCAGTCCTTGCATTTCATTGGTTTACCAAGGTCATGTGATGCAGTTAGCCCTCTAAATGCTAGCTCCCGTCCGACTCACGAACGTCACCCATTCCCCCTGTTAGGAAAGTAAAGCATGTATGTGTTATAGGTTAGGTAATAATTTTAATCTGCTCGAGTTTCGTGATTTTGTGGCTACCCTAAGCACAAACCTCCGTTAGCCTTTTAGCTTTAGCGCCAAACTAGAGAAGCAAGCTTCAGATACGAACGTTTTGGTCGACCCTCTCCAGGAAAACTGTCTGTATTGTATTCTGTACAGTTAAGTTATACTCTAACTCTGTTATTACTTTTGTAAAATTTGACAAATTTGACATTTTGTGCAATTGAGAGTCTTTTTTATTTTGCCAATTCTGAGTTTTTGAATGAGTGAAGTTTGCTTTGCTAAAATCAGGTATGAACCGGAACACATGGTGTCCCGTTCCTCCATTAGTTGACAGGGAGAAGCAGCACCTTCGACCGGACCCCCGGGGGGTTTTATTTTATATCTGTGTTTATGTAAAGATAATTTATGATGTAGAGAAAAAAAGCGTACGTCTTTTTTTTTTTTTAAAGTTTGTTCGTTTTAACGGCTTCAGGAATGTAGGAACGGAATACACAGCTCTGGAGAAATTTCAGAGCCCACCTGAACATGATCAGGTTCTCTAGGTGTACAGGTTCTGGGTTTGTGTTGGAGATATTGTTCCAGATGTTCCAGATGTTCCAGATCAGATATTGTATTAGATCTGTTTATTTAGAAAACCACTAATGACCTCCAGAAGCCTGTTTTTAGAACCATGCTCGCTGTGCGTTTCACCCCAGCCACCGCTCGCCAGTCTCTCTGTAGGTCACCTGAGGTCATCTTACGGTGGGTAAGGGACATTGGGTGGCGCTCATCACGGTCAGTAGAGAGTGGGTTTGGCCCTCTGCCAGTCTGTAGCTGTGTTGTCCTGTGTGTTTGCTGCTGGACCTTGTTCTTATGAACCAGACGCTCACTGTATCTGCCAGTGAAGCTAGAACCCAGCCTTCGGTTCCTCACTGAGAACCTGCTGTACATGTGGAGATGCTGATTTAAGAAGACACTGGGGTGGTCTCTGATTTATTTCCAGAGCTGTGTATCTACTGGAGCACAGTGGTATTGTATGCAGGGGTCTAAATCACACCAGAAGCCCCCTATTTCATTAAAGTCTTGATTAAACTGAGTTGCAGTGCTGGATTATTTGTAGCCCTGAGTTTCAGGCTTCGTCAGCTTTAACCGCAGAAGCGTTCCTAGATCCTCGAGATGACCTGTGAAGAGGGAATGCTGGAGTTGGACCCACACGACACATGACATATATGCCCCTATATATATCAAGAGTGGGTTTCCCATATACGCTACCTATAGGGCGATTTATTATGATCACATACACACAGTACACCATCTGTATCTACAGGGGTTGGACAATGAAACTGAAACACCTGGTTTTAGACCACAGTCATTTATTAGTATGGTGCAGGGCCTCCTTTTGCGGCCAATACAGCGTCAGTTCGTCTTGGGAATGACATATACTGCGTCCTGCACAGTGGTCAGAGGGACTTTAAGCCATTCTTCTTGCAGGATAGTGGCCAGGTCACTACGTGATGCTGGTGGAGGTTCGTCCTTCTTGGTGGTATGCTGACATTACCCTGGATACCGTGGCTCTTGATACATCACAAAGACTTGCTGTCTTGGTCACAGATGCGCCAGCAAGACGTGCACCAACAGTGTGTCCTCTTTTGAACTCTGGTATGTCACCCATAATGCTGTGTGCATTGCAGTATTTTGAGCAGAACTGAGCTCTTACCTGCTAACTGAACCTTCACACTCTGCTCTTACTGGTGCAATGTGCAATTAATGAAGATTGGCCACCAGGCTGGTCCAATTTAGCCATGAGACCTCCCACACTAAAATGACAGGCGTTTCAGTTTCATTGTCCAACCCCTGTATTTGGAAATGAGTTCATAACATATATGAACATCCCATAATGAAATGTGTCTATGTACAGTATTGGAAATATCTATAGAATACATATACTGTATGTTAGCCATATATACTTCAGTTCTATATGGAAGCTTATTATATATATATATATATATATATATATATATATATATATATATATATATATATATATATATATATATATATATATATATATATTGGAAATACTGTATATGTACATAACACATAAGTACATATGCATAAAAACTGATACTAAATTTGATAGATATGTGATAAATGTATACATATAGTATATATATTTACACACACACATATATATATCTATATGCACATGTACATACATGAGCATACCCCATATTTATATGGGCCAGACACACTGTATATGTTAGTATATGACTATTGGGTATCATATATGGTTTTTCTTCATATGGCCATATATATATTTCATATATGAAAGTCTCATATATGTACGTATGTGACACTCCCGTATGGGTAGGCTCACTAAAACCAGTGTCCATTAACTTCAGCCAAAACATCCAGTCCAGCCAGGAATTCCTGAAAGAGGACCTGCTGGGTTTCACCACTAGGTGGCAGCACTTGCTTGCTGCCCTGGAGCTGACCACTGCCCGTCTAGCAGTGACCTACTTTCAAGTCCCTCCATCACATCCCATGTTCATGTTCCTGTGATCACCAGAAGTGACTCGGCGAATGTGCTTTTCCGGTCGGGCCTGAATGAATCCGCCTGCTCACGGACCGGCTCAGTTCACCGGTGGCTTACTTTCATCGGTAGCCCTGCTGAGCGTTATCCCAGCTCACACGGCCCATAATGATGTCACCGGTGGCCCTTGGGGAGCTTCACAGGCCCTTGATGACACATTGGCCTAGTTGTTCATCTCTCCGTCTCACTCTTTCTCTCTCTCTCCAGAATAGACTGTCCTGTGGGATGAGTTAACGCAACCAGCAGGCCGTCACGGCTGGTCGTCTGTCCTTGTGGCGTTGGCATGATGCCCCTGACCCAAACACAGCGATCAACAGCTGCCGCTCGTCTTCCCTCCTTACTCAGGAACGAGGTTCACATCTGTTAGACATTAGCGTCTCCCGCCAACTCTGCTGTGTGTGTGTGTGTGTGTGTGTGTGTGTGTGTGTGTGTGTGTGTGTGTGTGTGTGTGTGTGTGACTGTACTTGTTTTCATATACTTCCAGGACAGGAATCTGTTCTGTGGTCAGATGAATCAGAATCTGGAATTCTTTGTGGAGACCATGGACGCCATGTCCTGGGGACTCAGGAGTCTCTGATGGTATAGGGTTGCATTAGTGCCTACTGTGTGGGCGGCTGACACATCTGGAGAAGGCGCTATCGATTCTGAACCGTATATTGAGAGTTTCAGAACAACATATGCTCCCATGATTCTATATTGGAAACACTGGGCGGGCTCAGGGACTCTTCCAGAAATGACAGTGTGGGAAGACACACCGTGCATTCCACAAACGGTAGTTCAAACTGCATCATGAGAAGAAGAAGAAGCCATATGTCAGCACAATCCAGAAACGCCACCGACTTCTCTGGGCCAGAGCTCACTTAGACTGGACTGAGGTGCAATGGAAAACTGTTCTGCGGTCAGATGAATCAGAATCTGGAATTCTTTGTGGAGACCATGGACGCCATGTCCTGGGGACTCAGGAGTCTCTGATGGTATAGGGTTGCATTACTGCCTATAGTGTGGGCGGCTGACACATCTGGAGAAGGCGCTATCGATTCTGAACCGTATATTGAGAGTTTCAGAACAACATATGCTCCCATCCAGACCACCTCTCTTTCAGGACCTTGCATATTGTAGATTGTCGCGTTCATGCAGCCGCTGAACGCAGCACTGAACATTTACATTGTAATGATGAACAATTCCTGATGAATGGGCCGACAGACTGGTGGGTAAAACTTCCGGTTCCATTGACTTGCATTAGAATAAACATAAACACGGCGGCATGATGCTATATTGGAAACACTGGGCGGGCTCAGGGACTCTTCCAGAAATGACTGTGTGGGAAGACACACAAACGGTAGTTCAAACTGCATCATGTGAAGAAGAAGAAGCCATATGTCAGCACAATCCAGAAACGCCACCGACTTCTCTGGGCCAGAGCTCACTTAGACTGGACTGAGGTGAAATGGAAAACTGTTCTGTGGTCAGATGAATCAGAATCTGGAATTCTGGAGTTCCGGGAACCACAGACACCGTGTCCAGAGTTCATGAGCCTGCATCTCTGTTGGTGTGGGGTTGCACTAGTGCGTAGGCAGTTGAGACCAGCAGGAATGGCTCCAAGTCTGGTTCCATTGACTTCCATTGAATTGTCTGGTTCCATTGACTTACTGTCAAATGAAGGGATGTGTTTGGGCTCTCCTGTAAAGGTGCCCCTTCAGAGATGTCTGATTTTCTTTGGGCAGCGTTGGTGAACTGGATGTAGGTCCGTGTGCTGAAGACAAACATGTATCTGTGAAACGGTCCATTTAAAGAAGAAGGCGCGAATGCTATCACTTGGAGCGCTGCAGTTGGTCCAGCTGTTCTGTTTATGGTAGATGGGAAAACGATAACTGAGCATAGAGGCGATGCCACTGTCCCGGGGACAGAGCTGGTCTGACTTAGGCTCAGTGGAGGAAATTGCCAGGGCCTCCCATGGCACAGGCTGCTGTGAAGTGGCAACAAGGATCTCCAAAAGGGCTACTTTAAAGGAGAGACCTGCTTTAGCTTTAATGGAAGTCAATGGAACCAGACGTCTGCATGACAGTAAGGCAAAAACCGAGGTACGTGTTTTCCTATGGACGGCGAGGACAGCTCCAGGAACCATTGTGCACACTGCGTTACAACATACGGACACTAGTCTACTCATCGGCTTTCCTGCTCGGCTCCACTTCACCCTCTACTGACCTTTGAGCGTGGCTTTATGCATGATGTCATCCTCGATTTGGCAACGTCAGACTTTCCTCACATTACTGACGACTGACGGAAGTTGTGCAACACCTGGTTACACCAGAGCTGCTGCGTGATCCCGGAATGCAGGTGCTACACTGACCTGCCCGTCTACTGTCGACTATGTGTGGTGTGTGGTGAAGTAAACATGGTGTGGAGGCACCGTGTTCAGCACCGTGTTCAGCACCAAGATTGGTTTGTTGTGATGCTTCACACGTCCAGAAGGCCTGGTGTCACTCCACCTCCACCCCTACCGCACCATCTGCAGGAACTGTGTGAGGATATTCAAGCTGCATGGGATGTGTACATAATACAGCTGGGATACATAAACGTCCTGACAGGATATAAAAACAAACACCTGTGTGTGAGAACTGCAGAGAACTGCATGACCTCAACCCGTCACTGTTCTTCAGTTTCATCCTGACCTACATTATCCATCCCTGTGTTTCAGAAAGCTAGTGATGAGAGAGGAGTGTGTGTGTGTGTGTGTGTGTGTGTGTGTGTGTGTTTGTGTGTGTGTGTGCGTGTAAAACACTTCTGACTTCACACCCCTTAGCTTTGGTGAATTTGCACTTTCTGTCTCCATGGCAACTCATCACTGAAAACCAACATCATTATACTGTGTGTGTATTTATTAGAAACACCCACCTTGTGCTTCTACACACTGGCCACTTTATTAGAAACACCCACCTTGTGCTTCTACACACTGGCCACTTTATTAGAAACACCACCTTGTGCTTCCACACACTGGCCACTTTATTAGAAACACCCACCTTGTACTTCTACACACTGGCCACTTTATTAGAAACACCCACCTTGTACTTCTACACACTGGCCACTTTATTAGAAACACCCACCTTGTACTTCTACACACTGGCCACTTTATTAGAAACACCCACCTTGTTCTTCCACACACTGGCCACTTTATTAGAAACACCCACCTTGTACTTCTACATACTGGCCACTTTATTAGAAACACCCACCTTGTCCTTCCACACACTGGCCACTTTATTAGAAACACCCACCTTGTGCTTCCACACACTGGCCACTTTATTAGAAACACCCACCTTGTGCTTCCACACACTGGCCACTTTATTAGAAACACCCACCTTGTGCTTCCGCTCACTGGCCACTTTATTGGAAACACCCACCTTGTGCTTCCACACACTGGCCACTTTATTAGAAACACCCACCTTGTGCTTTTACTCACTGGCCACTTTATTAGAAACACCCACCTTGTGCTTCCACACACTGGCCACTTTATTAGAAACACCCACCTTGTGCTTCCACTCACTGGCCACTTTATTAGAAACACCCACCTTGTATTTCTACATACTGGCCACTTTATTAGAAACACCCACCTTGTCCTTCCACACACTGGCCACTTTATTAGAAACACCCACCTTGTCCTTCCACACACTGGCCACTTTATTAGAAACACCCACCTTGTGCTTCCACTCACTGGCCACTTTATTAGAAACACCCACCTTGTCCTTCCACACACTGGCCACTTTATTAGAAACACCCACCTTGTCCTTCCACACACTGGCCACTTTATTAGAAACACCCACCTTGTGCTTCCACACACTGGCCACTTTATTAGAAACACCCACCTTGTGCTTCCACTCACTGGCCACTTTATTAGAAACACCCACCTTGTGCTTTTACTCACTGGCCACTTTATTAGAAACACCCACCTTGTGCTTCCACACACTGGCCACTTTATTAGAAACACCCACCTTGTACTTCCACTCACTGGCCACTTTATTAGAAACACCCACCTTGTCCTTCTACACACTGGCCACTTTATTAGAAACATCGTCTTGTACTTCTACACACTGGCCACTTTATTAGAAACACCCACCTTGTGCTTCCACTCACTGGCCACTTTATTAGAAACACCCACCTTGTACTTCCACACACTGGCCACTTTATTAGAAACACCCACCTTGTACTTCTACACACTGGCCACTTTATTAGAAACACCCACCTTGTACTTCCACTCACTGGCCACTTTATTAGAAACACCCACCTTCTGCCTGTTGAGAATGATTTAACTGTGGGTGTAAGTGGAAACCACAGAGGGTCAGGAGCTGGTTACCTCCCTGTTTTTCAGACTGCAGTGACGCCCCACCACCAGAGACTGAGGTGCGGAGGTTTACATGGTAAGAACATCTCCGCTCTTCTGAAACTCAGGCGTAGAAGTAGTTGGGTGGGCCTTTTCAGTAATTGTAATTGTCTGCCAGCAGTGGTTCCACCAGCATGCTGGTTGCCTCTTGTTTCTTCTTCTACCCCACCACACTCCTGTAGATGCGGTGCTGCCCCTAGGGCAGGTCAGTAACAGGTAGTAGTACAGTAGTAGCCCAAGCCAATCAAACGCTGACCAGTTGTTTGGAAGAGTTTTGACTCTTGAACTTTATTAAGTCTTTGACTTCACACATGGGTACATGGAGAGAGAGAGAAGAACACCAAGAGGCCTTTTGAGAAACAGCATGTTTGTTGTGCTACAACAAGGCACCAACACTTTCCAGTCGCTTCCTTTCCTCGCGTACATTCAAGAAGGGATAAAGCTCTAGACGAAAACCGCACGGATGGCGTCCCGGCGGACGGCACACCCGTGTTATTTAAGAACGGGCGCCAACCGAAGCTCACAGACGGCACTGATAAACAAATGATGTGCATGATTTGCGTGCGTTTGAATGCGCGTGGGTGTATCTTTCAGACGGAGGAGCGCCCGCAGGTGAGCAGCGATGCTCTCCCCCCAGAACTTCAGGAGTTGCTGGGCTGCTATTTAAAACGTGACCTCATTAGACGAGCAGCCGTTCGCCACTAAAAATGTTTTTTGGTTCAGGACACGGGCCTCCATCTCTGAAGGGCGAACCAGGAGGAGCTCAGCGCAAGGCTTTGGAGCGTTAGCAAGTGCTTGGGTCAGAAAACCAAAGCCCTGAGCAAATCGCATAGCGCTCGAATGGCGGACGGGTTTCGCTTGCACTGGAGCGAGCATCTCGGGCTCCCTTCGCATCTGTCGAACACTTACTCACATACAGAGTTACCTAGCGGTTATATAGCGATAGCATAGCGCATCATGATGTCATTATGACGTCATGATTACTGAAGAAGGCAGCCAGTCACATGAGGTCACTAGCTAGCGTTCATATTGAGGAACAGCGAGCATACCGTACAGTTAGCACCAGGCGTACAGGGTATTTACAGTGCACCATTCATCCTGTACGCTCCGAATAGCTATAGGTCAAACGGCTCAGAGCCCTTTGTAGGGCAGCTTTCTGCTAATCTACGAGAATTACAACACTCTTAATCTCAGGCAGCTGTAATCTTACGGTGAGCAGCAAATGGGATTATCCAGTATTCATTAAAGCAGGTCTCCAGTTCCGTTCCCAGATGAGTGAGAGCCCGACACTGGGTCAGTAGAGTTCGTCATAAGTGGCGCCATGAAAATGATAGACGCTGTTGAGTTTCAGGGAATGTAAACTCGGCTAGTTCACTGATTCGATGTTTCATTTGATGGTTCTAAACCAACTGTATGCTAACATTACTAGCCTGTATGCTAACATTACTAGCCTGTATGCTAACATTACTAGCCACTCTAGCCATCGTGGCTACTGCTGCTAGGCTTGGACAAGCGAAAGTTCAATTGAAGCTAAAGACTGGAGCACAGCAATCAGACAAACATCAGCCAACAGAACGTTCTGATGTTTGGAGTTGAGGCCACCAAACACCGGACGTGCTGCACCAACACGTTTCATAGTGTCAAGAAGCAGATCGGTACTATAGTATGCTAGCAGGGAGCGCTAATAAGCCAGGTCTGCTCACTTGGAATCAGTTTACTGCCTGTTCTATCTGTTTTCAAGCTGGAAGATCTGAGTTGGAAACAGGCTAGGCTAGTAATGCTAACTGGAGAAACTGACCATTAGCATTTGCCGGTTGACCTAACAGACTTAACGCCTTTGTGTATGCTTCAAGACATCTACTGTGTGTCTCAGTGTGGCTTAATTTAACGTAGTAATGGTAAGAAGGCCGGGTGGCGCTCTGGGAAGCACTGAGGAGTTGAACAGTAAGTCATGGAGCGCCGGCATTAGGGTGGCCACTGTCATAACCACCGAAAGGAGGACATAGTAAAGGTTGGGGTGCGGTGGCGGACGGACACGATACTAGAAGAGAATTAACCAGAGGGGTCTCCACATCTTACACGGTGCAGCTTTGAAGATGCTTTAGCTTTAGCATGCTAACTCAACAGTGTTACCCAGCCCACTAGCTACTGTGCCAAAGCCGAAGAGATCAAATATTAATACAGATTAATAATAAGCCACATTATAATATCACCATGATGGCTAATTCATGGATTGCTGTAGCTGTAAGGCAGCAAAAGATCTGTAAGCTTGTCCAACCTAGCAACAGTAGCTACGAAGAAACACATTTGTGGCCGGAGCATGGATCAGTCCTTGCCCTAATAGCGGTCCCTGTTTATATAGAGCTAACCTAAAGAGCATCTTACGTATTTAGCTTAATTCTTTCATGAGCTGGGAATCTATATAGTGCCTCTAATCTGCTTGTGCTTGTAGTCACCTTAAACACTCCGGCTGTGTGCTTGTACTGTGTGTGCCACTATAGCTCCAACTTCATGTGCTCTGAAATGGTTCACGTAACGAGATACTGAAGGGTATGTAAGCGGTACTATATAGTAGGTATGTGTGTAGAGACGTTTAAGCTGTGCGGGGTCTTTCAGTACTCCCACAGAGAGGCCTTTTCGATGCCCTGCACGTTGGCCTTGAGCACCCCAGCATGGTCTCCCTTCAGATAAAAGCCCTCCTGGGTCTTAATGGCCACTTTGTTGTAGTCGCAGAACTCGAAGGGGAAGTAGACCGGAGTGCCGCTGTTGCTCACGACAGTTCCGTCCGCCTCCACTGTCCAGTACTTCCCAGTTGAGTCTGAAAGAAGGAGGTGAGCGGTCAGATTCCCTCTAGGGAATTCACATTAAAGGAGCAGTGTGTAACTTTTAGCGGTCAGGGTGAATATGGATGCCGTCAGGTTCTCTGAAGTTGTCCAGATTTCGGATAGCTTCTTCATGTTTTCTTTTCCTTAATGTTGGGAATTCTCCCTCGTTTCACTTTTTTGGGGTTTTTTGTATGCTAAATATTACATTTCGTTCTCTATTTCTCAAAGTTTGGGTTCTCTAGCTTCCCCCTCTCAGAGGTAAGGTGAGCTAGACCACCAAAACATCCTCATTATTGTTTTAATGCTTGTAAACATTTTGTAAATCTTTTCAAACTGTCATTTCCACCTTAAGTTGTACTATGGTTACATCCTGCTACCTGATCATTTAAGGTGGAACGGGAAGATTTAAACATGTAGCTGGCGAATAAGAAGCTGACCCCGGCCTTGTATTTTGTTGCTGGTAGTATTTGTAATTAATGAGATACAGTATTATCAAGGCCAGTGTGTGGTTTGTCTGTTCTGGGCTACTGTAGAAACATGGCAGTGGCAGTTTCAGTGGGGAAACAAGCTGCCCACTATGTAGATATGAAGGCTCATGCCAACCTAACCAAAACAAAACCGCTTGTATTACTTGTAACTATGTACTAATGGAAACATAGCTGTTTATATTATAGTACATTACTGCTAATAGAGCCCCTCTAAATTTTACACACTGCTCCTTTAATTTAACAGTAGTTTAAGTAAATAATAGGAAATATTATTAGTAATTTCAATGAACAACACTCCGGCCTCTAGTGGCTCATCAGTTATGTATCTCTTACTCAAGTAAATGGTTCAACTGAATGCTAAAGTTAGCATTATGAAGTTAGCATTATGCTAGCTGATGCTATGCTATCCAGCCATAAAACATTTCAAATCTGGTAATCATCAAAGTCTATAACCACTAGACGAGGTACCAGCTGTAATCAGCCTTACCCCTCAGGCTGTAGGCATTGTTGTTGTACTCTAACTGGAAGACGTCGTAGGACGAGCGGTTGCAGTCCAGAGTCCCGGTGCCTTGCTTGCGGCAGCCGATGAAGCCGTGTTCACCAAGTAGCACGATCAACGGCCTGTTGATGAGCTTCAGAACAAACTGCTCCTGATCACCTTCAACCGAGAACAGCAGAGTTGCCATTTTGAGGATACTGCTTCTCTTGGACGGAGATGCTATATTGCTAGGAACTCTTGATGTTGCCCATATGGACACGCTGCTAAATGGAATGCCAGCTAAGAGGGTTTAGACACGCACCTGCAGAGTCCACGGATGCAGTCAGCTGACCGTTCTTCTTGGCAGTCAGGTACTTGCCGTTACTGGCCTTGAGGGTGACCTTCGAGTCTTTCCACTCCAGGTCAAAGAAGCAGCTGGCTGATCTGCAGACAACAAGCACAGTATGTTGACACTGTGGTATTTTTCCAAATGTACTGTGTTAGTTATGTTGTTGTATGTGTATGATAAATGTTCCATTAACTGGTCCATAACGTACACGACGCCTCTTTTGCCACATATGTCGCATTGCCAGACTCTCCAGGAGACTGTCCAGGGAGAGTCTGGTACCTTTTACCACATGGCCAAGAACTGCACTACTACTACAAGAAAAGGAAATTAGGCCGACGCACAAAACGTCCCCTCACGGTTTTGGTTCGACGTATAGAAGAAGGAGGAGACTGTTCTTTAGCTGGAACATCAAAACTTGGATTGGCCAATCAGAATTCATCTGACAGAAACCGTGACAGTGTGGCCAGGTTAATTCCCTAAAGACCTTTAGCTCTATTGTGGGTGGAGCATCCGTGGCTGTGACTAACCTGGATGTAGGTAATCGTGTTTGGAGTCTGGTGTTGTAGCTACAAGGCTAATGTCGCTAACAAGTAATGGAAGCGCTCATTCCACCAGCAGGGCGGTCCAGGCCGAGATCTGGAACTTATGGGTTTTGTGGGCGGAGTCTCCACCATGTCATTTGCCTTTTGGTAATGGTCATGAGTCAGCCTGGGCCTCAAGCCCTTCAAGTACCACTCAGCTTGACCTGCCATGCCTTCCCGGTCCATGGCTGTTTTTGAAATGGCACACTACTATAAGGCACACTGCACACTACAGTAGCAAGTACTGCACACTGTATACGCCCCCTGTGTGTGGTATACAGTCTTGTAGCAAGTTCTGACTTACAGTGTAGTAAACTAATACAGTCACATGACCAGCTACCTCACATTTACCTCAGAGCTGTTATTACTGTACCCTCTGTTTAGAGCTAGCTGCTGCTAACGCTGCTCAGTTCACCTGAGACACGGTTAGCCTAGCTGTTAGCTTCCCTCGGGTATTTCACTCTAAAACTGATCCTCTAAAGCGAGTTCATCTTTTATTAATCTTCAGACCTGTATATTTAACTTTCTGGGGCTCATACTGATGAAAACACACCCCACTACAACCACTGTACCCACATTTACCTCAGAGCTGTTATTACTGTATCCACTGTTTAGAGCTAGCTGCTGCTAGCGCTGCTCAGTTCACCTGACCTACTGTTAGCCTAGCTGTTAGCTACCCTCGGGTATTTCACTCTAAAACTGATCCTCTAAAGTGAGTATATCTTTTATTAATCTTCATTATTTTCATAATTCATCTTTTCATAAGTTAACTGTAAATAAAGCCGTTCATTCAGGTTGTTAAGCTGTTTAGACCGACACACACCATTGACTTCCATTAAAGTTCAATTAGGTTTTTACTCTCTCCTGTAAAGTAGCCATTTTGGAGATGCCTGTTTTTCTTTGGGCATTGAGGATATCTATTGTACAAGTTTGGTATTAAAAATCACGTATCATATTAATACTGTTACTTCACTGTTGAGTTTTGCTTGAAAATTTTCCAATCAGGATTTTTGCCCAGTGGTGTTTCAATAGGTCCAGCCAAGTGTTGGTCAGGCCCTCAAGAGCTGGACTTAGATCAAAATCAATAAGGTTTTGATTTACAATGGGTGTGAGTGAAAACATCACGCTGGGCCTTCTGGGAGTTCTAGATACACTGCAGACAGTATGAATGAGACTTAGTCTATCCAGCTTTCTTTGCTTCAAATTAAAATAATATACGACTGACTAAAAACATGTCTATGAAAAAAAGGCTACAGATGAACTACTCCTGTTTGGAACAATGCAACATGTTTTTGGAGAATTTCGGCATGCAGTTTTGTGTGATGCTAATTGGTGGCTATAAACTTCCAGTATTTGTAGCTTCCTCAGCCTCATAGCTCTCATTTTCATCCTTTGAATTGTGTCACATGATGAATGGACTAATAGAAGTAGTCCAAAATGATGGGCCTCAACAGCCACGACTTTCAGTGAGCAGCAATGTCCTCCATGAGTCATCCTGTTAGTGCAGCACCATTGGCAGACGGCTGCACCACGCCGGACCAAGTGCATGCAGGCCGTTGCGACGACTGTCCTTAACACCACGTCACCGTCACCAAAGACTGCAGTGGTGTCGTACCAGACTGTCATGGAGTGACTCAGAATGGCAGCGGGTCATCTTCAGTGACGAGTCCCGCTTTAGTCTTGGTGGAGACGACCAACGAATCCGTGTCTGGGGACACCATGGTCAGTACATCCAGAAGACCTGGTGTCACTCCACCTGCATCCCTACCACTCCATCTGCAGGAACTGTGTGAGGATGTTCAAGCTGCATGGGATGGATTATCACAGGACTCCATTAGGAACATCTACAGCTCCATACCGAGACGCCTGGCGTGTTGGGTTAGGAAACATGGCGGCCAGACACCATACTGAGAGACAGACTTCTGTAGGTGTAGCTCAGTAAATATTGATCATATCAGTCTAAATTCATCATCAGTTATTGATCCTGGTCACCCTTATCTTCCTTCCCAACAGCACCGCAATCCCACACCTCCTTCTGGGTGCAGCTGTTCTTTCGATGACGAGTGTGAGGAGTGTTAGGAATGTGCCATAGTGGAGATTCGGGTGACTGTTAAAGACGAGGCTTTGCTTGAGCAGCGGTGATAAGCTTATGTGGTACAGCTGTGTGCTTCATTACATGATCTTACTTGGCCGATGCAGTGCACTGGATAGCTCCACTGGGAGCAAGGCTCCAGTACTTGCCGCTGTAGCACCTAAACGCACAGCGCTTTGTCTCCCGCTCCATCTCTATCTGGAACACCTCCTGATCCGACTCTTCGTCCTGATTGGCTGACAGATCCACCCCTGAAACAGCACAGGCCAATCAGACAGGAGGGTCTGAGCCAGACCAGACGGCACATGCTTTCTTTTACAGAACGCGGACATACATGAAGCATGCGTCTGTGTGTAGGTGCCAGGGAGAAAGGGAGTGGAAATGGAATGAATGAAAAACAGATGGAGAGAGAGGGGGACAGAGAGAAAGAGAGAGGGACACAGAGAGAGAGAGAGAGCAGAGAGATGCAGTGAGAGAGAGGCAGAGACAAAAGAAGGGCGTTTTAAATCAGTCCTGCAGGGAGGATGAAATTCTCCTGCAGCACACAAGTACACGCCTCCAGCCAGCACACATGCATGAACTGCCACGCGGAGTTTCCACTCTCTCTGCCTCCTTCACACGGCAGTATAGTACTCCCTGTGTTACTGCATATCAGTCTCATTCTCTGCCTGTGTGCCATGGATGCATTAACTATAGTCAGCATACTGACTACAATCAGTGTCCTGACTGTTATGGCTATAGTGACTGGATAAGTATACTGTCTATGAGTATTTTAAGTCTAATGAGAGTATAGGCTATGGCTCTATTGAGTCTTAGGACTATACTGAGTGTGATGAGTATATATATATGTATGTTGACTATGGGTGTGTTGTGTATAAAGAATGTACTGATTATGAATACCGAGTATAATGAGTATACTGATTATGAGTATTTTGAGTATATTGAGCATATTGACAATGGGTATAATAAGTATAATGAGCAACTTAATTGAGCATTTTGAGTATACTGAGTATAATGAATATATTGATTATGAGTATATTGACAATGGGTATAATGAGCATATTAATTGAGTATTTTGAGTATACTGAGTATATTGATTATGAGTATATTGACAATGGGTATAATGAGCATATTAATTGAGTATTTTGAGTATACTGAGTATATTGATTATGAGTATATTGACAATGGGTATAATGAGCATATTAATTGAGTATTTTGAGTATACTGAGTATATTGATTATGAGTATATTGACAATGGGTATAATGAGCATATTAATTAAGTACTTTGAGTATACTGAGTATAATGAGTATATTGATTATGAGTATTTTGAGTATACTGAGCATATTGACAATGGGTATAATGAGCATATTAATTGAGTATTTTGAGTATACTGAGTATATTGATTATGAGTATTTTGAGTACATTGACAATGGGTACAATGAGTATAATGAGCGTATTGATTGAGTATTAGGAGTATAATGAGTATATTGATTTATGAGTATTTTGAGTATATTGACTATGGGTATGATGAGTATATTGCCTATGAGTATATTGAATTTAATAAGTGTATGGAGTATTTACTACTTTATACGAGTATAATGAGTAAATTGCCAATTAATATTTTGTATGATGAGTATACTATGAGTGTAATTTGTAAGAGTACATTGAGCATAATGAGCATGATGGCTATGGGTATATGGAATATATGGAGTATTTAGAATATAAGTATATGGATTATGATGCCTATGATGTGTAGTAACATTGAATATCTCTGTGTAATGAGTATATTGAGTATAGGTATATGGATAGGTGTATGGATTATGATGGATGTGCTGAGTACAACGTACTGTTATGAACTGGACTGGATGGGCTTTATGGTATGTACTCGAGCGCATTGTCTTGCTACCTTGGCGCGTGGAAATGTTCCTTCCGTTGCTGGCGGTGAGCACGACCTGCGCGCGGCTCCGCTCCATCACGAACAGCTCGTCTTTGCCGGCGCGCGCGTTCTTGCCCGCCTTGAGGGCTCCCGCAGGACCGGAGGGCGCCAGGTACGAGCCGGTGGCGTCTCGGAACGCCACGGCGCCCGCGCGGAACTCGAGCGCGAACCCGGTGCTGGCGGCGGCTGGCGGTCCGGCCACCAGCTTTCCGCTCGCGCTCAGGAAGCGGCCGTCGTGTGTCTGCAGGTGGTAGCGACGCTCGGCGTAGACAAGAGTGAGCAGCGCGTCCACGCCCCACGGCGCGTCGCGGTCCACGGCCAGCTGCCCCGAGCGCACGCCCGCGTAGCGTTTGCGCGCGGCGCTGTACACGCTGACCTGCGGGTGCACGGCCAGGTGCACGCTCCACTTGGCAGCGGGGTTCGCCACGCACGCCACGCGGTCCTCGGAGCCGCCCAGGTAGAAGCGCGCGTGGGCCTCGGAGCGCAGCGACCAGCGGCCGTCGTCGTGCGTGAGCACCGCGAAGCGACAGTCCGCCTCGGGCCGTTCGCGCTCCACGGTCACCACGCCGTCCGCATCGCACGCCAGGTAGCGGCCCAGGTGGCTGCGCAGCAGGACGCAGCTGCAGTCCGCCTCGACCGCCGAGTCGCCCGCGTGCTCCAGCGTCCACACCTGCTTCTTCTTCATGGAGGCGGCGGACGCGTTGATGCTGAAGCCGAACGTCTCGGCCGTCAGGTACTTGTTCTCGGCGTTGATGAGGCCGAGGCGGATCACCAGGGGCTCGCCGGGGGCGTCCGGAGCAGCCATGACCGGAGGAGAGGAGCGCTGCGGCAGAGGGGAGTGGGAGTGTGTGAGTGTGTCTGAGAGACGGAGAGACTGAGGAGGGTGGTGGTGGTGGGATGGGGGGGGGCTTTAGGGTGGGACCGGTGTGTGTGTGCGAGTGGGAGAGAAAAGAGGGATTTTGAAGCCATCCTCCATCACCACAACCGCCACCACATATAACCCTGTGTGTGGTGGCGGTGATGGTGGGGGGCTTCAAATTCCAATCCCCTTAGAAGCCCCTCAGGTAAGTGGGACCCTCCTGTGTTCTGCCTGCACAGCAGTGAGGTATCGAGCGGAACCAGGGAACCACACCATGGGAGTACCACGATACCGGTTCCTCTCACACGTCAGCGGTTGCTAAGGGAAGAAAGATGTTCAGTTTAGAGGGTAGCCATAGAGATGCTGGGTGCATCTCAAATGGAGCCCAGTGTCGGCTCATAGTGAACGAGACCTGGAGGCCTGTTTAGTCAGTATGACTGATTCGGTTAGGATTAAAGGTGCAGTATGTAAAATTTGAGGTGTTCAGCTTCTTATTTGCCAGCGTCTAGTTTGAATGTTTCTCTTTCACCCTAAATAATATAGCAGTTATTATAACACACCAGCCTCCAGAATGTAACTGCAGCATCGTTTAAGGTGGAGGAGGAAAATTTATCCTTATAGACTTTAAAGGGAAATGTTACCAGCATTGAAATTATATTTAAGAAGCTTTAATAGCCTACAACAGCTCCCGTTCCACCTTAAATGGTGCAGAATTCACGGTCTGGTGTTAATATTTGACATCCATTTGCCAGCATTTTGTTCAAATTTTCCCATTCCACCTTAAAGGATGCAGCATTTACATTTTGGCCCTGATATTCAGTTTCTGATTCACAAGCGTCTTCTTCATATCTTCACGTTCCACCTTAAATAATGCAGACCATACATTCTCGCAGTGACGTTCAGTTTCTTATTCACAAGCGTCTTGTTCATGTCTTCCCAGTCCACCTTAAATGATCCAGTATTTACATTCTGGCATGGAAATTCAGCTTGTTAATTGCCGGCATCTTGCTCAGATTTAATCTTTAGCCTTCTATGACTCCTTCTAAGCCTTCTATGTTACCCTTAATGCTGCTGTACCGTACTTTGCTGTTGTGTGGTATTTCCAACCTGTTCATTAAAGCCTCATTGTATCCTGGCTCTGCTCGCATCGCGTCTGGTTCTTTGTCCCTAACAAAAAAATAAATAAATAAATAAAATAAAATAAAATAAAATTGGGATATAAGCCTAAAAGAGCTCCCGATCCACCTTAAATGATCCAGAATATACATACTGGCACTGACATCCAGCTTCTTATTTCAGTTTCACTTAAGGTAGAAAGGGAAAAATGGCAAAGGCTCACTGCTAGAGGTTACACACTGCTCCTTTAATTTGGAGATGACTCATACCATCACTTCTCCACACAAACTCTAAACAGAGCAGCTGATTACCCATCAGGACGGGTCAGGATCGCCAGGGAGATAAGGAGAAGATCAATACAGGAAGCCGGAATGATTATGTCTGTGTTGTTCCCACTCAGAGTGTCCACTGTCCACACACCATCCATCTTCATGGGTGGATTAACAGGCTGACTGTTATTATTCGGGTCAGACCACCGACGTAGGTCCAGCCATGCTGACAAGGTGGGCTGGTAGGTTAGATTGAGCTGGACTGCTACAGACACGTCTGGAGCTCGGTGCTGGTCAGGCTCTTCCTGTGACAGCATGTGTGGACAGCAGATATGGAGGAAATGACTTTAACCAGTAGAGGGCATTTCTGGGGCACGTAGCATCTTTCCCTTCTCTCTCTCTCTCTCTCTCTTTCTTCCTCTCTCCCTTTGGAATAGGAATGTCAGTCTGCTAAGGTCAGTATTGGCCTAAATTTCGAGAACACTGGAAACAGTCAGACCCCATCTACATACCATTCTGCTCAGGTTTGCTATGCAGTACATTCATTTCACATTAAAGGAGCAGTCTGTAACCTCTAGTGGTGAGGTTCTGTACTGCAACCTACTGAACGCCCTCACCCACATGTCCCTTGTCTAGAAACTATGGAGGCTGTCTGAGGTTTTCTGCCTGCCCTGGTTTTGATCTTCGACAGAACACCCTCCTCCAAAATGTTCATATTTTTTCCTGTTCCATCTTAAATGAACCTGTATTAAATTCTGCCGCTTCCTTTCAGTTGTCTCAATTTCAAGAACATGGCTTTGGATTGTGTCACACCCCCTCTAGACACCAGTCTGCTCAGGGTCCCTATTTCACATTAAAGGAGCAGTCTGTAACCTCTAGTAGTGAGGTTGTGTACTGCAACCTACTGAACCTAGAAACTATGGAGGCTCACAGGTTTTCTGCCTGCCAGAAGAAGTTTGAAGCTGAATAAGAAGAAGCTGAATCGCAGTGCCACAGTGTAACTGCAGCAGCATTTAAGGTGGAATGTGAAAATATGAGCAAGTAGCTGGCAAATGAATAAATGAATCCCAGTGCCACAATGTAACTGTTGCATTGTTTAAGGTGGAACCCAACAATGAAAACAAGAAGTTGTTGAATAAGAAGACACTGAATCCCAGTGTCACAATGTAACTGCAACATCTTTTAAGGTGGAACGTAAAAATAGAAGTAAGAAGCCGATGAATAAGAAGCTGAATCCCAGTGCCACAATGTAACTGCAGCACCATTTAAGGTGGAACCCAAAAATATAAACAAGAAGCTGCTGAATAAGAAGCTGATTTCCGCCTCACACCTTTAACACAGATTTGTGATCCTATCCGGAGTTTTATACAGTGAGCTATCGGTAAATGTGCTACTATTGGTTTGCCTCCTCCAGCTTTACACATCTGTACTTGACTGTATTTCCTTCTTACAGATTCTCTTAGGCTCTCTGAGACTGTCTGGGTGATCACAGATATCCAGTGAGGTTCAGTTCCAGGCTTCCAGGCTGCTCTGAACTCTCGGGCACTCTGTAAAACCAAGCTGTGCTCTGTAAATCATCTTTCTCAACCCTTTAGTCTCCCAGTCTTTGCTTCGGACAACCAGCCTATCAGGATGATGTGGCCAACACCATGCGTCATCATGAGGAAAGTATTAGCCCGGGATGAGCGGTACCTCGTTTTTGGCAAACATACTTGACTTTTAGGATGAGGGGCTACATTTTTGTGGAATCAGATCAGATGGTTTTTGTCATGCTCTCAGATTCCTTTGAGCAATATTAATGAGGAACAGATTCCATCTAGCCACTCTATCATAAAGACGTGATTGATGGAGTGCTGCAGGAACGGTTTTACCATCACGGTGCAGGACCTATGAAACATACTATGCTAGTATGGCCATCAGGTTCTTCATTACCTCTATAACCAAGGAACCTCTTGCTCAGTTTCTGAATAAAAGAGGGTGGTAGGCCGGGGGAACTGCTCCGGAAAACTTTAAGCGACTCTCCCAAATGCTTTCATTCAAGTCATTTGTGGCGTGAGATCTGAAATACGTTGGTGGACTTCAGCCATGTTCTCAAGACGCTTCAAGACGCTTCTCGGCTGCTATGTCTAAAGACGTTCCCATTTTGTAATACCCTATATGAGAGTTAAAAGGAGTCGGCATGACTATTGACCTTCAGTCACCCTTCAAGCTTCTTAACTTTGAAATGTTCTTAAACGTGTCATGTTGCATTTTGTAAGCCGTAACATGTTGATATAGTTTACTCATGCTACATGTGCACACTTGCGGCAGACAAAGACAACAGAAAACTGGATTTCCCACTGGTTTTCAAACAACCTGTAACGAAAAATTCGGCCAGTTGAATTTAAGAGACCTTTCTTGAGCACAATGGTGGAATAAACAATATTTTATCATCATCTATCACAGTACTGATATATATTTTCATATGGCCCAGCCCTACATGAACTCATGATGTTCAGTGCAGAACACCACTGTTGTGTCTTCTGCCTTTTATCATGTTGAAAGTGTTGATCTGATTAAATGATGGCTCGGTTCTTTGTAGATTCTCATTCCAGCTTCATGATTAAATTCCTTTCATTGTTAATTCAATCTGAAACCGAAGGTAAAAGTGCAAACTGAGCCCTGAATGTATCACTCTTGCTATGGTAACAGGCACACCCTCTTCCTCTTGACTCATCTGTGAGCATGACGTCTGGACCAACTGGATTGCAGGGTTGGGTTAGGGGGTGGAGTAAGAATGAACCCTCCTCTCGTTCTCCCTTGGTACGGGGCATTTGCACAGAGCCTGAGGAGAACAAAAAAATGTCAGGGTGACAGCAGATCGTAGTACAGACCATCTTCATTTTACAGTGTGCCTATCACTTATCGCATTTACATCCAGGTATATTAAATAACACATTTCCATAAATAATACAATATTCATCTACAGGGCTTAAAGTAAGGGCTGCCCAACAGGAACGTAGCTTATCTATTCCACTATTTTTCTAGGCTTGGTTTCTGGCTTGCGTCATCTGGTAGGTTTTGTTCATCTGCCTTTGTCTTAGTGCTGCTCGTGTCCTCTCCTTTTATCTCCTCCTTTAGAGAACTTGATGTCCGTGAGTGTGGCCTAGCATAGTCATGCAGTGACACATTTGCATTCTTTAAATGGCAAGCATGGTTCGGAAGACACCCTCTCTTCCTTTTTTAGTCAGCGCTTTGAGTTTACCTGTCAATATGTAAATGCGTGCTGGGGGGTGGGGGCAGTGCTCTGGTGTGCCGCAATGCTTTTTATCAATCGCGTTGGAACCTGCCCAAACCCTGCCCCGGTCTGACTTAGTGCCTTATAGGGCTGCACAGTCATGTTGTGCCTACGTAAAGAAGGTGAAACAGGCATAACTGAGGTCCATTTGATCTGACTGATGTGCCTGTGTCAGCTACCATTGCCATATTAGGCTACTTGCATGGCTTGTTACCAAAAATGCTTGTTCTAGGTTAGAACTATTTATCATGGACAGCTTTACTATATGACCGTGTTCAGACGTAGGCTAATCTGAGCCTGAGGTCCTGTTTCTTTGATGAGAGTGGGACAGCAGGGGGGGTTTGAACTGGAAAACATAGGCATGGTTTCAGTGTCTACTAAGATGCAGCAATGCCCATGAAAAAAAAAAAAAAACGAAGACTTTCAGCTCAAAGGAACTGCATTTGTTGAGACGGAGCAAGAGAGACGGAGAGAATCCCATTCTGATTTCCGCTTTGACAAATCACGTGACATGGGCATTCCAAAGCACTGTGCCATGTGACTCGCCCAGAGATATCCATATTAGGTCATCAGCTGAACAGCTCTTAAAGAAACAGGAGCCCTGAAACACAAAGGTGCTTCTGTAAGTAAAGGATCCCACAAATATTTCACTTCCAGGTACAGTGGGAATAACGATCTCGCTCAATAGTGTCTATGCACACTGACATTTAGTGTTTTGCGAAACTGTGTGATGGAGCCGAGGATGTGTGCTCGAGCCGGGGTAGCAGAGGTCAACACACCACCTTTCCGAGGGTGTAAAGGGATTAAATGGCTGTGACTATATATATATACTATTTCACATTTCCAACAGCAGCTTCTCAGAAGGAGCAACATTTATAAACATTAATTCAAAAGAATTTAAGATTTCACTGAAATTTCACACCATGTGTGTTCACCAACACCAAACATCAAAGTGTTGTCAAATGTTAAAGAACTAAATCAAACACAAGCAAATACACAAAGGAACTAAATCATTTTTTTAGACTCCAACGTTGATAAAAGCGTACCCAGCACTGCATATGGCTTAAGTGTTGAAACAATGATATCTATTCACCGTAGCCTTTTCGAGGGGGGCGGAACTGCAACTTCCCCTTTCATTTCCAGATGCAACTTCCTGTTTCAGATTTGCCTCATTGTATGATGACCCTGCGACTCATCGTTTTTTTTCTGCCTCTCTGGCTCTCCCTGAGAAATCCTTATAAGGTCTTCCCTGGTTAGGCAAGAACACTGATGTTTTAGTATTGATACTTAGCTTGGTATTGATAGTACTGATTGTTGGCTAAACAACACAAGCTTGCTGTTTCTGCCAGTTCTAGAAGACAAAAAACACATTATCTACTTATATAAAAATTAAATCAATAAACCAATTAAAATGTGGGGGTGTAGCTAATGAGCAGCTGGATTGACACCTCTCCCCACCCCACCAACACTTAGCCTTCTCTGACACTCATACAGGACTGATATTCAGCTATCTATCTGCAGAAGAAAGTTATGAACAAATGAGCAAACTGACAGATGAACAGACGTGCAGAAAGACAGACAAACAAACCGACAGACCAAGCAATGTCTGAATGAAGAATTGGCCGAATGAATAATCTTAGTCTATGGATAAATTAATAAGTGCGCTAACAGGGCAGTTACAGGCAGGTGGTCTAGCTATGCTAGGTTAGCACCGACTATGAAACGTAGATGGCTTGAGAGACGTCAGCCTTGTGATCAGTGTTACCCAAGATTAGGACCACTAAGTTTATATGAAAATGATAGAAATATGGTGAAATATAGCCAATCGACTGTGGGAAGGTATTCATGTACTTCACTGAACATGTATACAGTGGGACAGACCAACAAGATAAAACAAGAAAAACACAGATTTAGGTTCCCTGGGGCTTTAAGAAACAGAACAAAGCAGTCCAAACCAAATAAGCCATGTCAGGCTTCTTTTAGCAAACAATATGTCTGGATTGTATTTATTATTAACTTCACTAATGCAAACCTATACGCCACAGTGACATCGCCAGAAAATACTGTGATCCATTATTGTATCAGTAGCCTTCATTTATCTGTCTAAAATACAGATATGGTATGTGCTGACAAAACAGTAATCTCCCACCAGCACATACACTCATATGAAATTCCTCCACGTCATAATAGCGGAGGCCATGAAACAGTCATCCAAAACCAGATTCTGGAATAGCTTCTAGAGAGCACACACCCACACTAGAGATAAACGCACACAGCCTATCCCCAACCAAGGCCACGAGCACTGACTGAGTCAGTGATCTCTGGGACTGGTGAAATCATTGCTACTGATACACCCTTCCAGGTATAAATCCCAAATGTTCTTTTTAAGTGTATGACTCAGTGGACCACGCGGGAATTGTTTTGGCTGAGGGCATGGAATGTCTTTTTTTCACAGACCAATCCAAACATACAATATACAAAGTCTCCAGTTTAAAAATCATATTCTTGACCTTTTCTGAAAAGTCGAGAAGAGTTTCTTTATATGATTCCATCTGCCCCAAAAAGCGCACTGTTTGGAACTATCAAGGATGCTCATTTGAAAGGTTTCCTCGTGGAAGAAGTAATGGTTCCATCGAATCTAAAATCGTTCTTGTCTAAAATATTTTCCCAAAGTGTACTTTTATCCTTAGGCACCTTGGGTCAACTAAGCAAACACCACACATTCTGATTCATCCTGGCTGTGTGTGCGTCAATTAGCAATCGCAGGAAGTCCTCCAGACAATCCTTGGACAATAGCTTAAGGGATGTTTATGTTTTTCACGCCTATACGCCGGGTTTGTATTTTCTCAACTTACTGTCTCGATTTTCTCATTTCATAGCCTGCAAATTCATAATTGCAAGTAGCTTATGGGGGAATTTTATTTTCTTCACCATGTGGAACTTGACTTAGTTTTAAATCAAGGAAAGACATTTATGATTAGACAAATCTTTCTTTGAACAATGTTAGACACTTGAATACTTTGGAAACTTTTGTGTTTCTAATAGAAAAGTCATCCAAGAATTCAGAGGTTAAAAGGCCTGGGACGTCCTGAATAGTATATCAGTATATTTATATGGAAACTCTGTTAATGACATTGTTATTCAGAGCCTCTGCGGTCAATAGCTGGCGAGTATTTTGGTCATGTTCGGGCATGGTCACTTATCTATGCAATTCATCATGCCTAAGAACCTCTTTTTTTTCAGTTCATCGTTGGCTGCATTCGGACATTCCACACATAGCACTACCACCAGGCCTTGTGTGGTCTTAGCCAGAGCTAAACGATTTTTTTTTTAAACAGTGTCCTGCCCTTTTAGCCCGTGTACGCTTGTCCTTTCATAATGAGACATTTCGGGGCATTCCCTGCATCTTCAGAATTATCTGAGTTTTAAAAACCTACAGGAAGTCAACTGCAGTAGAACAAGGGTCAAACTGAGGTTTAGCAAATGGACTAGCAGCTCTGACTGGCTGCATGGGTGTCAGGTGACCAACCAGCCTCGGGGCATGGATTGTCTTGAGTAGCATTTCTTGTACATACCTTTTATCTCTTGTACACAAAGGGCAGTTGTTGCCATAGCTAATCCATGAACCAACTGTTTGCTGGTTTGTTATGGTTAATATTAATATCCAGAACTGAAAAACTGAAAAATTAACTATTTGGTGTGGAAACCATACTGTTATTAAGCTTTACCAATCAATGTTCTGCTGAGCTACACAGCAGAAAGAGCTCAACCATGGCAATGACAGAAGCTCTTACAATGTCGATGCTGCTTTATCACAGCCAGTAGAAGAACTATATCAAAGATTATCATCATTCATTGAACCACTATTAGGTCCAAAATGGTAGTGAACACACCCATAATCTCCAGTGTTTAATTAACTATGTGTTTTACTGGACCTAAAGTCATAGGCTTATTTCACACCGGTTGCCTTCTGGAAATTTCCCTGCGTGTAAACGAGTCTAAGGTGGAAAGAATTACGGAGGTGTCGTAAAGACTGTGCAGGGCAGTTTTTAAATAAAGGAGAAAATAGAGTTGGAGTAGTGTTGATATTGTGTACCAGGCCAGAATGTAAACATGGCTCGTCTCTCCATTGATTTCCAAGTAGCCCAGACTCCTGTCGCAAGTGGATTGCCAAGATAAACCGAGCCAACATAACCCTGAAAATAACCTCCAAAAGCTTTGGTCAATTTTTTTATGCTGAGAAGCAAAAGATCTGGGTTAATGTCAGGTGGTCATCACCTCTGGATGCATTGTATTGTCTTTCAGGTCTTCGGCAGAGAGCATATAAACAAAGGCTGCACATTCCTGGTTTTCGGTTTGTTCTATCCAGTAAGCGATCGTACTTACTATGCAGTCCTTGGAAAAGTGTGTGGAGTATTATTGTATGACCCTGTGAGCCGAAATAAGAGATTGGTCAATTTAACTTGTAGAGGTAATTATCAGGCCAACGTTATGTAATCAAGCTAATGTTATGTTTGCTAAATTAGATACAAACGGTTTTGCTAGCCTAGCTAATGTTAGCCTACACCTCTGTTTACCTTGGGAAGCCACTGGTGACAGGTGGCTCAGTTGGAAATGACGTGCCATGGTTGCAAACGTGCCATGTTGCAACAATATTCCAAATAGTCTAGTCTGTTTTGTACCATGCTAAACTTGAGTGATATGTTAATCAGTTTAAATGAAGGGAAAAAAGAGAAATATGACAAATCACTCCTAAAACAATGGGAAAATACACTTATCAGACCTATCCGAGAATGGTCTGGGTGTGGTCTTATTGTCCCAATGAACATGTGTGTCTGACAGTCCTCTTATCACTGGTCGTTTGGAATTGATGCCGTGTATCCAGCTCATCCAGCTTTTATGTTCTTTAAAGAAGGTAACACTGTTATTCACTATTGCTGGATGAGCAAAACAGAATAATGTTAGCTGGCTGGAATAAACTTGAAACATATCCAACAAACAGGTATACAGACAGACAGACCGCTAGATGGATAACTGGCAGCTAGCTAGCTCACTAACATTCTTACTAAGCTAGCATTAGCTCTCTATGTCGCTCATATTCACAGTAAGGGTGGAGGGGGCCATGTTAGCCTTGTGACTGTTTGGTAAATGCTTTCATAAGCATTACCTACTATTAGGACCACCCATTTTACATCGAGAGGGGGGAAATCTGGAGACAGCAGACACTTATGATTATGAGTGTTTTGTTATTAGGGAGGTTAGTGAGACATTGTCGGCCCACTAACAGCAAAGCTGGTGGTCCACTGCCATTTTGCTTGGTGGTTTCCATGCGGTCCATCAGTCGAGAGTATTTGTTAAAATGCTGCACTGCCTTTTACACTGCGTTTTCCACTCACAGTCCAATTTATTCCCTTCTCCTTTTGCCTACCAAATGTAAATTAGTTTAGCACATAGATTTGATCTAGCATAACACTGTGAACTCTTTACATCAGACGTACTCATCATTTTGTTCCCCTCAGCTGTTTAAAAAGTTGGTCTCAGTTTATTTCCTAAAATAAAAGGGTGTGTGCATTCAAAGCCTGCTTGGGGAGATTAAACAGTAGTTAGACCTTGTCTGCAGGACAATAATCTGCACGGTCAATAAACAAGGTGGACCATACAATCAGCGGGCTTTTGACCTTCCCAAACCAGCAGAATGATATACATATACGCTTGCTATTTGGGCCCAGAGGAACAAGATGAACCTATTCCAAAGGAAGCACCAATTAAGGTTCCCTGGGGCTTTAACCGAACATTGCATGCAAGTATGCAAACTAATTGTCCTTTAGGCTAACGTGTGCATGGCTGTTTCTGTTTTGTTGCTGTTTGCCATCATCCCAAAACATCAGATGACACAGCAGACAACAAAGACACAAGACCACAACCCAAAGCAGTAGGACAAACAATTATCCCTTTATCCGGACATGCTGTCATGGATGGAGGAGTGTTATTAAGACAACACACCGCATATTAAGCATGTATTAGCAATGTATTAGACCAGCAGTCCTGTCTTCCTGCACAGGAGTACCACGCCCACGCCTTTCAAATCCCAAACTGACCCATATCGGAGACAATGCTGCCCAAGCCTGGGTGAATACCATTGTGTGAATCTGTATGGAGCTGGAAAAGCACTGCTGAGCTCGAGACCATGTGAATGAGCCTCCCTGCATGTTAGCTAGCCGGATGGGCTGGGCGACCGTTCTGAGGGGATGCTAGCCGGCTAGTCGTTTGAAACTGGCACTGCAGCGTCCTGTCTAGACCCTCATGTAAAACGACAGAGCTGTTAGCATGTCCAGCTATTTCGTATGCCACCGTGACACGGGGGGAAACGGGCTATTCACCTCAGGTCTGTGGAAACAAAGCCCTGCACAAAAGTTAGCATCGCGGCTAACACCACTACTGGGGCTGCGGTGCTCACGGGACTGCCGTTAGCGTTGAGGCTAATGTTTACACTTTTAATGGAGACTTATTAGAGACATATCACTGAAATATATCAGTATTGTGATAAACTGTGCCTGTTTTTACCTTCCTGTTTGCCCTACCTCGTTCTATCTCTCTCTCTCTCTTTCTCTCTCTCTCCCTCTCCCTCTCTCACTACTTCATCTCAAAACTTGAATTTCAAGCAATGAGCTTGAAACACGCCAACTGGGTGACGGCTGGCCAATCAGAGGCCTCGATGCCGAAACATTACCTTATATGGAAGGAGCCGGTCGGGTATAAAGACTTCGGTCTCTGCTCCCAGCGCTACTCAGAGTTTTCTGTGCACCCGGAGAGGAGCTGCCTTCACTCTTTGCTTCCCTGCAAACCCTTAACTCACAGGTGAGCCTCGGTTTTCGTACGCTTTGAACGTTACCTTAATGTTAATTTAACATTTATCTCGCATTAATTTTGTTTACTGTAACTCGTTCACCGTAGCCGCCTTTCATTGAATGTGCACGGCTAGCTAGGACCGCAGCACCTGCCCTTTTGAATGAAGCTAGTTCGCCATTTTGTTGAGCTTTTTAAATGTGTTAATGTGTTTTAATAGGGTTACAAACTGCTTATTCATGTGACTTGACTTCGAATGGCTACGAATATGTCGTCCCTAATTTGGGCTAACGTTAGCTAGCTAATTCCTCGTTTGCAGCTTAGCTAGCTGTGCTAGCCTAGTCATCCGGTGTGGGTATGAATAAGAGGTTTCCAGAGAGGCTGCTCTCGTGGTGCTCCTCTACATGTTCAAGACTGGTCTTCAGCATCCCTGAGGAGCTAGAGGAGGACCGTTAGCTTGCTGGCTAGCCTAGCTGGGTCACTGCATTCCTTACTGTTTCAATGGTGGGTGTGGCCACTTCCATGCAGTGCCGGCATCTCGTGCTCCCATAGCTAACATTTTAAGATCGTGGCTTATTGATGCTGAAGTAGCTTCATTTTGACCCATCCTCTGGGCTTTAACTGGCAGCTCACAGAGAAGATGGGCATTTGCATTCCGGGTAGTGCTTTGTAAAGTGTCTGGCTCAATTGGTCAGCCGACTTTGTCCTTCAGGTTCATTATATGTGGTCTAGATGGTGTTAGGTCTGCGACTGAAAGGTGGTCGAAGTAGGGAAGCATCAGTTATCCTGTTGGCTGGGTGTTGGATTCAGGGTGTCGAGCTGCAGATTGGGAATTATGTAATGGTGACAGTCTGCTAAAGCTCTCCGTCAGCCTATTGAAACGGGGAGTGGTCCTGGCTGCCATGGTCTCATTCTGTAAGCTGAATCGGCCATGCTGAGCCGGTCGAACTTATTGCCTTATAAGGCAATAGTGGTGTCTGCCCAGCCACTTCCTTTGTCTCAAATCATTGGGTTCCAGGCTTGCGCCTTTGCGCCACCTAGTGGGCGAACAGAAACATTGCTTCATAAAAAGATTAGGACTTCCTATGAAGACTGCTCTGGGGCAGAGGTTTAATATGCTGGACTTGTGCTCTATTTGTTTCAGTTTCTGATTTATTAACAATTTTCCCTGTTTCTCCTTTACACAGCCATGGATGAGGAAATCGCTGCTCTGGTTGTCGACAATGGCTCTGGAATGTGCAAGGCTGGGTTCGCTGGAGATGATGCTCCTCGTGCCGTCTTCCCTTCCATTGTCGGCCGACCCAGGCATCAGGTATGTTGTGCTTTTATCTGGAATTTAATGACGTTTAATCAAATTTAATTTAAGGTAGGCTGTAGTTCCGGATCTGCTCCAAGAACAGCAGTTAACTTTTAAAAATGCGTCTGCTTTGTAGGGTGTGATGGTTGGCATGGGACAGAAGGATTCCTATGTTGGTGATGAGGCTCAGAGCAAGAGAGGTATCCTTACCCTGAAGTACCCCATTGAGCACGGTATCGTCACTAACTGGGACGACATGGAGAAGATCTGGCACCACACCTTCTACAACGAGCTGCGTGTTGCCCCAGAGGAGCACCCAGTCCTTCTCACAGAGGCTCCCCTTAACCCCAAGGCCAACAGGGAGAAGATGACACAGGTATGCATCAGTTGAGCACTTCAGTAACTTTCTTTTTGCCAGCAGGCTTTCCCTCTATGTTCATCTCTTCATTTCTTTATCTTCCTCCTTAGGCTTTCCATCCTTTGACCTGATCTTTTTCCTCCAATTTTGGAGGTTGCAGGTTCATGTTTCTGCCTTTTCTGTTTGTTACTTCTGCATGCTTTTTCACCCTGAACTTGATTTCACCCCCCTTGGAGGCATGATATTGGCATCAACTAACAGTCCTTTTGCAAACTGGTGTTTTTAACAGGCAAAAAAGCCAAATAAATATCCATATTTAGTTCCTGTGTTGTGACTGTGCTTAATTACTCTTTTTATATTTTTCTAACAGATCATGTTTGAGACCTTCAACACACCTGCCATGTACGTTGCCATCCAGGCTGTGCTGTCTCTGTACGCCTCTGGTCGTACCACAGGTATTGTGATGGATTCTGGTGATGGTGTCACCCACACTGTGCCCATCTATGAGGGTTATGCTCTGCCCCATGCCATCCTCCGTCTGGATCTGGCTGGACGTGACCTGACTGACTACCTGATGAAGATCCTGACCGAGCGTGGCTACAGCTTCACCACCACAGCCGAGAGAGAAATTGTGCGTGACATCAAGGAGAAGCTGTGCTACGTTGCTCTGGACTTCGAGCAGGAGATGGGCACTGCTGCCTCTTCCTCCTCTCTGGAGAAGAGCTACGAGCTCCCTGACGGTCAGGTCATCACCATTGGCAATGAGCGTTTCCGTTGCCCAGAGGCCCTCTTCCAGCCTTCCTTCCTGGGTGAGTCTTCTGCCATTTGAGTTGAATCAAGGTTTGAGTTGTTTAAAGTTTAACTTGTGTTTTCAGTTCTGATTTTAATGGGAACTTTATTTCTTTCTCAGGAATGGAATCCTGCGGTATCCATGAGACTACCTTCAACTCCATCATGAAGTGCGACGTCGATATCCGTAAGGACCTGTATGCTAACACAGTGCTGTCTGGAGGTACCACCATGTACCCTGGCATTGCTGACCGTATGCAGAAGGAAATCACCTCCCTTGCCCCCTCCACTATGAAGATCAAGGTAACACTTGTGTACCAAGTTTCAAAATGTGCAGCTTTCATATGGCTCTTCATTGAGTGTAACCCTTTATTCTTCTTTTTGTAGATCATTGCTCCTCCTGAGCGTAAGTACTCTGTATGGATCGGTGGCTCCATCCTGGCCTCCCTCTCCACCTTCCAGCAGATGTGGATCAGCAAGCAGGAGTACGATGAGTCTGGCCCTTCCATTGTCCACAGGAAGTGCTTCTAAACAGGACTGTAACCACTTCAGCTAGCCTCGTGGCCTGCTGATCTAAAAAAGAACGACCAACCTTCCCCTCTCAGATAAGACAACATGGGCATGGCTTCTGCTCCGTATGGCGCGCTGCCTCGGGACGAGCAAACTGGAATGGGGGGTGGTGTCTTACGGGGGAGGAGCTTTCCCCAAGAGGACTTTATGTACATTTCTTCTTCTTCTTTGTCATTCCAAATAGTGTCATGTTTTAATTCAGCATCCACCATTTCACCATGTCGCAATGGGAACACATGACCTTGTTAGTGTTGCTTATGTAAATTAAGTACAATGTCTGGTTTTGTTTTTGTACTTCAGCCTTAAACTCGGTCCAGTTCTGTTTGTTATGCAAAGGAAGGGACAAGCTTTACCCATTGAGAGATCTTTTTGCAGGTGAACTTCCCTGGGGTTTGTGGGTAAGGGGGCCGTCCATGGCGTGTGAGCCAAGGAGTCTCTCTACACTGACATGTAAACCCAATAAAATGTGCACATGTAAAACTCACTCACTGACTGCTGTCTCTTTAATGCCTCTTCCCCCTATAATCAGTACTTGTAGATGTCATTGTGAACCTCAGTTGTACCAGAGTAATAAATTGATTTATCTAAATTGGCCATCAGCTTGACACCTTTTTGAAGGTATAGACTTTTCAATATACTGTTGTGGAAACCACTGAACTTTCCAAAACATTAGCTTTTCTAGTTGAGATTCTGGATTAATGTTGGAACCTGAACAAACTGGAGAACTTGAGCAGCTGACCAAAATCTACAGACCAATGGTAGACAACATGGCCGTCCTGAACACTATCATAAAGAGCTTATTTATTGTCTAAAGCAGAAACAGCAACACGCACATCGTTGCAGGAGCATGTACAATCCTTTTGAGCCTAAAGCACAACTGTATAACCCTGTTTACTTGCTTGGAAGTACAGCAGTTTCCTGACTGCTATTCTAGAACATGTCCAGCATCACAGACTGATCCGGTGAATAGAATGGACCTCTCAATGCCAGTTTGTTGTTGCCTGTTGGATAATGGCAGTCAGTGATGGCTGTAAATCAGCTGAATGTGCAAACTAAACCTCCTACTGGATGTGAATACTAGCCTGATGCTAATGATGTGGGCATTTGGTGATTTGATACTGATAATAGACACTCAATGAACACTCCATTAGATCCTTGTGTCTACACCTGCTGTCCATGTTATCAGCTCCTCTTACCATATAGGAGCACCTTGTAGTTCTACAGTTACAGTCCGTAGTCCATCTGTTTCTCACCCTACTATGTTACCCTGGTCAGGACCTTGGTGGTGAATCATTCTTAGCTCTGCAGTAAACAATCCACCACCCAAATATTGTAATACCTACTCTGCAGTGGTCTTGTGGGGGTCCTGAGCATTGAAGAACAGGGTAATAGAGGATACAAAGAAACAGATGGACTACAGTCTGTAACTGTAGAACCACAAAGTGCTCCTATATGGTCAGTGGAGCTGATGAAGTTTAGATGTAAGGTGGTGTACCTAATAAAGTGCTCAGTGACCTTTTTACAGCTACAAACTTCAGGATGCTAATATATTAATCCTACGCTGCTGGTATGTGTGGGCATTTGATGATTCAGTGCCGTAGGAGGATCAGTAGATGTTGCGGAGGCCTGTCGTGATTGCCCATGGTACGGGGAGCATTTGGGAAGGCTGAAGATCTCTTGGTCTAAAGTAGATGCTCTGCAGGAACCAGTGCTGAAAATGATTTCCAGTTTGTGGGTCCCATTAGTTTGAATACAAGTCAGCGATTTGAGTCAGTACGTTGATATGTGAATTGCCAATGTGAATTGCCCAAGTCAATGAGTGAGCTAATAGGAATCCGAAGGCAGCTGTTCCTGCATTCAGGCATGTTCATGTTTAGTTAAAGCCCTAGGAGGCATATAGGAGGCCCAGTGTTTGCTACCAGCTGTTAACCATGAAGGCAGATCCTTTAACAGTCGGAGTCATTAATTATTAGGTGCACTGCCATTTAAAGGAACAGGTGCGAACACAGTTTCCTCGGGATCCCAGAACGCCAGACTACTTCAAGAGGGGTTTCATAAAGACCGGATGAAAATGGACGTCAACCCAAATACTAGATCTGAACTTTATCCAGTCTTTATGGGGGTCTGAAGTAGATTTCCACCTTTAATGGGACTTTTATTCTTGAAAAGGCACAATTTCACATTAAACACAGTCCAAAGATGGATCTATGGATCTATACGTTCTTCAGAGAACTTAGTCTGTTCTAAAAGAGGGTCTCTACTACTTACTAGAAGAGATTTTGTAAAGTGGCCTAAGCCCATTCTCATAGAACAGTTCTCACATACCAACTCAAGTAAAAGAAAACATGGCCAAAAATACAGGAGCAAAAGCACAAAAGTATCAGGTCAAAAATAATATTCAAGTGCTGAAAAGCATCACTCGACACAGAAACTGAAAAATATTAGGCGCTATTCTTCTTTTTTTGGATCCTGAAGTCGGAAATTGTAAGTAATAAAGACCAGCAACAAACTTATATCAGTGCAGCTCCCATCACCAGTGTAACACAATTAAACGAAACAGAAATTTAGAATTTAGCAACTAAATACTAAACGTCACAGTGTAACTGAGTTAAAGCATATTTCGTTCCTCACAAATATACTTAGTAAATGTATTATTGTTTTAGAATTCTTGAAATTCTCATATTTCCAACTATTAAAGTATGGTTTAAGGACCATGTGAGTATATGGGTGTATCTATTCTAGAACATACGGGTAGCCAGTAAGGATCTTTAAGAACAGGAGTGATATGATCTCTTTATGTTCAGATCTGTGCTGCTGTGAGTTGTACGAGTACCAGATAGATGGTTTTCCTAGGAACCCCAGTAAAAGACCATTACAGTGATCTCCGCTGTAACAAACGCGTGTACCAGTTTCTCTGCTCTCGCTCTGAGATAGGAAAGGTTGAGTGTTAGTGATATTACTAGAATGATAAGAAGGTACTTGTGTTTACATGCGGGATGAAATACAGCTCGGAGTCAAAGGTCAGACCCAGGTAACCTACCTCTGGTTTGGTATACCGAGCTAAAGATGTGAGCTTCTGAGCTTTTGAGTTATAATACCAAAGATCATTATTTCAGTTTTTATTGCTATAGTTTGGGAAGTCTAATGGAGTCCAGTAAGAAATATCTGACAATGACATGATGTGTTGCTTCACTGGTGGTTTGGATGGTCAATGAAATGTCTGGTGTTGTTGACATGGTGGCCCCTGTTTCCCATCACCACCAACACCGTAAAGAAAACATGAGACTGTAAAATGAACTATAACCAACCATTTAACACGAAACCGCCCTGAATTACTCCAATTTAAAGACTAAATAACTATAAAAGTCCTTTTAAACAGACTTGTGTCATTGTAAACAGGCTAGTTTTCGCCCCTCCCGGAAGCTGGTGCTCCTCCCGGAAGTTGGTGCACCTGCAATAGCGTTCCTACAGGGAACAGAGATGCGGTTGTATGCGGGTTGTTTTCAATGGGTGAATAATATCTGACAGTCGGGCATGGATTTAATATTGCCTTCAAATCGTATATGAAAGACGAACATGGATGATCAAATCGAAACGGTGGGTAAATCCGGTTTATAGGAGGTTCCGGTGGTTCCTGTTACAGGGAGCCGGTTAGCTAGTGCGCTAAGAGTTAGCAAGCTGGACATCGGATATTCTTCCCTCAGGTTTTAATAGGGTTTTCGAGCAGTCGAGGTGATAATGTAGGTCATTCAGGACAGTTATTCTGAAACGTCACGTTGTTGTCATGAACATTAGTACAGAAATATGATATGCAGGTGTTTACATGCCTGGGGATTGGCTAGAAATGGAACTGCTGGTGCTATTCACGTTTTAAGATGCTTTGAAGCCACGTTTAAGCCTAATTTGGAAGAAAGCCTGTAAAACAAATTCACCCCAAGCTCATTTGACTTTTCCCAGATGTGCAGAATTCCCTGTTTTATTTTTGCACTTGAGTGGTAAGGCCAGATGTTTATGGAGGTCCACTGCCTTTAGTGTTTTCCCTGCTCCCAACACACCTGATCCAGAACCAGTCAGGTCATTAAAAGCCTAGCTAAACTGGCAGGAACTTCCTTAAATTGGCAAGCCAGGGTTGAGAAACACTTGACCGTGTAGCTCCACAGATACACCAAATAATCAGACTTTGATGTCCCCAGCAAACCTTTCTGTTTAGCTCTCGGCTCCCAAAGCCCTGGCTTGAGTTCATCACTGTTGAGTGATTTCGCTGCTCTTATGTACCAGTTCAACATGGGAATGTGGCCCATCTGGGAAAACTTTATATATTTACCCTCCAGGACTAAAGCTTTGCTCAAGGTTTCACGTCCCCTTGCTTATCACCCTCAGGCCCAGTGCTGCTCAGACACAGCTTCTCAGCCCTCTGTGACCATCTCCGACTTCTCGGACGAGATCTTGCTGAACATCCTGAGGTACATCCCGAGCCATGACCTGGTTCTCAACGTGAGCCGGGTGTGCAGGAAGCTCCGGACGCTGTGCCTGGATAAGAGCCTGACGGCACGTATACACCTGCACAGAGAGTACACGGTGAGGATCTGCAGAGTGGGACTAGCTGGTCAGGTCTGTCGAATGCAGAAGGCGGTGAAGAGTACAGGCTGTACAGCGAAACACTGTCCCTGTGGAAGGCTAGTCAGTTAGATTAGTTTATGTTGGGGTACCAATTCCTGCAGATGTGTTATGATTCACTGATGTTTGTATATGATGATTACACCAAATCATTAGTAGCAGTCGTCCAGACACACCAGATAATTTAGTTTGGCAGATGGGAGTCTAATTTTAACGTGACTGTCCATGAGAATCAGCTAGCTGTTATATATCGAGGTCATGGCAAATAGACTGGTCCTCAAGCAGGTCTTCAACAGCTGTTACTCCTGCTAGGAAAGCAAATCACCAAAGAGTACCAAGGGTGGGATTCACCAAAGACCCCACAATACTGTATTATCACAACACTTAAGTTATCATACATCATTATTGCGATATGCAGAGTATTGCAACAACATGTATTGAGGTACCTTATTACTGTACATTTGGTCCCCAAAGAAAAACTGTGTCAGCATCATTCATACTTCCAATTTACATAAAATCCATACTAATATTGGGGCGGCACAGTCGGTAGCATTGTGGCCGCACAGTAAGAAAGGCTTGGGTTCAATTCCCGGCCAGGTGACCAGGCTCCCTGCTGTGTGGACTGGAGGCGTGCCCAGTGTGTTTCCGGCCAGAAGGATAAGTGTTTAGAACATGAATGAAAGAATGGGTGATATTAATATCAATATGCCACACAAAATTTTGATATGCTGCATCAATATCATCCCGGGTGAGTACCTTCAACTGTACTTCAGATCATCATTAGCAGAACATACATACGGCTAGCTGGTTTTCCTAGTAGCACACTTGCTATTTGATATCACTGCTAACAGGGGAAGTGCTAGGTCCAATACAATAGCTAGGTAGCCCAGGTGATTGCTTAGCAACACAAAGACCAATCTGTCAGAAGCAGCAGACAAAGAAATGCAGGGTGAACCCGGAAGAAACAGGCTGGTGCACCATGTTGGTAAACTGTTCTTCTCACTGATGTAATTTCATTTGTGGTTTTGTCTCAGGCGACTGACGAAGCTGTCAAGCACCTCCTGAAAGAGCTGTCCAGCGTCATCCAGACTCTGAATACAAGTGGCTGTTATTGGCTGGCTGGCTCCACGCTGGACCATGTGACCCGCTGCAAGAGCCTGGTCCAGCTAGACCTGTCAGGCTGCCGTGTGACACCGGCACGGCTGTCCCGCTTACTGAGCTCACTGCAGTGCCTGCGCTCCCTGGCCCTGGACGTGGGTCCTGGGTTCGACCTTCAGCAACTGAGTGCAGAGGGCAAGGCGGCTCTTGCGAGACTGCAGGAACTGAAGCAGACACTTCTGACGCCCTCGTACGGCGTGGTGCCATGCTGCAGTGCCTTGAGGAGCCTGCGGCTCTACCTGGAGGCCAGTGAGGGCTGGCAGGAGGCAGGAGGCTGTGCTCAGCTGATGGTGGGTCAGAGCAGCGTGCCACATTACCAGAACCTGCGTTGGTTTTCCGCTCGTCTGGCACCGGGAGAAGTCAACCGCACCCTGCTGGCTCTCTACCTGGCTGTCTTTAGTATGCGTGTGCCGGAAGGTCTTACAGGGTTGGTTCTTTTCGTGCCGGGCCTCGTCCCCCCTAGGCCCGTCGCGGTGTCGGCGCTAATGGAGAGCATGGCATCGTCTTCAGGAAGCACGGTCCGTGCCTTGCAGCTTCCACGGACTTGGTTAGATGGTGGCGTGTTGGGTCGGGTCCTGGCACACGGATGCCCCGCCTACCTTAACATGTCCCGTTGTTCAACGCCGGGATTCAATCCTTTGCACGTGCTCCTGGCTGCAGGTCGTGACCTCTCGGCCCTTCGTGGTCTTAACCTGCGTGGCTGTGGCCGAGGTTCACTACCAGAAAGCTGCGGCAAAGGAGAGGAGGAGATGGACGCAGAGAGCGTCAAAGCACTGACTGAATCCTGCCCGCATCTCACACACCTCAACCTGTCTGCCACACACTACCACCACAACGCTCCAGCCGGACAGGATGGACACCTGTGCGGCGCTTTGGGACGTCTCACTCACCTGCGCTCATTGGCGCTCCCTGTGTGCGCACTAGCTCAGCGGCCACCAGCAATAGCTGACGTGGCGGACTCGGGTGCAAACCTATTGTCAGGGTCGCTGCTCCTCGGCCTGAAGAAGAGCCGCCGGATTGGTGTGCCCACCTACCAGCCAGAGGTGGTGGGGAGCCAGGGTGGAGACCGGGAGGAAGCAGCTATGACCTGTGTCCGGTCGCTGTTGAAAGGCTGCCCTCATCTGGTGGAGTTGGAGCTCATCGGTGCCGGCTTCCTGTCAGCAATGCCACGGAATGAGCCAGCCATCCGCAAAGACCCCGCCTCCTGCCCCTGGGCATGCCAGGTAGGGTTGGCTGATGAGCCGTCATGCAACCACTGTACCACCCAGCTAGTCACAGTTTATCATTTTATGATCATGGATTAGCATTCCCTGCAGCTGTTGTTCTGGAGTTTTGTGTCTCTTCCAACGTGTTGCCTTCACCCACCCGTTCTACCAGGTCGGGGACAGCCAGCTGGCCGCCTTGGGGAACCTGAGGTTTTTGCGTAAGCTCACGTTGGCCCATCTGCCCGGGGTCCTGAAGGGCACTGGGCTTCTGCAGCTCGTTCAGGGATGTAAAGACCTTCAGGTGTTATCGCTGGCCAACCTGGGGTCCTTAAAGACTGTGAACTACACGCAGGCCCTGGTGGAGGCGCTAAAGCACTGTACCCAGCTCAGGGAATTGAGGTGAATGCACTTACACCACAGTGTTTGTGGTTACTGCCTGCTCTGCTCTATCACAACTAGTCTTCATCTACGTTGGTTCATATTTGCTTAGAGAACGTGTAGTGAGGAGAATGGCCATCTGTGAAACACTAGAGGGTGCTCAAGAGCACATTCATACCACTCACACCAGCACAGCACACACTAACACACCACCCCTATGTCATCAGTGTCACTGCAGTGCTGAGAATGATCCACCACCCACATAACACCTGCTTAGTGGTGGTCCTGTGGGGGTCCTGACCATTGAAGAACAGGGTAAAACAGTATACAGAGAAACAGATGGACTACAGTCTGTAAATGTAGAACCTCAGAGTGTCCTATATGGTCAGTGGAGCGGATGCAGTGGACACCAAGTGTAGATGGTGGTGGTCTCTGTGTTATGGCTGATGGTAGATGGAGGTGGTCTCAGTGTTATGGCTGATGGGTGTATAGTCATATTGGAATGTGGTTAACATGGTATATACATGGTAAATAAATCTAGTAGTGTTTGCTTGTGTTGGCGACCGTACAGGACTACTCCAGAGCGATGCCGTTCCCTAACCCTCTGTGTTCCTGTGTGCAACGTAACAGGCTGGAGCAGCCCTACTTCAACGCCAACGCCGTGTTTTTTGAGGCGCTCGGCTGCTGCCTCCGACTACGCCGCTTATGTCTGGTGTCGCGCCACGGAACCTTCCAGCCGCCCGCTGTAGTGAACTTCATGCAGAGCTGCGCAGATGTTATCATGTGTCACATGTTCATGGGTGGGACACTGGTGGCCTGCAAAACCCTGCAGAAGACCCTGCTGGACGGGTGAGTGTTAGTCCCCTTCCTAATCAGCCACTTCCTTTGACTGCTGCCTGTGTTTGTATTCAAGTCTGTGGTGGAACCATCTACAGAAAGTGTTCTTAATCCTGCCCCAGGAAGCGTGAGGGCCCTCAGGGCTCATGTGATTGGGCCCACAAGCATCATGAAGGCCAGGAAATGGACAGAAGAAGGTCCAAGAGTCCAAATCTTGAGCTTAAGCAGCCCTGATGGAGGTTAGGTGTGCAGATCACTTAGCCATGGTGATGTATCCCAGGGAAAAGTGATCCCACCACCCAAAATCGAGGGCTACCTTAAAATACACATAGTTAGTTTGACTCTTAGACCAATCAAGGTCAAGCTTCTGATCAGTCGGGATTGATGGCGGTGGACCCATCCATTTCTTTCCGGGTCAACCGTTTTCTCTTCTTTGTTTTTGTGACAACTACATAGCTATCTAGGATACAGAGCAAGTACTATCCCAGTATCCGCTAGCATGGAGGTAGAGGTCATTTACATTTACATTTACAGCATTTAGCTGACGCTCTTATCCAGAGCGACTTACGGGGTTAATCATATTACAGGTAGGCCAATGTAGTGTTAGGAGTCTTGCCCAAGGACTCTTATTGGTGTAGCACAGCGTAGTCACCCAGACCAGGATTCGAACCCCAGTCTCCCCTGTGTGGTGGTGGCTCCCTGGCGGGAAGTGGCGTTATCCGCTAGGCTACACCAACCACCAGCAACCAGGTCATCCAACGTGGCCTTCAGATTAGCTCAAGAACAGTGTGCAGAGAGCTTCTAGGTACTTGTCTGACTGCACTGTGCCAAGTGTAAAGTTTGGTGGGGAGGGATTATGGTGTGGGGTTGTTGTATAGGGGTTGGGCTCAGACCATTAGTTCAGTGAGAAACTTATAATCACCTCATGCTCCCATTCCTGTTCCAACATGGCAGCACACCAGTGCACAAAGCAAGCTCCATAAAGACATGGATGAGCGACTTCGGTAGGGATGAACTGGCCTCAACCCGTCAGACTGCGAGCCAGGCCTTCTCGTCCAACATCAACCTCCCAAATGCGCTTCTGGAAGAATGGTCAGAAATTCCCATAACCACATTCCTAACCCTTGTGGAAAGCCTTCCCAGAAGAGTTGAAGCTGTTCTAGTTGTAGAGGGTGGGCCGACTTCATATTAAACCCTATAGATTAAGAATGGGATGTCACTCAAGTTCATATGTGTGTGAAGCCAGACGAGCGAATACTTTCTCCAGTATAGTGTAGTGTCCCTGCCATAAGCCTGTGGACACACAAGCCAGGATAGTGTTTTACACTATGGGCAAGAGCCACCCATTAGCATGTCATGCTAGAATCAAACAAGCTAATGTGTTTCCAAACTTTAGATGAACACTGTCTCCTCACCTCGTCCTCAGCCGATGTATCATTTCTGGGTCAGAGTTCACATTCATAGGTGCTACTGTTATATAGGGATTAGTCTGGTAGTCACTGTGTGGTCTCCAGAATCAGTAGGGTGTGGAGATGTTGGAAGTCTGGCATCGCTAGGTCTGGTACCAGCAACCTAGTATTGATTGTGTGTCTTGTCCTGGGATGTGCATTAATGTGTAGTCCAATAATGAATAAGCCGTGGCTATTATCGGTAACAAGCAGGGTTACCATATCCTTAAGCTTAATACGCCTTTTGCTTAAACGTAGAGTACTTTAGGTTGAGATGCACCAAATGTTCAGCAGCCGAAATGACCTGAATGTAGATGTAGACGGGAACCAGAAAACATCCCAGACAGCAAAATTGTGGCCCACATACCAAATGGGTTGGTGGCACTTGGATGGACCGTTCCCGGGAGCAGGATGTGGTCCCCATATGTGCCAGATTAAGACCACACCTCAGCCAAAAGTAGGCAGCATGGGCCAGAACTGTTTTGGGACACTTGGGCCACATGCATGTATTAGACTTGTGGGCCACATTTGGCTCACAGCAGATTGCCAGTGCCGACAGTGGGCCAGCAGTGCCATCTCCTGGCCAGATGTGGCCCACATCCGCTTTCTATTTGGTATTTAGCCTATTTAATTTATGCTGTGGTGAAAAAGTGGCAAAATGAAACACCCTGAACAACAGTGTTTGTTAGATTTCGGCCAAAAAGTCTCATTTGTAAATATAAACGAGAAATTATGTCCTTATTTAGGACCCTTTTTGATTTTCTCTTAACTTTCGATCTTTGAAAGAGGAACGCTCTGCGTTGCATTTGTGGCTGTGCTTGCTTGTGTGTGCTCACTCTTGAATATTGAATTTCAGTGCCAATAGAAAATATTCCAGCATATCATGAGCAGTCAACACAGTTGCTGCCGGTGCAGCCATTCCATTATTGTCTAGGAAAATGGCCAGGTAAGTCGAAACTCGCGCCAGCCAATAATCCAACTGTTTAAGATTGGATTCCTCAAACATTTCTCAAGGAGTGTTTGCAGGGATTTCTCCCTCCAACATGAAACGATTTAGGGGTCTTTTGGCCTTGAAAGCCACAACTGACCGCCCGTAACCTTTAACCTTTACGAAGGCACTGAGTACCTTTGCGACTGACATCATCATGTTGGGTTGGGAACATTTTGGCAAACTAAACAAGCTGAGTTTGTTGCCTCACAAATTCAGGTTAGGACTGTGCTATGCACGGTGGAGGCCAAACTCCAACAGTGTCCATGAACACAGTATCTAGTCACGGCTAAATCTACTAGCGTGAGGTTTCAGATTATTTATAGATTGTATAATGGACGTTCAGTTCTCCAGACGAAGAAAAAAGGGTTGCAGCCGTGACGGCATCATCATGCTGAAACATGTATACCCATTACACAGATGCTGCCATCTAGATTTTCAGGGACATCCATCCTTGGTTATTGCAACATGACAACTCCAAGAAACAAGCATTTGGCCTGTGTTACAGCAGCATGGCTCTGTAAACGGAGAGTGTCGGTGCTAGACTGGCCTGCTGGTCTTCTATCAAAATGTGTGGCACAGCCAGGCCCAGCTGTAGACTTGCGTAATGGTTTCAAAACCGGATCACTGAAGATACCCCAGAGGGAATCAACCCACTGGAATGAAACTTGGTGGGAACGTTTGACACTGTGAGACATGCAAGTGATTTAAGTTTCACGTTCGGGCGGTGCATGTGCTTCAAGGACGGGCCTTATTACTGTATCTGACTGACTGTATAAGGTGGTTCTGTTGTGGACATGGACGGACTGACCCAACAGCTACAATGGCGGGCATTCAGCGAGCAGGGCTGCTCATCCTTTCAGTGCCAGCACCATGGGCAGACGGCTGTACGACGCTGGACTGCAATGGTGTCGTCCCAGACTGGAGTACCTCAACATGGCGGCGGGTCATCTTCAGTGACGAGTCCCGCTTTAGTCTTGGTGAAGGCGACCAACGAATCCGTGTGTGGAGGCACCGTGGTCAGCCCCAAGACATCCAGAAGGCCTGGTGTCACTCCACCTCCACCCCTACCGCACCATCTGCAGGAACTGTGTGAGGATATTCAAGCTGCATGGGATGGATTATCACAGGACACCATTAGGAACCTCTACAGCTCCATACCGAGACGTCTGGTATGTTGGGTTAGCAAACATGGCAGCCCGACGCCATACCGAGAGACAGACTTCTGTAGGTGTAGCTCAGTAAATATTGATCATATCAGTCTAAATGTATCATCAGTTATTGATCCTGGTCACCTTTATCTTGCATCCCAACACCACCGCACTCCCACACCTCCTTCTGGGTGCAGCTCAAAGTAAAACATCGTTCATCAGGTGTTTAATGCTGGTTAAACAAGTTTGCTTGAAGCCGTTTCCTTATGGTCTCTCTCTCTTTGTCCCTGCATAGTCTGTCTGCGTCCCGTCCTGCCCTCAGCGTGGTAGTTTACCCACTGCTGCATGAGGACCTGGGCCGTGTGATCAGGGAGATGCCGCTCTGTCACCTGGACGAGATCACCCTCTTCAAGAGCCGTGTGGCGGAGGAGCCGACCATGCTGCAGCAGAGAGAGTGATGCGCCAACGGAAAGCAGACTGGGCCTTTAGCTGGTGGATGCTGATGTTTCCCCAAGTTTTGTTTACACGGTTTGTTTTCTCCTGTACATACAGGCACGTGCATCACGAAGGGTGTACAACTCTTGGCCTTCAACTGAACGTGGACAATCAAATTCCAAACAGGTGCATAAGAAAAGATATCTTCATAAGTGTGAGAGCCACTGAGATCAAACTACGTGCCAGGTTTGAACATGTGCCAGAATCAGACATGCATTAAAGTTTGTATTAAATACGTGCTCTGGTTTGGTGGTTGTTATGTGAAGGTGGCTACGTCTCTTTACGACGGAAACGGAAGCATCACCGTAAGGGGACTTTCATTTTGAAGTGACTGAATAACGAAGACAGCTACGCCAGTGAGTCACCTTTGGTTGAATGGTAGTTACCACTGCTGTGTCTGATCCACTCACACCAGCACCACACACACTAACACCCCACGAGCTGAGAATATCCCACCACCCACATCATACCTGCTCTGTGGTGGTCCTGTGGGGGTCTTGACCATTGAAGAACAAGGCTAATAGAGTATACAGAGAAACAGATGGACTGCAGTCTGGAACTCTAGAACTATAGAGTGTCCTATATGGTCAGTGGAACTGATGCTCTCTCAGAGTTTCCTGTGTGATCGCTGGAGCTGGACAGTGAGTGGACATTGAGCGAAGACTCAAGGAGGTGTAGTGGCCAATCAGCATACGCCAAAACAGCCATAATTCATTACATGAGCATTTCCAACCTTCCTTTGACCGGCTGTGTTTGCAGACGTGCCCTGCTGATATATCGAAATCTATATCCCCTGTAATTTACTTTGTTCAAAAAGCAGCCCAGGCTCAAACCCTCATTATACCCTAAGAAGTGGAGGCGGGGCTAAACTGACGTAGACTGAATAAGCAGCTCGTAACGTCATAGAAACAGTTCATTCAGCTGGTTTTACAGTCTGGTTCCTGTATGTGGAACTCTTTCATTTCCAAAGTCGCATCTTCTGCGATTTGGGGGTCCTTTAAAAAGGTTAAGCCAAGAAAAGTGTAGACCTAGAAGTTTTTTACTGGGGAAAGTTAACAGTGTGCCTTCAATGAAGGTACATAATTGCACCTTAGGGATCATATTGTACAACCCCAGTTCCCCAAAGAAGCTGGGACGCTGTGTAAGATGTAAATACAAAGAGAATGCAGTGATCTGCGAACCTCATAGAACCGTATTTTATTCACAGTAGAACGTAGAACTCATATCGGATGATGAAAGTGACCTCAGTCTGTAAACGTCTGGGAAGTGAGGTAACCGGTTGCTGGAGGTTTGAGGTTCTTGTCTGATGTAGGATTCTCGCTGCTCTGCAGTCCTGGGTCGTCTTTGCTGGGCCATGTTTTTTATTTCACGATGCACCAAATGTTTTCTATAGGTGGAAGTTCTGCACTGCAGGCCGAGTGCAGTGGTATTGGTGGTGTTGGTGGGGTTGGTGGGGTTGGTGGAGTTGGTGGTGTTGGTGAAATGGCATCCCGCACCACCAGACCTGTCCCTAGAGTGAACACTTTCATAACCCCAAAAGCATGTCGTCATAAAGGGCGATGGTGGGGTCGGGCACGATACTAGAACAGAATTAAAATCATAAGCTAACTTATATAACATGTAAATGATGCTTTACTCACCTGATTGGGGGGAATGGGTGACATTTGTGAGTCAGACAGGGGCTTGGTAATTGACTAGCATTTAGAGGGCTGACCTGCGGTTAGCCAGTAGGCGTGCCATGATGTCACATGACCCCGTTAAACCACTAAAATGCAAGTCATGTCTTTTGACACGGACATGAGCCAATGGAACTTACAATAGGGCTGGTGAGTGAATATTTAAATAGCTCATCCCAAAAAGAGGACTAATGGGCGTCTGTCCAGGTACTGGACAGACAGAGGACTTGGATTTGGAAACCCAGACTGTCCGGCCTATTTATCCCTGCTCTGCCATCCTGATGGCTAGCTAGGTGGAGAAACCAAACCAGATGGTAATGGATGATGTGAGGATGGACTCGATGATCGCGGTGTAGAGCTGATGTTCCTCTCTAAGTTTATGGTGGCCGGAATGGAAACCACAGAGTTGTTGATGTTTGTGGGGTGCGGGACACAAATGTCTCAATATGGCGGTCATTCACGGAACAGCCTTGGAAACTTCACATAACCAGGACCAACGTATTTCTGGGAATGGTCAACTGACCCCTTTGAGGCCGTCCCAGGAACCGTCAGAGGGACTATATCTACTGGTTGGCCTGGGATTGGCTTTGGATCTCCCAGAATGAGCTGGAGGATGTTGCAGGGGACAGGACCATCTGGGGTTCTCTGGTTTCTCTACAGCAACCATGGCCCTAGCTAAACTAAACAGTCTAGGAAGATGGATGGATGGATGGACATAATGCTAGAGGGACACAGCCAGCAAAACACAGTTCACACTTGTGTGTGTCAGCATACTCGGCTAATAAATGCTGATTCTGAAAATGCAGCTTACTAGCATCTATGCTAATGCCAAATTAGCTAAAGTATGCTAAAATTACAAAGTGTAGCTTTAATGAATGATGATACCGTTCTTGAGTCATTTTAATGATTATATTCTAAAGAAAAGTGCAGTTATGGTGGGCTTGGACAGACTGAACACTGTTTCTTTAAACTGGAGATGAGTTTGTTCTTGGGAAGGACACTTTTCCTTCGTTCACAACGTCCTTTATCTTTACGTACATATCTGTAAATCTAACAGTGGGACACACATGCCTTCTCGGGAAGAGATCCTTCGAAAACTTTGGTGGGATGAATGGAGCCACTTCCTCTCCATCATTCCCGAAGCTGAAATGTATGGTAGTGATATCATTGGTAAGTTGCTTGTAATGGAAGCTTATGCATAAAGAGAGAAGAAAGCATGGACCCACTGAGTGATGGAAGAAAGTCACTTCATTTGATGAGCTCTAATCACTTTTGATTCTACCGTCTCTTACTAACTGGTAAACATGAAGGTGGGCCCATAATGGACACGTTCAGGTGGTGAAGACTTCATCAACATCTGAAGATCAGAATGCTGAACTAACACGTTAATGACTGGGCCTACTACAGCTCTAAACCTACTGGAGTGCAAAGCGGACCACCTTCGTCACTCCCACCACACTTAGTGTGGAAGCTGTATAAAACAATTCAGAGAAAAGCCGAAGATGATCCGAAGGACTAGGATTTCTTTACATTGGTGGCGAGTGGAGAGATCATTTCTGCTGTGTTGAAATTTTATTTGAAGTGTTTGTTTAAAATGTTCTGTGGGAAAAAGAACTTGCTGGGTGTCTTGTTCACACCTCTTATCAATCTTGTCATTAGCACATACTAAGGTTTGACACCAAGTGTCTTACTCAATGCCTAACCACATAAAATCAAACAGGTCATGGATACATTTTCAGCTACTTGGTTTAAGCTGATGCGTTTTGAATTTCTAATTAGATAGATAGATAATAAATAAATGTGCAAGGGACGCAGTTATCAGCAAATAAATGACTGAATTAACATAATAAACATGTGCATATATAGGTATTTAAGTGGAGTGGAGTGTCCAGGAGTTAAGGATGTACAGTATATACAGTAAGTGTCCAAAGTGTCCAGGAGTTAAGATGTACAGTAAATACAGTAAAGTGTCTGAGAGTGTCCAGGAGTTAAGATGTACAGCATATACAGTAAGTGTCCAGAGTGTCCAGGAGTTAAGATGTACAGTATATATTGTAAAGTGTCTGAGAGTGTCCAGGAGTGCATATATACAGGATATACAGTAAAGTGTCTGAGAGTGTCCAGAAGTGCAGATATACAGGATATACAGTAAAGTATCTGAGAGTGTCCAGGACTGAAGATGTACAGTATATAAAGTGTCTCAGAGTGTCCAGGAGTTCAGATATACAGTAAAGTGTCTGAGAGTGTCCAGGAGTTCAGATGTACAGTATATACAGTAAAGTGTCCAGGAGTTCAAATGTACAGTATATACAGTAAGTCTCTAAGAGTGTCCAGGAGCTTAGATGTACAGTATATACAGTAAAGTGTCCAGGAGTTCAGATATACAGTATATACAGTAAAGTGTCTGAGAGTGTCCAGGAGTTCAGATGTACAGTATATACAGTAAAGTGTCTGAGAGTGTCCAGGAGTTCAGATGTACAGTATATACAGTAAAGTGTCCAGAGTGTCCAGGAGTCCAGATATACAGTAAGTGTCTGAGTGTCCAGGAGTTTAGATGTACAGTATATACAGTAAAGTGTCCAGGAGTACGGATGTACAGTATATACAGTAAGTGTCTGAGAGTTTCCAGGAGTGCAGATGTACAGTATATACAGTAAAGTGTCCAGAGTGTCCAGGAGTGCAGATATACAGGATATACAGTAAAGTATCTGAGAGTGTCCAGGAGTGCAGATGTACAGTATATAAAGTGTCTCAGAGTGTCCAGGAGTTCAGATATACAGTAAAGTGTCTGAGAGTGTCCAGGAGTTCAGATATACAGTAAAGTGTCTGAGAGTGTCCAGGAGTTCAGATGTACAGTATATACAGTAAGTGTCCAGAGTGTCCAGGAGTTCAGATGTACAGTATATACAGTAAGTCTCTGAGAGTGTCCAGGAGTTTAGATGTACAGTATATACAGTAAGTGTCCAGAGTGTCCAGTAGTTCAGATATACAGTATATACAGTAAAGTATCTGAGAGTGTCCAGGAGTTCAGATGTACAGTATATACAGTAAAGTGTCTGAGAGTGTCCAGGAGTTCAGATGTACAGTATATACAGTAAAGTGTCCAGAGTGTCCAGGAGTCCAGATTTATAGTATATACAGTAAGTGTCTGAGTGTCCAGGAGTTTAGATGTACAGTATATACAGTAAGTGTCTAAGAGTGTCCAGGAGTTTAGATATACAGTATATACAGTAAAGTGTCTGAGAGTGTCCAGGAGGTAAAGATGTACAGTATATACAGTAAAGTGAATAGTGCATAAATGTCCAGGAGTTCAGATGTACAGTATATACAGTAAAGTGTCTGAGAGTGTCCAGGAGTTCAGATGTACAGTATATACAGTAAAGTGTCCAGAGTGTCCAGGAGTCCAGATATACAGTAAGTGTCTGAGTGTCCAGGAGTTTAGATGTACAGTATATACAGTAAAGTGTCCAGAGTGTCCAGGAGTACAGATGTACAGTATATACAGTAAGTGTCTGAGAGTTTCCAGGAGTGCAGATGTACAGTATGTACAGTAAAGTGTCCAGAGTGTCCAGGAGTGCAGATATACAGGATATACAGTAAAGTATCTGAGAGTGTCCAGGAGTGCAGATGTACAGTATATAAAGTGTCTCAGAGTGTCCAGGAGTTCAGATATACAGTAAAGTGTCTGAGAGTGTCCAGGAGTTCAGATGTACAGTATATACAGTAAGTGTCCAGAGTGTCCAGGAGTTCAGATGTACTGTATATACAGTAAGTCTCTGAGAGGCATGTCTTTTGACACGGACGTGAGCCGATGCCACATGTAATATTGTTGGCGAGTGAAGATTAAAATAGCTCATCCCAAAAAGAGGACTAATAGGCATCTGTCCAGGTATTGCGCCAAACGGAGGACTGGGATTTGGAAAACTGGACTGTCCGGCCTAAAACTGAACATGTGGCAACCCTACCTATCCCTGCTCTGCCGCTCTGATGGCTAGTTCTGGAGGGAGAGGAACCAAACCAGATGGTAATGGATGAAGTGAGGATGGACTCGATGATCGCGGTGTAGAACTAGTGTTCCTCTCTGAGTTTATGGTGGCCGTGATTTAAGCGACTCTCCAGTGGTAACCGAAGGGTCGTTGAGGTTTGTGGGGTGCGGGACACAAACGTCTCAATATGGCGGTCATTCACAGAACAGTCTTGGAAACTTCACATTAACAGTGAGAACGAGATAACCACGGATTTCTGGGAATGGTTGACTGACCCCTTGAGGTCGTCCCAGGAACTGTCAGAGGGACTATATCTCCTGGTTGGCCTGAGATTGACTTTGGATCTCCCAGAATGAGCTGGAGAAAATGCAGGGTACAGGACCGTCTGGGGTTCTCTGGTTTCACTACTGCACCCATGGCCCTTGCTAAACTGAGCAGTCTGGGAAGATGGATGGATGGATGGATGGATGGTAAACTGAGCAGTCTGGGAAGATGGATGGATGGACGAATAACTGGACGGATGGATGGATGGATGGATGGACATAATGCTAGAGGGACACAGCCAGCAAAACACAGTTCACACTTGTGTGTGTCAGCATACTCGGCTAATAAATGCTGATTCTGAAAATACTGCTCACTAGCATCTATGCTAATGCCAAATTAGCCAAGGTATGCTAAAATTACAAAGTGTAGCTTTAATGAATGATGATACCGTTCTTGAGTTATTTTAATGATTATATTCTAAAGTAAAGTGCAGTTATGGTGGGCTTGGACAGACTGAACACTGTTTCTTTAAACTGGAGATGAGTTTGTTCTTGGGAAGGACACTTTTCCTTCGTTCACAACGTCCTTTATCTTTACGTACATATCTGTAAATCTAACAGTGGGACACATATGCCTTCTCGGGAAGCATTTCACACGTCTGTTAGAGATCCTTCAAAAACTTTGGTGGGATGAATGGAGCCACTTCCTCTCCATCATTCCCGAAGCTGAAATGTATGGTAGTGATCTCATTGGTAAGTTACTTGTAATGGAAGCTTATGCATGAAGAGAGAAGAGCAAAGCATGGACCCACTGAGTGATGGAAGAAAGTCACTTCATTTGATGAGCTCTAATCACTTTTGATTCTACTGTCTCTGGATGGTTTAGCTTTTCGAGAAAGCAGCTCTTACTAACTGGTAAACATGAAGGTGGGCCCATAATGGACACATTCATGCAGGTGATCGCTGCAGAGAATTCTAAGGCCATGTTCAGTGGTGAAGACTTCATCAACATCTGAAGATCAGAATGCTGAAATCCATGGTCCTCAGTTAAAGCAGTCCAAATCACTGACGATGGTCTTCCTAGTTACATGTCTGAACATCACTGGACCTACTACAGCTCTAAACTTTCCGGAGTGCAAAGAAGGCCTCCTTCGTCATTCCCACCAAACTGTGGGAAAAAGTGTGTTTTCGGGTTTGTTTTCTTCACACCTCTTATCACTCTTTTTATCAGCACACATTAATCTTTCTCACTAAATGTCTAACCACATAGTTAGCAAACGTCACCGAG
>JAMWET010002262.1:15000-25000 GCA_024036415.1 Prochilodus magdalenae | reverse complement strand
GCCTACCAAATCCTGCCTATATCGTCACCGGGGTGGTTCCTGGCTGTAGTACTCTAAACAAAAGGGTCCGTATTCCCAGCCACTTCTGGACCGCCTTCTGCTGTCTAGACGCCAGTTGGCGAAAGAAAACTTCAGGTGGTTTCATAGGAGAAAACAGAAACGTCTCAGTGCAAAAAATGACAGTTGCAGATCTGGAAGAAATCCTGACTCATCTGTATGGTAAAGATTTCCATATATTTGGAGGAAAGTGTTAATGATCCAGCGCTGCTCCTGGTGGGTTCAGGATGGTCGATTGTTTCAACATCCAGTTTAGTTTCACCAGAAAGAAACCAACTCTTCCAACTCCTGATCCCGCTGGAGAACGTCCCCTGCATCAGAAAAAGAAGGAAAAAAAACCTCTCTTCCTCTCTTTTTTCTCCATCTCTCTTTACTTACATACAGAAATCTACACTGATTCATTCCTGCTGTTTGTTTCTGTAATCCACAGTTTTCAGATTTTCTACTGTGATGTATTTGCAGTAAAGTTGTTGTTCCTATTACTGAACGCTGTGGGGCGCTGTTGTTTCTAGGGGTCATTACTCCCTGCCTGCTGCAATAAAACTCTCTCGAAGAAGAAGTGTAGCCACTGCGTCCGTCTCTCTCTGTGTGGAGCTCGTTCCTTAACTTATGATACTAAGTTGAGTACAAAGACACTGTTGTAGCATTAAGCTAAAAACACAATATCTGTGAACGTTTTGTAAACTCTTGGTTGTTCCCATTGCCTAGCCTAGCATTCACTCGTAGCTAGCCGACGGTTAGCAACACACAAAGCTAAGTTGCAGCTAATGCCAACAATATTCGTACATCGCTGACCTAGCAAACTCAAACATTTCTCCTCCAAACAATATTGCAACACCATAACGTTCAGTGACTTACGGGCAAAGATACTCCAGGGCTCGAAACGCCGATGGAACCATGTCTCTGTACCATACTGAGGAGCGCCCATTCCTGAATGACTGACTTTTTTTTTTTTTGTTAATGAGTATTTATAGTCTTTCCATAAAAACAACAACAAAAAACAACAATACAAAACACAGTAACTCTGCCACGAATCAGCAGAAAGAAAAGAATAAAAATGAAATAATAATAATAATTTTAAAAAGTATTAACAATAATAACAGCAAAATCAAATATTAAGGATGGGTGTGGGGCTGGGGGGTGGGGGGGTGAGAGAACATGTCCATGCCCAAGCCACAAGGCAAGTCAAAATGAAAGATTATGACCAACAAACAAACAAACAAACAAAAACAACCACAGCAGCAAACAAAGTAGTATCATTTCACCCAGCCCTTGGTGGTAGTCCACATTCAACAATCAGTCCTAGAGCTGATGGAGTCCGGATGGGGTCTACCAGGCCGGAAGACCAAGTCGGGACAGATTACAGCGACGCCAGTCTCTTCAAAAGATGAACACATCCCCCACTACAATCACCAAACCCACATCTATACTCCGATACCTGTACACGTTTATGTATACCGCGGTGCATGATGGGATGCGGGACACCATGAAGATAGCTCCGCCTGTATACTAGAAACTCTGACTGGAGTAGAACACCATCCGGGTCTCTTCAGTGCACTACAGATCTTCGGTTTGGTTGCATACTGTGTACTACATACTAGTCCAGCTGTGTTTTGAGACATGTGAGTCATACAGGTGTGGACCAGGGTCGACTCACACCCAGTTTGCCAACCTCAGAGGTAGCAGTCCTGCAGCAGCCCAGTTCAGTTCTGGCACACGTGGGCCAAATATGCTTTTTCATAGTGGGCCACTTTTGGCTCACATGCAACCCGTGTTGACCCTGGGCCAGCAGAACCATGTACCAACCGTGTTTGGACACAGAGGACTTTGTCTTCCGTATTTAAACCATGATAATAACAGATATCTGATGTTCAGTTAACGTTACACGCCCTGACTGAGCGGGATCACTTCTACCAGTGGAGATAACGTAATAAGTGTGTAACACACCCATAGAGTGACACACCCACATACATACACACTAGTGAAAACGTGGCACACCTCCCTGGATAGGACAACCCTATCCACAGCACCCGCCAAGCACCCGCCAAGCAGTTAGGTGCCATGCTCAACAGCTCTTCGGTTGTGTCCTGCTGGTTCAGGGAACCGGTCCGGTCACAAGACTGGTTCCTTAACCTCCAGCCCACAACTGCCCTAGTGCCATACCGTTGCCAGAAGTGGCCCACATTCATGTGCAATCAGGCTACAGGTGCACTAGTACATCATTTATTAATTATTAATAATAATATTATTAATTATTTTTAATAATAATCCTTTAATGGTCAGGACCTCCACAGGAGCACCACAGAGCAGGTATTATCTGGGTGGTGGATCAGCACTGGAACCTGAGTTTAACTGCAGACCTGTGGTTTAAGCTAAACCCAATTGCTGTGTCAGTTAGGAAGCACCCTTCTGCCACTAGATGGTGCTGTATGTCAGCTTTTACTGAGGCCTAGGCCTTCAGTACGGGGTCTTTATGGGCCACCGGTGCAGCTCCTTGTGGGTGTGGAACATGGGGCTCGTCCAGTACTTGGTTTAAGCTGATGGGTTATGGGTTATGAGTAACAGTGGAGGTGTACATGACAGTGTTAGTACAGTTACACTAAACTACCAATAACTACACCCAAGGAAAACAACCCCAGACCACGATGCTCCCTCCACCATGCCTCAGTGTGTCCGAATACAATCTACACAGCAGGGGTCACCGGTCTTACCCATGTAGGGCTCATGTGGCTGGATGCGGTCGTTCTAGTCAACATGGACCTCACCTCATATCACCCATGAACTAAATGACGACTGAGCCCATTCGGTTATGAAGGCTGTGTCCCTCTGTAAGCTTCTCTTGTGTGAGGATGGACTCGATGATCGCGGTGTAGAGCTGGTGTTCCTCTCCGAGTTTACGGCGGCTGCGATTTAAGCGACTCTCCAGTGGAAACCGAAGTTGTGGATGTTTGTGGGGTGCGAGACACAAACGTCTCCATATGGCGGTCATTCACGGCACAGTTTTGGAAACTTCACATTAACAGTGAGAATGGCACAATGACACAATTATGACTATATACATAACCAGGATAGCCACGGATTTCTGGGAATGGTCAGCTGACCCCTTAAAGATGTCCCAGGAACTGTCAGAGGAACTAGATCTCCTGGTTGGCCTGGCATTGACTTTGGATTTCCTAGAATGAGCTGGAGGAAGTTGCAGGGGACAAGACCATCTGGAGTTCTCTGGTTTCTCGACTGCCACCATGGCCCTAGCTAAACTGAGCAGTTTAGGAAGATGGGTGGATGGATGGATGAAGGGATGAATGAATATATATGTGCAATAGAAAAAAAGTGGGTCTTCAGCTGTTCCTGTTATGGTGGGCTTGGACAGACAGAATTCTGTTTCTTTAAACTGAAGATGAGTTTCATTAATTTTCTTGGGAAGAACACTTGTCCTTCGTCCTTCTGGTTTGGCTTTTGGAGAAAGCAGCTCTTACTAACTGGTACACGTGAAGGTGGGCCCATAATGAACACATTCATGCAGATGATAGCTGCCGAGAATTCTAAGGCCATGTTCAGTGGTGAAGACTTCATCAACATTTGAAGATCAGAATGCTGAAATCCATGGTCCTCAGTTAAAGCCGTCTAAATCACTGACGATGGTCTTCCTAGTTACATGTCTGAACATCACTGGGCCTACTACAGCTCTAAACCTTCTGGAGTGCAAAGCGGACCACCTTCGTCACTCCCACCACACTTAGTGTGGAAGCTGTATAAAACAATTCCGAGAAAAGCCGAAGATGATCCGAAGGACTGGGATTTCTTTACATTGGTGGCGAGTGGAGAGATCATCTCTGCTGTGTTAAAATTTTATTTGAAGTGTTTGTTTAAAATGTTCTGTGGGAAAAAGGAACTTGTGTGTCTTGTTCACACCCCTTATCAATCTTGTCATCAGCACATACTAAGGTTGACACCAAGTGTCTTACTCAATGCCTAACCACATAAAATCAAACAGGTCATGGATACATTTTCAGCTACTTGGTTTAAGCTGATGCGTTTTGAATTTTGAATTCTGAGTAATTGTAGAGTTGTACACCACAGTGTCAGTACAGTTAAACTAAACCATCAATAAAGCTAGAGTCAGCAGTGAAATGTGCACATTACCTTATTAAAAAGAGGAAATAACTACATCCAGACTGATGGATACTGTGAAACTAACTAAAACTAAATGGAATTACTGAGAAACAACTTTGGGTTTTGTGTTTTATTGTGTGATTAAGGGATTAGCAGTGCCTTTCAGGGAAGCTGTAGCGAAACGCCCTCACTGTACTATTGGCCTGATACTCTTCTACACTTATCTCAGTGCTCATCATAAGAATTATGGTAAAAATAAATAAAAATAAAAAAGGTTGGAAATAAACCACCTAAAACCTGATTACAAATACAATCTAATTGTAATCTGAGAGCTGTAACAACCCTGGGGCACAGTTAGGCTCAGTGGCCTTTAGACTTGGTGAAGCTAATTTACATTGCTGGGTTAAGTTAGTCCTGAAATAAGATGAAATGATAAGCGCTGATGAAAATAAGTGCTCCACGTACTGCTGCTGTCTCAAGAGCTTGCCTTGAAGACGCAGATACTATGACATGGCAAGCTTCATTGCCAGATCCTAGGGTGGCTACTTTCATAACCCCAAAAGGAGGATGTCATAAATGGGAAGGGTTGGGGGGGTGGTAGGTTTGGGCACGATACTAGAACAGAATTAAAATCATAAGCTAATCCATATAACATATTAATGATGCTTTACTGACCTAATTGAGTAGAATGGATGACAATCGTGAGCTAGACAGGAACATACTAATTCACTAGCATTTAAAGATTCATGATGTCACATGACCCTGTTAAACCAATGAAATGCAAGGCAAGTCCTTTGGCATTTCAAATGGCACATATGATATGAATATTTTAAATAGCTCATCCCAAAAAGTGGACTTACAGGCATCCGTCCAGGTACTTTGCCGAATGGATGACTGGGAATTGGCAAACCAGACTGTTTGCCCTAAAACCGGACATGTGGCAAAACCCTATCTATCCCCGCTATGCTGCCCTGATGGCTAGTTCTTATGAGGTGGAGGAACCAAACCAGATGGTAATAGACGATGTGAGGATAGACTCAATGATCGCTGTGTAGAGCTGATGTTCCTCTCCAAGTTTATGGTGGAAAAGTTTGTACTTTTGCAATATATTTGGAGATACAGTTTGCAAATTGGTAAAGGTAATTTAACAAGTGACACTACAACAGTGTATTATTGAAACCAACAGTAGCCTCGCCCAGAAGAAGAAGCTACACATTCTAGGAATAAATCATTCTATATTTACTTGATGTTCTTTCATTGCTACTGTTGCTAGCTTGGACAAATTTTACGGAACAATTTGTAGTTTATATCACAATACCTACATTTAGAGGGTTATACATTCAAGCTAATGAGAAACTCTAGAACAGAATCAGTTTATACTACAGTACCTACATTTACAGAGTAAAATAGAGTTATTTGGGCATAACAAGGGCCGTTATGCATGGAGGAAAAAGAACACAGCACTCCAAGAAAAACACCTGCAACCTACAGTAAAATTTGGTGCTGGTTCCATCATGCTGTGGGGCTGTGTGGCCAGTACAGGGACTGGGAATCTTGTTAAAGTTGAGGGACGCATGGATTCCAATCAATATCAGCAGATTCTGGAGGCCAATGTCCAGGAATCAGTGACAAAGCTGAAGCTGCGCCAGGGCTGGATCTTCCAACAAGACAACGACCCTAAACACTGCTCAAAATCTACTAATGCATTCATGCAGAGGAACAAGTACAACGTTCTGGAATGGCCATCTCAGTCCCCAGACCTGAATATTGTTGAAAATATGTGGTGTCACTTAAAGAGAGCTGTCCATGCTCAGAAACCATCAAGCCTGAATGAACTAGAGATGTTTTGTAAAGAAGAATGGTCTAAAATACCTTCAGCCACAATCCAGACTCTCATTAGAAGCTATAGGAAGCGTTTAAAGGCTGTTATTTCTGTGAAAGGAGGATCTACTAAAGGTTTTTTTTTTTTTGGTGCCCAAATTTATGCACCTGCCTACTTTTGTTTAACCAATTATTGCACACTTTCTGTAAATCATATAAACTTCATTTCACTTCTCAAATATCACTGTGTTTGTCCCCTATATGATGTATTTAACGCAATTCTTTTATCCAAACAATCAATGCTTTATAAAGGTGAATCAGGAAAATTAACAACGTTGCCCAAACTTTCGCACCCCACTGTATAAGCCTAAGCACTAAATGTATGTATTGTGGTATCAACTGAATCTGTTCTATAGTTTCTCATTATGTTGAATGTATAATTCTCTAAATGTAGGTATTGTGGTATATACTGAGTCTGTTCTACACTTTCTCATTAAGTTTATGTATAACCCTAAGCACTAAATGTAGGTATTGTGGTCTGTTCTACAGTTTCTCATTAGGTCAAGTCTATAACTCTAAGCTGTAAATGTAGGTATTGTGGTATATACCAAGTCTGATCTACAGTTTCTCATTAGGGTGAGTGTATAACCCTAAGCTTTAAATTTTGATACTGTGGTCTAAACTGATTCTGTTGTAGAGTTTCTTATTATGTTGAATGTATACAGTGGGGTGCGAAAGTTTGGGCAGCGTTGTTAATTTTCCTGATATACCTTTATAAATATATTGATTGTTTGGATAAAACAAATCCGTTAAATATATCATATAGGGGACAAACACAGTGATATTTGAGAAGTGAAATGAAGTTTATATGATTTACAGAAAGTGTGCTATAATTGTCTAAACAAAATTAGGCAGGTGCATAAATTTGGGCACCAAAAATAAAACCTTAACTCAATATTTAGTAGATCCAGAATTAACAGCCTCTAAACGCTTCCTATAGCTTCTAATGAGAGTCTGGATTGTGGCTGAAGGTATTTTAGACCATTCTTCTTTACAAAACATCTCTAGTTCATTCAGGTTTGATGGTTTCCGAGCATGGACAGCTCTCTTTAAGTGACACCACAGATTTTCAATAATATTCAGATCTGGGGAGTCCAAAGCGGACCCCCTTCATCACTCCCACCACACTTAGTGTTGAACCTGTATAAAACAATTCCGAGAAAAGCAGAAGATGTTCCGAAGGATTGGGATTTCTTTACAATGGTGGAGAGATCAGTTCCGCTGTGTTGAAATTTTATTTGAAGTGTTTGTTTAAAATGTTCTGTTGGAAAAAAGGAACTTGTGTTGTGTGTCTTGTTCACACCCCTTATCAATCTTGTCATCAGCACATACTAAGGTTGACACCAAGTGTCTTACTCAATGCCTAACCACATGGTTTAGCAAACGCCACTGTCATACAGGCATATATATATATGCTGAAGAACCGAAGGAGAGTCAGGGTTGAGCACTCTTTGGTAAGACTTCTGGGTCTGTCCCAACATTGGCAGGTAGGACCTGAGTGTATTCTCTGGTTTATTTATGGTTGTTGTTAAAATTTTGGGAAAAACAACTTAGTAAAATTCGAGGATAGAAAATGGGATGTTTCTATGTTTTGTTTTCAGTTATTTAAACAGGTATTTTAACTCAATTTAAAAAGAAAAACAGCACTGGACCGTACCTCTATTTGTGTGGTGTTCTAGTATTTGACATTATTGGCTGTTGTTTGTTCTTTACATTATGTATCGCCTGTGTATGTCATAAAAAATGGAGCAAACTAAACGGCCCAAAATTCTTAGAAAACATTCAGTTCCATTTATATTAAAAAAAGTATTTTTCATTTTGGAGATACAAGGTTTAGTTCTGACAGCGGCGATATAGAGTAATATAGACTGTATTTAAAAAATCTCTATAATAAACTATAATAAAACGAAGTCTGAGTTAACAGGCAGTGTTTTTATAACCGCCGTTTTTGTGAGGGAGCTTGAATTTCTCCACAGTGCTGACTCTCACATTAAACCTATGATTATGTTGTAAATTAAGCAGAAATGTGCAAGTTTTAAGTAAGTAATTTCACATTTCAAGTCGAATCAAGTTGCAGCGCACAGTGTACGGTCCTATAGACCCCTCTTATATGTTCAGGCTAAGTGAGGTTGAGGCTTAGAAAATTAATAGAACAGTTGCAGGCTGATGCTTGATTATAGTAATAGTTTAGAAAATCGTTTTTCCTTTTATCCAAATGTAGAACATAAGTCTGTTTCCGTAGTTCTGCACTGCCAAATATAGTCAACCAGTTGCAGAAGTTACAACCACCGTCAACCACTGTCTGCACTATAGTGTGAACTTATACTACTACTATGCTTATACTACTAACTTCTCTGTTCTCTGTTCTTTGGGAGAAAGCAGCTCTTAGTAAAAGCTAAACTTGAATGTGGGCCCATAATGGACACGTTCATGCAGATGATTGCTGCCGGGAATTCTAAGGCCATGTTCAGTGGTGAAGACTTGACCACAACATTTGAAGATCAGAATGCTGAACTAACACACTAATGAAATTCATGCTCCTCAGATAAAGCTGTCCAAATCACTGATGATGGTGTTCTTAGATACATGTCTGAACATCACTGGACCTACTAAAGCTCTAAACCTCCTGAAGTCCAAATCAGAGCACCTTGTGTGTGTGTTTTTTTTGACTGAAATTGCATGAATATTTAAAGCGAGGTATGTAAAATGTATTACCATGAAGTTCTCCCAATCCTGTATAGTGCAGAACCCAGTTTCTGTTTTTTCCTCCAGAAGATTTTGTTCCGCATCACGTCTCTCTTCCTAATCACCATGAAGCTCCTCGCTCCGGTGCTCCTCCTGCTGGCTCTTTCTGGATGCTCCAGTGAAGTCGTAAACAGTTTCACCCAGACGTGTAACCAGTTCTTTGCTAGTCCAGGAGGAGCTCTGTCTCCTCCGACTGTATTTACAGGACCTAACTACCAACAAATCTGCCAAGTTCGAGTGAACACATATGAATACGCCACACTCTATGACACAGCCAACAGGATCCCCGTGTACTCAGCCTACAAGTTTGAAGGACTAAAGCAATGTACCAGAACATCCAGCTGGTATATCGAACCTCAGGTACATTACATATGTCTCTTTTTGTTTCCCACACGTTTAGATTCGATTAATTACATGTTATGATGCTTGTCTCTGTAATGGAGCTCATCTTCTCCTCACTGAACATCTCATTACAGCTTGAAGGCATGTCTTACCCCAAAACGATGAGTTCTGAGAGCAGCGTGGCCTCGACACAACACCAAGCCAGTAATACAGACTACGACAAATCAGGCTACGACAGAGGACATCTGGCTCCAGTCTACCACGCCAGGACTCAGACCTGCTCCGACGCCACCTTCACCCTCACCAACGCCGCTCCACAAAACCCCTCTTTCAACAGAGGCCAATGGAGGAAAACAGAGAAAGCTGTGGCTGACGATCTGAAGAACAAGTGCCTACCAAATTCTGCCTATATCGTCACCGGGGTGGTTCCTGACTATCAGACGCCTCCTCTTAAAAACAGGGTCCGTATTCCCAGTCACTTCTGGACCGCCTTCTGCTGTCTAGACAACAATCTGCAAAAGATAATTTCAGGTGGCTTTATAGGAGAAAACAAAAAAGTCGCAGTGCAGGGAAAGACAGTTACAGCTCTAGAAGGACAGCTGACTGGTCTGTATGGTCAAGCTTTCCGTATATTTGGAGGAAACTGTTACTGACCCAGCGCTGCTCCTGGTGGGTTCAGGATGGTTGATTGTTTTAACATCCAGTTCAGTTTCACCAGAAAGAAACCAATAACTCCTGATCCCGCTGGAGAACGTCCTCCTACAAAGTCTCTTACTCTCGTAGTTCTTTTTCTGGAGCTCTCTTTACCTACATAAAGAAATCCACACTGATTCATTTTTGCTTTTTGTTCTTTTAATCAACA
>JAMWET010002262.1:0-10000 GCA_024036415.1 Prochilodus magdalenae | reverse complement strand
AAATTTGTGTTAATGATTTTATTTCAAGAAGAAAAGGAAAAATATTTTTTTTTTAAATAATTTCTAATTTAATTTTTAAAGATATGATCTATTTACTGAGAGTAAGAGCTGCACAGGCTTGAACCTGAGCATGCAGCATGTAGAACACCAAACACATGTTTGAATTCCTCTTCAGGAGTGTAGCACCTCCACCAGCACCAGTAACAGCTGCCACTGGATGGGGCATGGACTGGACCAGTTTCTGGATGTAGGCCACGTCAGTGTTCAGACACTCATCCATTAAAGAATTCCACAGTTGGGCCAGATTTGGTGGACGCCGTCCCTGGCTGGTTTTACCACTTCAAGCTGGTTTAATCTGGGGATTTGAAGGCCAGTCCAGATGTGTGAATGTTCTTGAATGTTCCTCATGCCAGTCAGTCACACTGGCAGCCCAGTGAATGCGTGAATACCGGGATGGGAATGGGCTGGTGTGGCTGCAGGTTTGCATTCTAACCCACAAGGATCACATCTCATGTAGCTAGTTAAATAAGACTGAGGCCGACCAGGGTGGCACAGTCGCCAGGTGGGAGGTGCAGTCACCTCGTAAAGAGAAGGGCCTTGGTTTGGGTGGCCAGGGACCAGGGTCCACACCAGGGTCTATGGCGTTGGCGTATGTTCTCTTATTGGACGCTTATTGAATGTGAATGTTCTCATAGCACTGTGATGAGAGATGGTCTGAGAAGGTTCTATCCGGTACCATGAGGTCCTGAGGGCCGCTGTACAGCACAGTCTGGTGTTTTACCTGTTCAAACTCATGTGACCACTACCATCTGTTAACTGCTGAGTTTGGAGGACGTGTTTGAGCAGGGGAACTCCCGTGAACTGCCCTACAGGTTGAACACTGACTCGTGATCTACTGAGACATGGCGAAGCTTTGTAATTAGACCGGGGATGTTTCAGCTGTATGCACACCGTCACGTTACTGGCTGTTAAACACTCAAGCCAAAGTTACCACTGCCAGTCACAGGCAGAAGTAGAAAAGACATGACAACCTCCAAAGGAAGGAAACCCGAATCACACGCCTGAACCACCTCACCTGGCCCTTTTAATGTGGAGGAGTAGCTTCTCCACTCTGAGCTCATCCCGAGCTATCTAGCGGAGTGTGGCCCACCACCCTCACTTCCACCAGTTACCCAATGTCCTAGGAGCCCTAAAACTGACCTTCCCTGCTGTTCCCTCTGGTTCCATATGGCTTTCCTGACAGTTCTTCCATGTAAGTAGCTTTATCCACATTCCTTGATCGTTCCCTGATCACCTGGGTAATGGGGGGCCCACCCCGTGTGATCTCTTGGAGGTCACGAGCCAAGAACTGGGGTGGGGTCACATGGGCCGTAGGGGCTCAAACCGTGACTGTAAACAGTTGAATCAGAGAATCAGTACAGCAGCCTGGTTCTCGAGTTGAGTGGATGAGACTGAGCAGAGTGGTGTGTATGAGCTCTCTACAATAACCAGGGGGACTCAGCCCTAATCTGTGAAACATTCTGGCTCCCCTGGAGGCCAGGGGCGACCTAGCAGGAGGTTGGGACATTAGCCTGGAGGTTTGGTATGTATTAATGAGGAGATATGTATTCATACAGGTGCATATATAAGCATGTGCTATAGGAGGCAGGAACAAGGACTTGTTGGTGATACCTCGGCTTCAGTCCCAGCGGTGACAGGTAAGAAATGAGTCTAAGGTCTCTTAATGTTCATTATTATTTTTATGTTCATATTCTGTTTATTAAAGTAGATCTGAGCACTTTTAGACAAAAACAATGTCCTTATGATTGACACACTTACTGAGTCTACAATGTAAATACAGGCATTTTATTTACACTACACTAACACATTACACTTACTGAGTTACTGTACACCGACACGCTACTAACAGCACACTAACACATTACACTTACTGAGTTACTGTACACCGACACGCTACTAACAGCACACTAACACATTACACTTACGGAGTTACTGTACACCGACACGCTACTTACAGCACACTAACGCATTACACTTACTGAGTTACTGTACACCGACACACTACTTACAGCACACTAACACATTACACTTACTGAGTTACTGTACACCAACACACTGCTTACAGTACACTAACACATTACACTTACTGAGTTACTGTACACCAACACACTACTTACAGTACACTAACACATTACACTTACTGAGTTACTGTACACCAACACGCTACTTACAGCACACTAACACATTACACTTACTGAGTTACTGTACACCAACACACTACTTACAGTACACTAACACATTACACTTACTGAGTTACTGTACACCAACACGGCTACTTACAGTACACTAACCACATTACCGTACACTACTGAGTTTACTGTACACCAACACACTACTTACAGCACACTAACACATTACACTTACTGAGTTACTGTACACCAACACACTACTTACAGCACACTAACACATTACACTTACTGAGTTACTGTACACCGACACACTACTTACAGTACACTAACACATTACACTTACTGAGTTACTGTACACCGACACACTACTTACAGTACACTAACACATTACACTTACTGAGTTACTGTACACCAACACGCTACTTACAGTACACTAACACATTACACTTACTGAGTTACTGTACACCAACCAACAGGCTATTTACAGTACACTAACACATTACACTTACTGAGTTACTGTACACCAACACACTACTTACAGTACACTAACACGCATTACACTTACTGAGTTACTGTACACCAACACACTACTTAACAGTACACTAACACATTACACTTACTGAGTTTACTGTACACCAACACACTACTTACAGCACACTAAACACATTACACTTACTGAGTTACTGTACACCAACACAGCACTACTTACAGCACACTAACACATTACACTTACTGAGTTACTGTACACCAACACACTACTTACAGCACACTAACACATTACACTTACTGAGTTACTGTACACCAACACGCTACTTACAGCACACTAACACATTACACTTACTGAGTTACTGTACACCGACACGCTACTTACAGCACACTAACGCATTACACTTACTGAGTTACTGTACACCGACACACTACTTACAGCACACTAACACATTACACTTACTGAGTTACTGTACACCAACACGCTACTTACAGTACACTAACACATTACACTTACTGAGTTACTGTACACCAACACGCTACTTACAGTACACTAACACATTACACTTACTGAGTTACTGTACACCAACACACTACTTACAGCACACTAACACATTACACTCACTGAGTTACTGTACACCAACACTACTTACGGTACACTAATACATTACTCTTACTGAGTTACTGTACACCAACACACTACATACGGTACACTAACACATTACACTTACTGAGTTACTGTACACCAACACACTACTTACAGTACACTAACGCATTACACTTACTGAGTTACTGTACACCGACACACTACTTACAGCACACTAACACATTACACTTACTGAGTTACTGTACACCGACACACTACTTACAGCACACTAACACATTACACTTACTGAGTTACTGTACACCGACACGCTACTTACAGCACACTAACACATTACACTTACTGAGTTACTGTACACCCACACTTCTTAAATCACACTAACACATTACACTTACTGAGTTACTGTACACCAACACACTACTTACAGTACACTAACACATTACACTTACTGAATTACTGTACACCAACACACTACTTACAGCACACTAACACATTACACTTACTGAGTTACTGTACACCGACACACTACTTACAGTACACTAACACATTACACTTACTGAGTTACTGTACACCGACACGCTACTTACAGCACACTAACACATTACACTTACTGAGTTACTGTACACCAACACACTACTTACAGCACACTAACACATTACACTTACTGAGTTACTGTACACCAACACGCTACTTACAGCACACTAACACATTACACTTACTGAGTTACTGTACACCAACACACTACTTACAGCACACTAACGCATTACACTTACTGAGTTACTGTACACCACCAAGCACACTACTTACAGCACACTAACACATTACACTTACTGAGTTACTGTACACCAAACCGCTACTTACAGTACACTAACACATTACACTTACTGAGTTACTGAACACCAACACGCTACTTACAGCACACTAACACATTACACTCACTGAGTTACTGTACACCGACACACTACTTACAGCACACTAACGCATTACACTTACTGAGTTACTGTACACCAACACGCTACTTACAGCACACTAACACATTACACTTACTGAGTTAACTGTACCACCACACAAACTACTTACAGCACACTTAACACATTACACTTACTGAGTTACTGTACACCAACACGCTACTTACAGTACACTAACACATTACACTTACTGAGTTACTGTACACCGACACTCTACTTACAGTACACTAACACATTACACTTACTGAGTTACTGTACACACACACACGCTACTGACAGTACACTAACACATTACACTTACTGAGTTACTGTACACCAACACACTACTTACAGTACACTAACACATTACACTTACTGAGTTACTGTACACCAACACACTACTTACAGTACACTAACACATTACACTTACTGAGTTACTGTACACCAACACACTACTTACAGTACACTAACACATTACACTTACTGAGTTACTGTACACCAACACACTTACTTACAGTACACTAAACACATTACACTTACTGAGTTACTGTACACCAACACGCTACTTACAGCACACTAACACATTACACTTACTGAGTTACTGTACACCAACACACTACTTACAGTACACTAAACACATTTACACTTACTGAGTTACTGTACACCACACGCTACTTACAGCACACTAACACATTACACTTACTGAGTTACTGTACACCAACAGCACTACTTACAGCACACTAACACATTTACACTTACTGAGTTACTGTACACCAACACACTACTTTACAGCACACTAACACATTACACTTACTGAGTTACTGTACACCAAACACACTACTTACAGTACACTAACACATTACACTTACTGAGTTACTGTACACCAACACGCTACTTACAGTTACACTAAACACATTACACTTACTGAGTTACTGTACACCAACACACTACTTACAGTACACTAACACATTACACTTACTGAGTTACTGTACACCAACACACTACTTACAGTACACTAACACATTACACTTACTGAGTTACTGTACACCAACACACTACTTACAGTACACTAACACATTACACTTACTAAGATTACTGTACATTAACACGCTACTTACAGTACACTAACACATTACACTTACTGAGTTACTGTACACCAACACGCTACTTAGAGTACACTAACACATTACACTTACTGAGTTACTGTACACCAACACACTACTTACAGCACACTAACTAACATTACACTTACTGAGTTACTGTACACCAACACACTACTTACAGCACGCTAACACATTACACTTACTGAGTTACTGTACACCAACACACTACTTACAGTAACACTAACACATTACACTTACTGAGTTACTGTACACCACACACGCTACTTTACAGTACACTAACACACATTACACTTACTGAGTTACTGTACACCAACACGCTACTTACAGTACACACTAACACTCATTACACTTACTGAGTTACTGTACACCAACACACTACTTACAGCACACTAACACATTACACTTACTGAGTTACTGTACACCAACACACTACTTACAGCACACTAACACATTACACTTACTGATTTACTGTACACCAACACGCTACTTACAGTACACTAACACATTACACTTACTGAGTTACTGTACACCAACACGCTACTTACAGCACACTAACACATTACACTTACTGAGTTACTGTACACCAACACACTACTTACAGCACACTAACACATTACACTTACTGAGTTACTGTACACCAACACGCTACTTACAGCACACTAACACATTACACTTACTGAGTTACTGTACACCAACACACTACTTACAGTACACTAACACACATACACTTACTGAGTTACGTACACCAACACACTACTTACAGCACACTAACACATTACACTTACTGAGTTACTGTACACCACACTACTGTACACACAACTTACAGTTACACTATTCCCACACTTACACTTAGATACTGAGTTTACTTCTTGTACACCAACACACTACTTACAGTACACTAACACATTACACTTACTGAGTTACTGTACACCAACACACTACTTACAGCACACTAACACATTACACTTACTGAGTTACTGTACACCAACACGCTACTTACAGTACACTAACACATTACACTTACTGAGTTACTGTACACCAACACACTACTTACAGCACACTAACACATTACACTTACTGAGTTACTGTACACCAACACACTACTTACAGTACACTAACACATTACACTTACTGAGTTACTGTACACCAACACACTACTTACAGCACACTAACACATTACATTTACTGAGTTACTGTACACCCACACGCTACTTACAGCACACTAACACATTACACTTACTGAGTCACTGTACACCAACAAACTACTTGCAGTACACTAACACATTACACTTACTGAGTTACTGTACACCAACACACTACTTACAGTACACTAACACATTACACTTACTGAGTTACTGTACACCAACACACTACTTACAGGCACACAGTTACACTTACTGAGGGTTACTGTACACCAACACGCTACTGACTGTAACACCATTACACTTACTGAGTTACTGTTACACACACTAACACCAACACTACACATTACCTTACTGAGTTACTGTACACCAACACACTACTTACAGTACACTAACACATTACACTTACTGAGTTACTGTACACCAACACGCTACTTACAGTACACTAACACATTACACTTACTGAGTTACTGTACACCAACACGCTACTTACAGTACACTAACACTTACACTTACTGAGTTACTGTACACCAACACACTACTTACAGTACACTAACACATTACACTTACTGAGTTACTGTACATCAACACGCTGCTTACAGCACACTAACACATTACACTTACTGAGTTACTGTACACCAACACGCTACTTACAGCGCACTAACACATTACACTTACTGAGTTACTGTTACACCAACACACTACTTACAGCACACTAACACATTACACTTACTGAGTTACTGTACACCAACACACTACTTACAGCACACTAACACATTACACTTACTGATTTACTGTACACCAACACGCTACTTACAGTACACTAACATTACACTTACTGAGTTACTGTACACCAACACACTACTTACAGCACACTAACACATTACACTTACTGAGTTACTGCTCACCAACACGCTACTTACAGAACACTAACAGAACACTTACTGAGTTACTGTACACCAACACACTACTTACAGAACACTATCTCATAAAACTTACTGAGTTACTGTACACCAACACACACTACTTACAGTACACTAACACATTACACTTTACTGATTTTCTGTACACCAACACGATACTTACAGTACTCTAACAAATTACACTTACTGTGTTACCGTACACCAACACGCTACTTACAGGCACACTAACACATTACACTTACTGAGTTACTGTACACCAACACACTACTTACAGTACACTAACACATTACACTTACTGAGTTACTGTACACCAACACACTACTTACAGTACACTAACATTACACTTACTGAGTTACTGTACACCAACACACTACTTACAGTACACTAACACTACACTTACTGAGTTACTGTACACTAACACATTACACTTGGCCAGTTACTGTACACCAACACGCTACTTACAGTACACTAACACATTACACTTACTGAGTTACTGTACACCAACACACTACTTACAGCACACTAACACATTACACTTACTGAGTTACTGTACCCAACAAACTACTTACAGCACACTAACACATTACACTTACTGAGTTACTGTACACCAACACGCTACTACAGTACACTAACACATTACACTTACTGAGTTACTGTACACCAAACACACTACTTACAGTTACACTAAACACATTACACTTACTGAGTTACTGTACACCAACCACGCTACTTACAGCACACTAACACATTACACTTACTGAGTTACTGTACACCAAACACGCTACTTACAGCACACTAACACATTACACTTACTGAGTTTACTGTACACCAACACGCTACTTACAGCACACTAACACATTACACTTACTGAGTTACTGTACACCAACACGCTACTTACAGCACACTAACACATTACCACTTACTGAGTTACTGTACACCAACACACTACTTACAGTACACTAAACAACACATTACACTTACTGAGTTACTGTACACCAACACACTACTTACAGTTACACTAACACATTACACTTACTGAGTTACTGTACACCAACACACCACTTACAGTACACTAACGCATTACACTTACTGAGTTACTGTACACCAACACACTACTTACAGCACACTAACACATACAGTTACTGATTAATGGTACACCAACACTGGGGGGGGCTACTTTTTTACAGCACACTAACGCACATTACACTTACTGAGTGTAGTCGTTACTGTACACCAACACGCCTACTTACAGCTACACTAAACACATTACACTTACTGAGTTTACGCTGTACACCAAACACACTACTTACAGTACACTAAACAACATGACACTTACTGAGTTACATTTACCACGCACACTGACACATTACTGTTACACCTGGCACACAAACACTGTTTACAGTACACTAACGGCATTACACGTACTCTGAGTTACTGTACCACCAACACACTACCTTACAGCGTACACTAAAAAACATTACACTACTGAGTACTGTACACCCAACACCTTCCAACTTACAGCACCACTAACACATGTACACTTACTGAGTTACTGTACACCAACCACACTACTTACAAGTACACTAACACATTACACTTAATGAGTTTACTGTACACCGCGACCACAACTTACTTAAAACAGTCCACTAACCACAGTTTACACTTACTGAGTTGACTGTCACACCAGACACAACTATTTACAGCACACTACTAACACAGTACAACTTATCTGAGTTTACTTAGCCCACATGCTCACTTACAGCACACTAACACATGTACACTTAATGAGTGACTGTACAACCGCACACATACTTAAAGTACACTTAACAACAGTTACACTACTGAGGAGTCTACTGTTACACCAACACGGCTGACAAGTACGGGTACCACTAACAAATTACGACTAATGAGATACCTGTACAGCCAAACACCACTAACTTTTACATACACTTAAAACACTGTAACTCTACTGAGTTAACTGACCGTAACCAACACGATCTCGTAACTTACAGTACACTACCACATCGACACCTTACTGAGGTTACTTACATATCCAACACACTGACTTACAGTCACACTAAACCACCCATTAAACCTTACTGGAGTTACTACGTACACCAGACACTCACCCTCACTACTACAATGGCAACACTAGACGATTTACACTGACTGAGTTACTGCTTACGACCACACATACTTATACAGCTACACTTAACATTGACAATTACTGAGGACTGTACTACCAACACACTACTTACAGTACACTAAAAACACATTACCACCTGTAACTGAGTCTACCTGACAGCCCGCAACACACTATACTTACAGCCCACACGTATAACAACATTGACACTTACTGAGTTTTCACTTGTCACACCGAACAACGCTTCAACACCCACCTCTCAGCACACTAACGCATTACACTTACTGGAGGTACGATGGTACAACAGACACGCTACTAAAAGAAAAAGTAAAAAAAATGAAAAATTTAAGGAAGTTAAAGGAAAAAAAAAAAATGATATAAAGTAACACGTTGTGTAACGGAAAAAATTAAATCAACAAATATGAGGCTCAACTGTAAAAAA
>JAMWET010002261.1:0-133109 GCA_024036415.1 Prochilodus magdalenae | reverse complement strand
GAAAGACAGCTAAATTAGGCTGACCTTGTAGTTCCAAACCCAGGACTTTAGCAGCAGGAAAGAGAGCTATGCTATGCTATACCGTCCAGTCCATCATAACAGACACGTTCTCTTTTAGTGGACTTTGACTCGCACTGTAGTGGAGTTAGAATTGTCTGTCATTCCTCCACCAAGGAAAGGTTACAAGATAAACAGGTCAGGAGGAGAGAGCACATAGGATTAAAGATGTTGCACGTTAGGTTTGTTTTCATTGCCTGTGATAATCAGCTTTCAGCACCATTTCTCAACCTAGACAGGCGAAACATCTCTCGCCAGGCTCGCACGTGCCATTTGTTTTCCATTTCGTAAGTTCATCAAGACTGAAACTAGCCTGAAAGTGGGGGTTAAACTAAAGTTTTATCCTCACTCTTATTCCCTGGCTGGGAATTTTCTCATTCGTCCGAATTTTGAAACCGATGCATTCCATCCAGAGAGCTTCCCATAGTAGCTACATCGAGGTGGAACACTTTCTCATTGATATGGAATGCAAGAAAAATAAAACCAAGCACACTGTATATAACAACAGGCACATTGCTCCACGCCAAGCTACGCGCATGCAACGCCAACGCGCCCATGCTTGAGCCCTCCATCCAAAAAGACCATAAGCCAAATTTCTTTTGCTTCTGTGCCAGCGTTGCTCACAGCTTAGCCAGGCTTAGAAAGGCTCCTATTGCACGTCTCTGGCTTTTTTCTTGCTGCATGCAGCTGTGATCTCCGCAAGCTTCGCCAATCATAGAGGAAAGTTAGCACAAAGGAAGTATGGGGCTGATGGCATCCTATATGTATGGACCATGTATCATGGAGCCTTAGATCCTGTATGCTTTCATTCTATATAGTAACCTGCTCGGGTGGTGTTCACTGCACTGGGGGCCCCTTTTCGCCAACCACGCCTCCATGCCCATTAACACGCACACGCCCCATACAGGCAGAAATTCCCTGGAGGACCCACTGGAGAAGCTCGCATGAGAGAGAAAAGAGAGTCATCACGAATTGGAAATCCTTATAACCGTATTTAGTCGTTTTCCCATGAAGACACCCACTAGTAACCTAATAAAATACACATGTCCTAAAGAGACAGGCAATTTGTTCTTTCCTTGCTAAAATATTATTCTTCATTTAACCAAATTTGCCAATTAAAATACAACAAAAAACGCGCGCAATCCCCACGCCACGATAGAGGGAGGGGGACTGCCTCTGCCGCGTTGTTTCGATAGAGTGTGATAACACAGGTGTAAGCAAAACACACCTTTGGCAGAACAGAGATTTTTTCTCCTATTCAGTATAAGCCCAGCCCGCAGAGAGCAGAACCCCAGAAGCTACTAACGGTAGCGCGACGAGGCCTGCAGTTCACAAAGCAAAACTTAAAGGAGATAGAGGAGAAGAGGCAATTACTAACCTTTAAAGAGAAAACACTTGCACATTTTTGAAACCTTGAATCCCCCCGTTTTTCTCTTCGAGCACCTTCCCCAAATCCAGGGGATTCATGCTTTTTCTTCATATACTTGTTATGAAGCACAGCCACTTTCGCCTTTGCAATACCAAGTGGACAGTCTAAGGGGAACTCTACACAAGCTATGCTGCTACTAAGCATCTCCATTCAATGTTTTTGGAAATCACTTGTCCTTAACAAAACAAAACTGCTTATTGCTGTGTTAGATCCAAAAGCACTCTAAGCAAAGATTCTTGAAGAAGACATGTAAAAGCCACACCTAAATGTGTTTTCTCAGGAAAAAAACCATTTTATGCCGCATTTGGCAAATGTCTTCTGTGTGTAACAGTTTGTGTGAAACAAATATACTAACACTAATTTTAAATCATATCCGATATTAGATATCATTTTTTATACGAAGTGTATCCCCGCTTTTCCTTTATTAGTGGCACACTCGAATAATAAACACCAAAAAAACACGCGTCCCCCCAAGGACAGCACTCTGTCGCTTCCCCTGCATACTGCCTGCCCATTCCCTCTTCATCTGGAATTCGTATGTTAAATCAGATTTTTTTTGAGGACGACAAAGTGATGGCTAGTTTTATCATGTATCGATATTTTTTTGTGTCGCCATGGCATCTCTAATCTATTTGCCATTGGTTTTCTGTGGTAATGCTGTTTAATGTGCCATTACATGTAGGAGGCACAAATAGTAAGTACAAATCCCAGGCCACCGTCCCTGTCCACCCTTCTGCACTCTGGAATATGAGCCTGTTTGTTTTGTCCGCATTGGCCAAATTGACAGACCCACCAAAAGATGCCATCGCTGTCCAGAATGTTCCTAGGACTTGAGATGCGCTCCTGTAAAAAACTAACTGGATCGAAAAATTCTTGTTCCAAAACCACTTTTCAAATGTGCTTATTTCAATCGCCAGGGTGTGTGTGTTTTTTCCCACATGTCCGCCAGACCACATCCGAAATTATCATGTAAATACAATCTGTAAACATTGCAAAAAAAAAAATCCGGTTGTGGGATTGGAAGTCTGAAACAAAGCCTGAGCTTTGCTCAGCCTGGAAATGATCAACTGGGGTGCAGAACTCTGGAAACCTCCGCAGGGCTGGAGCTCTCTCTACCCGTATGTCAAAAGAAGAGTTATTTAACAGGATGGTTCTGTAAAGAAATGTCGTGAAAAAAATCTTGACAAATCTCCACAAAATCCTAAAAGTCCTACAACCAAATATAAAGTTTTTTCCATGTATAAACTAACTATCTAAGCCATGATTTCATTGAGCTGAAAACCTGTAAATATACTTTAAGAAAAAACACTGACTGGTGCACTTTTTTTTTATCTTCAATGAAGTATGGCTGTAAAGCGCATTTCTTTTTTTTTTTTACCAATCTTCCGTAAACAGTATAGTTCCACTGAGCCTAGCCATGGTTTCTTGTTTGGGCTAAGGGTTTGTGTGATTGTGCCAGTGCTACTCAAATGCATCACAGAACTGCCGGGAGCAGTAAAAAAAACACTTCTAGATGGCTTCAATTCAACACTCTTTCCTCAAGAGATGCTTTGTGTGTTCTCGAGACTTCTAAGAGAAGGCCAGATATAGCTGCTTGCTGGGTTTTGCCTTTGGTTTAGTAGGCTCTGGAGATCAGCTAACGGCTGGAACTGGATAACGGGATCAGTGCTGATAGCTCTAAGGTAGGCTTTTATTGAATGCTATCCTTCAGACACTTTCACTGAATGGCGAAAGTACCTTGAAGGCTTTTACAAAGACAATTTATGAAAGTTATAAATTGAGCTGATAAGCCTGCAATGTTCAAAGACGTTTGGAACGGTCACTATGAGCTTTCAATGTTGCAATGTTCGTGATCCAAAGGACGGTTTGCAACTGTAGTGTTTTCTGTGAGACGACTTGCGAAACTCTTATCAACTCATTGCATATTAACACATATGTAGTTAATGGCCCATAAAGAAAGGACAGGATGTCAAAAGCCCTTTGTTTTCTCACTGAAAAAAATCAGGTTTTTCTTGCGGAAATGGCATAAACATTATAAAAGCAAGAAAAACATGCATTAGCCAGTGTGAAGGGCCACTGGGTGGCCTCGAGCTCCGTCTCTCTCTCCTCTCATCTGAGATGTCACTCAAGCACAAACAGTTCGCCAGTTATTTCTAAAATTCAGGTTCTGTCTTTCTTCCGAGTGCTCAACAGTCCAAACATCAGGCTCCTCTCTCTCGTCTCTCTCACTCTCAACTCTCCGCACCTTCACTTCTCCAACTCTCACGCGCTGGAGCTCTCTTTCTTCGTCTGTTGGCGCTGGCTGTAACCTCCTCCTCTCTCTCTCTCTCACTCTCTCTCATCTGGGGGGGGGCTCTTTCTCTTCTTCTCACTCGTCCTCTCTCTCTCTTCTCTCTCTCTCTCTCTCTCTCCTCAGTCTCTCTCTCATCTCTCTCTCATCTCCCTCTCTCTCACTCTCTCTCTTACTCCATTCTCTCATCTCCTCTCTCTCTCTCCATCTCCTACTATCTCTCTCTCTCTCTCTCTCTCTCTCTCTGTGGCTCTTCCACTGTAGCCTTTAAAAGCTAGGCGCTAAGATTCGGCTTTACTTTAGGGGAGCGCTCATTAAAAAATCCTGCCAAAGTGTCTTCGTTGCTCTTTCGTGTCTTGTGCTCTCATGAATATAATGTGGTACCCACACAACTGGTGTCGAGCTTCCTAGTTCAGCTCACTGGGGAATATTACCACTTGAGCCCCCTTTTTAGCTGCTGATAATCTGGAGAATAATTCACGCTGCCATTCTCTCCCTTCCGAGGGAGGCCTTTGTTGTTCCTTCAGTCACTCTCTATATCCAAACATTTCCACAATTACCAACTCAATGTGCGAAGATTCCACGGGGCCTGTTTCCAGGAGCACACGTCTGGCCGTGAGAACAAAAAAAAACGCGAAAAAATTCCATGAAGTGGGATTCTGGCAGGGGCGTTTTTTATACCGTGGGAATGGCAGGATAAATCACAGCAATGCTAATATGCAGAGCTCCTGTCAGGAGGGCTGCTAGCTGCGAAATTGCACAGGCGCGCGTGCACGAGAGCAGAGGCAAAATATTTAGGCGGCAGGGATCGGCTGCATTCCGGGCGACATTCGTATAAATGTTTGAAGACTTGGAATTCAAGGGCCGATGTGTGAGTTTTTAAACAATTTAAGACAGTTAATAATTAGCATTATGCCCATTCAGACGCTGCTTGCTGTTGCGTTCTGACCTCACCGTTCATTGGCATTATTTCACTCACCCCCATGAAGAGGATCCACAGGCTATTTCTTTCGGATTTCGACAAGTCCAGATTCTATTATGGTGGGACGCAAGTTGTCTCCATTCCGGCTGCCCAAAACGAACTATCCTAATGCGCTTGCTCTGTCCAAAAGTTAGAAAAGTTTCCAGTTGAGCCAGTCCGATTGCCATTGTTGCTCAACGTCCTGCAGGAAAAAATAATAGGTGGAGAGAAAAAATCAATGCAGCAAAGTATGGGCACCAAAATACTTTGATGGATTAAAAGAAAATAGTATTTGATTGCCACATTCTGAGTCCCAAAATATGGGTCTGGTAATTCATAAAATGATATTAGGAATTTGGTCCAAATTAGATGTTTTGTTACTTTTATAATGTGAAAAATAAGATAATGCAGTCTCTACCAGGAAAAAATATATATTGTTTTTTTTTTCAACACTGGATGTTTTGTTCAGTTTAAAAGGAGTAATGTTATGAAAACAACTCATTCTTTCAAAGTTTGTGCGCTCATACAGTGGGAAAGCTGGACTATCTGTCAAATAAGACAACCCCAGTCAGGTTTTTGAGTTTGGTAAGCTGCCTACAAACTAAAATAGCTACTTGCTAGACTGATTTGGACTCTCCCTTTTTCTTATGTCATTGCTGGGAATAAAATTTACTGAAATAAAAAACTGTCCTCATCTGAGTAGGCTTCACTCCATTAGCTTCAGAACTAACTTTCGTAAAGGGGGTGACTATTTAATTCTAAAACATGCTCTAAAGCTACTAGCATCATTATGTGGGAGCTAGGAGCTAAACAACAGGAAACTGCTCTGTTTATTGGCTGCACCTGGTTGGGGATGTGTGTGGCCAAATTACTTTGTGTCTGCATACAAAAAAGCCTGATCTTTTTCCCAGTTTCCACCTTAAAATTGCGCAGGGGGGGGGGGCAGTTACTTTGCCTGTTGCCCTCAGCCAAGCTGGCCAAAATGGAAAGCCAACTTCAGCCTCGTCAGTCAGACTTTTTTTTTTTTCTATTTTTCTGGCCATTGGCAATGGAACTTGTAATGAATGAAAAAAAAAAAAAAAAACAAACTAAATGTGGCAAAAAAAAAAAATGCAGGTGAGGGATCTGTAAATATCACAAAAATTATGCACAGTGGTTTTTTGGCGTGTTTAAGCCACTAGCTAGGGCGAGAGGTTATACTCTTGAGGTAATATTATTAGAGAAAGTTCTTGAAGTTTTACTTGCTGCAGAAATTCCCAATTACTTAATTATTAATTATTTATTTATTATTTATTTTATTATTAGTATTATTTATAAGCAAGTTAGCTGAAACAAATATGTTCGATTCAGCAAATAAAAACCCTTTTGAATTAGAAGGTGCAGAAATGTGGGCTCTGTAGAGGATGTGTACTTCTTCTCACTTTGATTTGGGGTGTCCAAGCTTCTACATACTTACATATTTTTGTATGTGTCCCAAATCCATAAGTCGGTACTAAAATATCAAACATGCAGTAGCTGTCATTGTGCGGGACTCCAAAAAAAACATCCTGGGGAACCACTACATTGGTAGGTAGCTGGGCATGGCCATGCATTTTCTCATTGAAATTTGGATAAAACATATTATATTTTTTAATTTTAATCCCAATATTCCCCTTTTTATTCCCTATTAATATTTTAATGTATATTCAGGTAATTTGTAGATTAACAGGCTACTAATAAAACACAGTCTAGTAATCATCACAAAATGTTACATCTAGATATATGAAATAAGATCATGATACTGAGCACAAGGCAAACAGTTGCTAAAATCATATCATATTGTGGGGCTTCTGATGTTTTCCAGGCCAACATCTCACTCACAGAGTGGCTAACTGGAGGGGGGGAATACTGACACTGAATTATGACTAGTAAATCTCAGGGAGACAAGTGCATTGCTGTCTCACAAGCTTTCAGAATGACTCATTTACCAAGGGAGACACATGATCTCATCAAATATCCAACATAATGGCAACTCATGATGACTAGCCAGGTGCGAACAATTACCATGTGCCAGCAAAACAAATCTAATCAGGAATACACAAAATTGTACTTTCCTATGTACAGGTTCCAATTTTCCATAGGTTACTGTGGAGCACTATGAGTAGGCTGGTGAGTAGGACTCAGGTGGCAAACTGCCACAGGAAATACAGCGATGATTTAAACAGATTCAAACAGACCTCCTGCGTCTCAAATATCAAAACTGAGTTTACATGAATATTTCATTCACTCTGCTTTAGAGCCACAGAGGGGGGTTTGTGCCAATTGCACCAAATACTTTATAAAACAATGGATGCATCGCCTACAGAGACATTGGGTGATTAGCTTCAAACTGAAAACGGCTTGAATAGGTGTACATTTATAAAAGTGCTTTGCAACAAAATTCACTTTCCACTAAAACATAAAGACTATAAATTCTCTGTGGGTTTGGCTTATTTTAGGTATACAATACGTGAAAAGGTGTTTACCCGCTTCATGATTTCTTTTTTTTTTTTTTGCATGTTTGTCTTAAATGTCTCTGATCATCAAACAAATTTAAATATTAGTCAAAGACAACACAAGTAAACACAAAATGCAGTTTTTAAATGAAGGTTTTTATTATTATTATATAACAAAAAATCCAAACCTTCATGGCCCTGTGTGAAAAAGTGTTCGCCACCTAATAACTGTTTTGGCCACCCCTAGCAACAACAACTGCAATCAAGCGTTTGCGGTAACTTGCAATGAGTCTTGCATGCCACAGCATCTCTATAGGATTCAGGTCAGGACTTTGACTAGGCCACTCTAAAGTCTTCACTTTGTTTTTCTTCAGCCATTCAGAGGTGGACTTGCTAGTGTGTTTTGGATCATTGTCCTGCTGCAGAACCCAAGTTCGTTTGAGCTTGAGGTCACTACCAGATCTTTTGGTAGACAGCGGAATTAATGGTTTAATTTATCACAGCAAGTCTTCCAGGTCCTGAAGCAGCAAAACAGCCCCAGACCATTACACTACCACCACCATATCTTACTGTAGGTATGTAGGATGTTCTTTTTCTGAAATGCGGTGTTACTTTTACACCAGATGTAATGGGACACACATCTTCCAAAAAGTTCAATTTTTGTCTCATCAGTCCACAGAGTATTTTCCCAGAGATCTCAGGGATCATCAAGATATTTTCTGACAAAATTGAGACAAGCCATAATGTTCTTTTTGCTCAGCAGTGGTTTTGGTCTTGGCACTCTTCCATGCAGGACATTTTTGCCCAGTCTCTTTCTTATGGCGGAGTCATAAACGCTGACCTTAACTGAAGCAAGTAAGGCCTGCAGTTATTTGAATGTTGTTGGGTCTTTTGTGACCTCTTGAATGAGTCGTCGCTGCGCTCTTGGGGTAATTTTGGTCAGCTGGCCACTACTGGGAAGGTTCACCACTGTTCCATGTTTTCACCACTTGTGGATAATTGCTCTCACTGTGGTTCGCTGGAGTCCCAAAACTTTAGAAATGATTTTCTAACCTTTTCTAGGCTGATAGACCTCAATTACTTTCTTTCTCATTTGTTCCTGAATTTCTTTTGATCTTGGCATGATGTCTAGCTTTTGAGTATCTTTTGTTCTACTTTGCTTTGTCAGGCAGGTCCTATTTAAGTGATTTCTTGATAGAGAACAGGTATGGCAGTAATCAGGCCTGGATGTGGCTAGAGAAATTGAACTCAGGTGTGATAAACCACAGTTACGTTTTAACTGAGGGGCAAATACACATTGCTAACAAATGTATAAAAACAAACACATAGTTATGCAATATCTGAGCATGGCTGCTAAATCCCAATCAATCGTGCGTTGATTTTAAAAGGTCCTGTACTTCAAGGGTGTTGATAATTCTACAGCATACAAAGATATTTTGGGAGATTTATATACTTTTGCAGCTAGCAGTTTGGGGAAAGACCCTTTCTGGTTCAAGCATGTTTGTGCTCCTGTGCATAAAGACACAGTTTGATGGATTTAGTGTGGAGTAAACCAATTTAAATAGCATGTAAATCGCAAAACAACTCCATATTTTGGACAGGATGTTCAACAAGCTATATGCAATGGTCAAGTGTTCATATACTTTTCATCACAGTGCAAACAGTTTTATTATTTATCAGAGATCATGCAGTGAATAAAAAGAGATATATGGAGAATTATATGGAAAATGACCTACACGCACCGGAAAGCCTGAAATATACACTTGCATTTGTACTAAATCTGTACATCAAACGCACCCAATCATACAGTACGTTTGAAGCTGAATGTTCAGTAAAATATGATGTACATTATGCAAATCACAAAAATAGACTCATTTCTGAAATCATTCCATGTAATCATCTTAATATAGCCATGCTAGCCTTTGAAGCTGTACACAACCTGAGTGGAAGGGAGGGCTATATGGGGGGTGGAATGTTTCTGAAACTTCAGTCACAGAAACATGACTGTCATATATCTCAATCCACATCTTTTTACTCACTACTTTAATCTGACTAGTAAAAGTCTCAGAGATACTATTAAGCATTAGTGAATTCACACTTACTGTGAAGATTCTGCACCGTCTTTATTTCTCGTTCTTTGGAAAAGCCGCTTGGTTTTCTCATCCTGGCACACCAGAGCTGTCCAGTGGACGTGGAGGATGTGACCCAGCATGCTGAATCCTCATTGTGGTAGAAGTCCAAGGCATGGGTTCCATTTGAGTCCAGGAGTTTCAGAGTCTGCACACTGGACCCATTTAGAGCTGTGATTACAATATTATCCAGGCTTCCAATCAGCAAAGCTGCGGGGCTCTCACCAGGCTCTAAAATAAAAGAAGGGGGGGAACGGTGACAAGTCAGCATGAAGTCAGAAATTTTCTAGGCATGTGAAATATTCGGTATGGTGAGGTATTTCAAAGCTTAGTCGGTGAGTGAGAACGGAGAATAAGAACTACATTTTGTTGGTAATAACACTTTAGTTATTCACTCATCAGTTGCCAGTGTTAATTGCTAAGTCAATTGCTAATTGTAGACATGACTGTGAAAATAATGAGGAATTTGTTTAATTGTTTAAATGACAAGGTCTGACCATGATTTTAGAACATAGTGACCAAATAGAAGCACTCAAACAGGCCTTCACTGCATTTATTAGATCTTTAAATAAAACACAACTCACAATGTGTCCATCAATTATGACTGTTTATTCCAATGACTGTGTATTCAAATGACTATAAATTAGAGATGTAGTAACACTTTACATTAACTAATGTTAAGTAAACATGTTTACATAGTAAGTAAATATGTAACAGTTGTAACATGTTTACTTGTCATAAGTGAACCACTGTTAATGTATTACTTCATGTTAACTAATAGATTGCTTCATGTTAGCTGGGGTATGTTAATGGTAATTGAGATCTGTTATGTTAATGTAAAGTTTTACAGAATAATTTAACAGATTGTTAAAGATTGTTAACTGTTGGATGTAACTGCTGCACCATTTAAGGTGGAATGAGAAAGAAGTCGGCGGACAGGAAGTTAAGTTTACTGTCCTGGCCACAGATGCGTTTTAATTTGTTAATTTTTTCGTCTTTGAAGTTGAAGAATTTTTGGAACTGAGTAAAAGCTCCTAGTGGTTTCACATTCAGACTGGTTTAAGAAACCATTAATGACGCAACCCAAAAGCATTTGGAGAGTTTGTGATAGTGATCCCCATGTAAAAACCCTCCAATTACATCATATGTGAACAACCTATTACACAATGAAGCTCCTGCTGTTTAAAACACTGCCTGTTTGCAAGACTTAGGATTCAATATTCAAGAGTTTATCATCACGTGCACAAAAACAATTGCACTGTGCAATAAAATCTATATTCTGGTACTATATAGGTACTACACAAAAACTATGTAAATACTAAGTACAAATATAAATACATCATCATGTATATATACCCTACACAGTCTATGTGTGTTGTAGCTGTGACAAATTTAAACAGGTACAGAAATGCAGCAGAGTAACAATGCAGTGCATCAGAACAGAATGTAAGCTAATGTTCTTAAAAATGCCTATATATTTATACAGTATATATACAGATAGATAGATAGATAGATAGATAGATAGATAGATAGATAGATAGATACTGTAGTTTAAATATACAATTAAAGTGGCGCAATGAAATGTTATACAATGTTATAAAATGGTAATGTACACAGTACTGTAACCAAAATAATAATCATAATCCATCATGTACTCCTTTCAACTATGCCTCCCTTACCGCATACTGTAGTATCATACTAACAAACATATATTTTAGAACCCAGGCATTCTTTAGTAACTGAAGAAAGTCAAAAACACATTGTTTACATGTTTTTATGTTTAGCTTTTTTGCCAAAGTTCAACAGAAACCATAATTTATCAGCAAGTAGTTCAACTCAGGGCCAGTACTCTAATAAATGCTATAAATCACCTTGTCCATTTTCAAAAGTACTAAAACTGAATGTCATCCCTCAAGATCACGTAGCCGAGGCTGGCAATTACTCTCTGAGATAACATGAAGATTTTTTCGCTGGAACACTCTAAGCGGCTGCCTCAACATTTCCACCCAGACGCTCATTAAGATGGCTGTGCGCCAAACAAAAGAGGGAATGTTGTATCTAAAGGAATGCTAGACTAACGAGAGCCTTGACAGGGCTTGCCCTGGTCCTTTCAGAACACACAAAAATGAAATAAGTGGATATATCCAGGAATATGGTCACATATGTATATACATATTTATAATTAATAAAAAAATTTAAGAAAATAAAAGCAGTAATGATTCAGGCAATCACCTGAAAAAAATAACTGAATCCTGGGACATATAGAACAAACTACTAAAATGTCATATTTTCACTTTTATTTTATTCTCATGAAGAGATCTTATTAAACATTCACTTCCTTAATGGGTTTTTCATACTCTGCCAGTCCCCATCTGATGGCCAGGGAGTGGGGTTGCACTGAAATTTATATGCATGAGCTTTTATAACTAATGGAAAGCCCATAGTTATCCTCACGCTACAACCTCTTTCTGCTAAATTAATATTAATGTGGGTGAGCTGTGAGTTCAGTTAAGTTTATGGGTAATGATATTCAGTTTATTCCTCCTAGGAAAACAGTCACATTGATTAAAAGCAGGCCCGATGCTACATCTACCAGGCAAGGTGTGCTGTGCCTCGCAGCTATTTCCCATTGAGTGTACTGTACCTTAATCCCCATTCAATTTCCCCACACATGTGCAAACTGGTTCCAATGCACTGGACCAATAAATATACAAGGGCACTTCATTTTTTTTTCTTTTTTTTAGGTCACAAACTCCTGCACACAACACAAGCATTGTGGTTTCACAAGCAGCACATATTGTGACTTATTATTCATGATTTCTGGTGTGTCTGCCATCAGTCATTTATTCAGAGATGGATATTTACATCAGAAAAAAATACCAAAAAAAAAAAAGTCTGCAGCTGACATATGGGCCCTGAAACCACTGAGCTTTTCTTTCTCCTGGAAACTCCATGGAAAGCTTAGAAATGCCATCAGGCAGCTCCACAATCACAGTAATTAACTTACTCTCCCTAACCTTTACGAAAAGCCATGCACTAATAACGTTAGAAGGTGAATGACAACACAGGCCATTCAGAGCCGTTCACCTAAGCAAACGGCAGCTAGAACCTAACAATCCATCACCACCCTCAACAACATTTGGGCTCCTGATTAAAAACTACCAGCAGATATTAGCTAAACTGGCTCCTAAATCCATTTAGAATTGCAGTCGGTGGTTCCTCTGTGAGACCCCCCCATTACAAAGCAGTAGATTTAATGATAAACTTGATTGGATTTCTGACTCACGAGGAGGCGCTCTTCCAGGCAGGTGCCATTAGGCATGTAATCATTGGGAGGGTTTGATAGAGATAGAGAATAGCTGTCCTTCAGGCTCTACTCTTCATAAAATCACTCTGCACTTAATCCTCGATGTCTGGCTTATCTCCAGCCAAAGGCTCCATTATCTGTCTCTTGCCAGAGCAAAAACCCATGCCAGCAGTGTGGCTCAGACTGTACCATAACTCAAGGCATTCTCACTAAATGCAATGAGAAAACATTTACTGACAAGAATGCTGGATTACACTAGGCCGCGTGTTTGGCAAGGGCTGCTGATATAATGCATACATAGGGGTTTCAAAACTTCTCATAGTTTTGCAGCATATATTATTGATTCTGGCTCAGTGGCTCTCCACAAAGGTGCTAGATTATTTAGCCAAAAATATGTGGACACCTCACAGGAATGCCTATATAAGCCTCTAACATTCCATTCTAAATCAATGGCAATAGCAGCCTCTATTCTTCTGGGAAGCCTTTTTGGACTGTGTGGGAATACAGCATTTGTGAGCTCAGACGCTAATAGTGGACAAGAAGGTCTCACAATTCATCCCAGAGGTGTTTAGTGGGGTTGAGGTTCAGGGCTCTGTATAGGCCATTGAAGTTCCTCCACACCAAACTCATCAAACCATGTCCTGGTTTGGGCCTTGCTTTGTGCACAGAGGCATAGTCCTGTCAGAACAGGAAAGGATCTTCAATTAACTGTTCCCACAAGCATGTAATTGTGCTCTGAGGCAATAACGTCACTGTTGACTGGCACCGGGGGCCGAGACAAACCCTGAAAAACGTCCCCCTGCCATTATCCCTCCTTCACCAAACTTTACTCCTGACAATATGCATAACTCATCACTCCAGAGGACATATTTTCACTGCTCCAAAGTCTAAATCTATATATATATATCAGGACAATTTATCTGCATGCCACTTTTTTTATGTCTCGTGTGAATGCTTTAACCATTTTAGTGTCTGATTGTAATATATAGACCTCCTAAGAGAAACTACTTGCAGACAAATTACAGAATTAATCAAATCATCAATTGTATTTATAAGCTATAATAAAATACTTCTCTATGGAAACTTTAATTTACAGAATTTATTAGTCCTATAGAGATATTTACTTTAAAGTAGCATGTGGGCAATTCTGCCCATAGGTTACGCTGCATCCTGAGTTTGGTAATCACTAAAGCATACTCATAAAAATCTGTAGATGGATAAGGAAATAAGCCAGCTTAGGACAAACTGATAATGATATTGTGATTCTGAGCAGATCACATAATTTTAAACACAGTCACCATCTTAAAGATTTAAATAGGAACAATGTTAAGATCTTAGTTGGATGAACTTAATGTGTTAATACCAATTGTAGCTCTTGATAACTGATAACAGAGAAAGTTGCAGGTAATTTATCAGGAAGGTCTGAACTATTATATTATAAATGTTTTTTTTTTGTTTTTTGTCAACATGTGCTTCCAAACTTGTCCTGATGAGATATCCAGTAAAAAAAACCCAGCATGGATCCTTCAGCACTAAATCATTTTAGACCAGTTTAAACCAAACCCTTTTTATGTAAAGTCTTAGAAACAATTATTTGCGTATTAAATAAGCAGTATCTAAGAAGGTATATGAAAAGTTTAAATCAGGATTTCGTTTTAACCGTAGTACCGGGGCAGCTTTGATTAATGGTGTCACTGACATCAGGCTTAGTGCAGATGTACAAAACCCTTCTATGCTTGACCATATTGGAACTTTGGTAAAGCTTATGATTACAAGACTTTAATCCAATGTCTTGAACACTGGGTTGGACTCTCAGTTTTAAAATGGTTTAAATTATATTTAATGAGCAGCCAGTTCTGGGTTTTACTAGGAAATCGTTAATCACCACAAGATTCTGTTTTAGGGCCTTTGCATTTCTTCCTATGCATGCTAGCTCCAGGTGATGTCATTGGGAAACAAATGATCAATGTTCATAGCTGTGCTGATAAACATTCCCATTCCTCCTGATAAACAAGGCTTCATTTACCAACTTGCCAGAAGTGTGTCAGACATGTCAAATGGGACGTAACAATTTTCTCTACAACTAAATCATGAAAAAACTGAAATACTAACCCTTCTACTAAATCTACTAAAATTCTCAAATAAATAAATAAATAAATAAATACATACATACATACTGCACATACATACATAAAAAAACAAAAAAAAAATGCTTTATGAGAAACTAGGCTATTGGCTTCACATACCAAAAACTTAAATTAAAAAGTACAAAGACTCTGTTTTGAGCTCTGTTTTATCCTGCATGTAAACAAAGTCACTAAAGCAGCTTTTTGTCATTTGAGAAATATGGCTGAAGTTTGGCCTTTAGCAATAGCATATGTTCATGCATTTGTTACAAGCACACACATTGTTTTTTTTTTGTTTTTTTTACTAGACTTACTAAGAAAGCAACACATCCTTCATAACTGGTACTAAATCCAGCAAAAAACAAAACCAAAGAAGAGCTCATATCACTGCCCTTTTGAAAGATATGCACCAGCTACCTATCTTTTAGGATAGACTTTAAAGTCCCATTACTAGTTTTCCTTAAAGTCTTTAAATGACTGTAAAGCACCAGCTTACATCACCAGATGCAGGCCTTCTACAAACACCTTCAGTACAATACGGAAAACATTGACAGATCTTGTTTGGTTAATATGTCTGTAGATTTTAAGTCTATCTTTTATCAGACAGTCAACCTCAGTGCACACTGAAATCTAAAAACATATTTCTTTAACTCAGCATTTAATTTAAATTCTTGCTCTCCTAGGTATTTAACTTTTTAATTAGATCTGTCTGCCTTATATGACTTCACCTGAATACCTTCATTGAACTTACCTTATTATGTGTCTCTAAACCACTGGTACAAAAAGTGCTCTATACACAAATATTTTTTATTATAATTATTATTACTGTTATTATTAGGGATGGCATTTTATTTCAGGCATTTAAGGTTATCATTAAAACCCGTTCTACTGCCAGCGTTTGCGAATGGAGATTGCATGACTCTGTGCTTGAATTTATACACCTGTTAGCAAAGAATGTGACTATAACGCTTGAGCTCAATAATTAGGAGAGGTGTCCACATTCTTCGGGCAAGTGTAGATATCGCTTATAGCACAAGGCGTTGTGCAAATGTTGCAAAGTACATGCAAAAGCCTCTACAGAATCCTCTCCTGCCAATCATCTCCTGTTTCCACATCATTCCTGCACGTATCCAATTCACTACTAGATGACTGGGTTACAGTTAAGTTACATCAGTGCTGTAATCCCAAGCCTCCCATTGCCTATTACAGCCATATGCAAGTCTACACAGACGTATTTCACAGTGTCGCTGTACTTCACTCGTACTAACACACAAGGTGACACTGCTTTGTTTGTGCTCATTGCCACACGTTCATAAAAGAAAAAAAAGAAAAAACAAATGTGTGTACATAAATTTGAGAACTACACAACGCTCCAGTCATTAATTCATCATGCTTACCCTGTTTGGCTTTGCAGGAGTGCCGGTTGGACTGCAGGCTGTACCCATCTGTGCAGCCACAGCGATAAGAGCCATAGGTATTCATGCAGGTCTGGCTGCATGTCCCATACGCCGCACATTCATCATGATCTGCACACAGAGGAAGAGTCTCTTATGACAAATTAGGTGTGCTCAAACATGACCCAAATACATAAAACCCGCTTAATGTGGCCTTGCTGTGGCTTTTTGTAAGTGCTGTCTCACATCACTGGACCTGTCCTGCTGTGCAATAGTCTCCAGAGTTTTGCCTGTTTAAAAAGGAGCACAGTATAATCTACCAATATGAATTCACTGATTGGTCTCTTCTGATTTGCAAGGCTTGAGGTGTGGAGTGTATGGAAGTGCTGCTAAACTGTAAAGCTTCTGTTGAAGTTGACACAAGGTCTAAACTATGTAGAATTTATGTATTTTATATGTGAAAATCATATAATCAACTTAGATTTCTGCATATTTTGAGCATAATTTATATTAATTTGCTGAATTTAACACATATTTTTGCCGATATGTTCAATTTAATGTGCAGAGGTGTATTCTCTACGATTGGTGTGCACAAATGTTCACTTAGAAAATTTGACCATAGATGACCAAACCTTTGGAAATGCAAGAAACAAAACCTTCTTCTAAAGGATGTTTACTTAAATGAATATTTCACCCTAGCGTTTATTTATTTCTGTTTGTTTACTAAGTACACGGAAAGCTTCTGAGTTATTGTCTGTACTAGAGCTTTAATCAGGCGTAAAATATTTGGTCTGAACCCAAACAAAGCCAAGTTCAACTCAAACGAAAAGATATCTCTTAAGTCCCATGAAATTCTGTCAAACTTCTTTAATATAAAACTTTGTTAAATGACTGTGCAAAGCTAATAATAGAATATTTGTTCAACAAACTGTGCTTTTGAACTCCATCCAGTTTTTTAGTCTGGATGCATGCGATAATGTTTCACTTTATTTCCCACACATCTGTCTTCTTGCAAACTTTGGGCATCAGAACTAAATTCAGGAGAAGGTGACTTCAGTATGCCAGATTAAATTATTTTTAAGGTAATGAAAGTAAAAAAAATTAATGTGGGGCTAATTGTGGGGTAAGATCTTATGAAGACACGAGTGAACTTGGAATATGAAAGCTGAACATGAAAGGTTAACCTAAACAAGACGTGAGCCTGACAGCTGGTTCCCTGTGCAGCTGGTTCCCTTCAGGTTCAGATGAATATTTTAAACTCTAGTCTGTGATGAACAACAATATGGTACAAATATGGTAGATTGGAATGAGGTTGAAAAACGTTAGTGTATTACTTTAATTAACCATCGATTTAAAGGGTCTTTGGAAACCAAAGGGCTCTTCCATGTCATGTCATCACAGACCACCTTTAAACATCTTTATTTTTATTTATTAATATATTTAAGTTCAGCATTGTCTGAACAATGAGCAGCATCATGGCCATACTCAGGAGGCATCATTTAGTCCAAACTCTGCATCACCCCACACCACAACCTCCCACCCCTACAAAAAAGTCTTCATTTTTTGAGCAGTCAATGCCATGTGCCAAATAAAGGCAGACAGGACGTGTGAAAAGACACCCTGGAGACAAATAGCCCTTGCTCCCTCCCCTTCAGCTGATTCTTCATCGCACAAAATGACCAGCGTTTGAAGGCTGTAGCTGATCGGCCCTGAGGAGGCGTACCTCTGCAGCTGCGCCCGTCCTCGCCCACCTCAAAGCCGTCTGCACAGAAGCAGAAGGTGCCGTTCCTGGTCATGATGCAGCCGTAGCGGCAGTGCAGCTCGTGACAGGCTGACAGGAGCTCTGCAGGGGGAAAGGAATACAGAAAAAAAGAGGGAGGGGAGGGATAGACAGAGAAAAGGAGAAAGAGAGAGAGAGAGAGAGAGAGAGAGAGAGAGATGTAAATTGCTTTTTGATTTCGCTCTTTTCGAGCCGCTTCCTCAGCCGTCAGCACCGCGATGTGCGGGTGTGTGTGCTGACAGTCCTGAGCCGGAGGCGGGGATCAATACAGCTGCATGCAGCAGAATCAGAGAGGTGCTTCAGACAGAAACAAGGCAATGAAATTACAAGAACACTTGTAACTGTTCATTTGAAAACTCAGTAGGAAGAAAAGAAGTAGCATCACCCTCTTAAACTGCCTCTTAACTCTCCAAAAACTTTCAAAAGCATGACCTAGGATGGCAACCTTTAATAAGCATGCTGTTACAAAATCAACATTTGCTTTCATTAAGCTCGTCCCTACAAACGCACTCATCGCTGTACATGAGAAACAGTGCACATATACTACGCCCAGTTAAAGCATTACAATCCTTGACCACAAATGGAGTGCCCGAACAAGCAGGCCATTTCCCAGCCAATATGACATACTGGTATTGTTCAGCTTTTGCTGCTGGTGCTTGGCATGAGACAGAAGTGGCATCTTTTTTAGAAGGCCCATGTGACTCAATACCACTCAGGCATAACAAGCTGCTCAACTACAAGGGGATTTAACAGTACACAGGCTACAGAGTCAGTATCCAATAATGCTTCGGCAAATGTTGAAAGGTAGTAATGCTTGCCTTGGAGGAAATAAAAACCTGCCTTCCAATCATTCGGACCAACTAGAGTCAGTCTATCATGTTATCAAAACTGTGAAAGAAAATGACGCTTGGGTTCTAGCTATAGATCTGTGCAAAAGTCACACCACTCTTTATTTATTTCACTTCCAGATAAGATGCTCTCTGAGAACGTTTACCAAGTTTATAGACATTTAATACCTACACTAGCACGAGTAACAGCTGCGGTTCGACTTGGTATGGACTCGACAAGTTTCTGGATGTAGGTCACATCAATGTTCAGCCACTCATTGAGAATTAGGTTAGTTGTGCCAGATTTGGTGGATATCTTTCCTGGCACTATTCCGAGGGGAATTTCCTGTAGACTGGGATTTTTGCCACTGCTGGTGGCAGACTACTGTTTCAGCTATTGCTACCTGCATCAGACTATTATTTCACAATTATTTCTTCATTAACTTCATTGTCACCACTATGACTAGATCAGCATGATTAGATACTCAACTGATGTCACTGATGTCACTCAACTGAACAATTTCAAAATGCAGTTTGGACCAGAGGAGGATGGGTCCTGCTGTGTGAGTCTGGTTCCTCCCAAGGTTTCATCCAACTTGAGGGAATTTTTCCCGGCCACAGTTGCCTTTGGTTTGCTCACAGCGAACAGCGTAATCTAAAGCAATACACTCATCATCAAGAGAACAGTGGCAAAAAATAGCTGCACCCAGAACGAATCAATCGTCAGGAATCAATTGTCAATGAAACTTGGTGGTTAGGTTTGACATCATGAGATATGTAACATTTTATGCACCCACACATATGATGTAAACAAGAACAAGCCTTATCACTGTATCTAACTGACCCAACAGCCATGATTGTGGACATTCAGTGAGCAGTGATGCCCTCTAGAGCCATCCTGTTACTGCCTCCACCAATGGCAGATGGCTGCATGATGCAGGAGACCGTCACGATGACCCCTAACAACACGTCAGTGTCACCAAAGAGTGCAATGGTGTCATGCCATGGAGTCATGGAGTGACTCGGAATAGCAGCAGGTGATCTTCAGTAACGAGTTCCGTTTTTGTCTTGGTGTAGAAGACCAATCCATGTGTGGAGGTAACATGGTCAGAGCAAAGATCAACGATGGTTAGATCAGAGATGGTTAATTTCTTGTCATGCGTCACACGTTCAGAAGACGTCTCTCCACCTCCACCCCAACCATACATTTATTGTTCATGGTAACCTTTAGCTTCCTTCCAAACAGCAATGCAATCTGACACTTCCTTCTTTGTTTTTTTTCCTTCTTTGAACTTTTTTTGATGATGAGTGTATTTTCCAAAAATCTAAATGACATGTTTTGCAAGTGGATGTCGACAATTGCACATGTTATCCAATTTATTTACAGTAGATTTATTTCAATAAAAAAAGGTTCTTTTTGGTTCCTGACTTATTTTTTCTTTTTCTTCATGTGGCAGCTGCCACTTTCTTTGCATGGTCTCTGTGGAATAAGACTGTAGCAATAGGAGAGTTATTTTCATGCAGAGCTGGCAACAAAAGACACATCAACACAAATTCTGGAAAGGACTAGCTGGGATACGCTAAACTTTATGGCAGGTCTTGAGAAAAGCAGTTTCTTAGCCCAATGCAGTAGCTGTTTCTTATCAAAGAGGTAATCTGGGTGTAGATTTAAATGTGCACTTACAAATAACAATGACTACAATTGGACCACTTCAAGCAAACCAGTAAACATGTGACCAAAATAAACAGGGGTGCACGGCGATACTAGATTTATGTCCATATCGGTAAATGTGGGATTGTTCAGATTTACACAATATATGAAATTTGATGTATGTCTCTGCAGTCCTAATTAAGATGGATTAGTGACAATTCTACATATTAAATATGGTTATGTATTGGCATCAACATTAAAAGATATTTAAAGTATTGGATACCAAATTCAACCCCCAGTCCCCATGTTATATTAAAAGTCCTTAGTGCTTAGACTGCTTAAAGTGGCATTTCCTCCTTTTTAAAGTTTCAGTCAGAGATATCACAGAGAAAGGTAACATGATAACATGATGTAAAATGTATTCAGTCCCAAAGTATGTCACACAAAACTGTGGCAAATTGTTTGAAATTCATGTAATTTTTGCTCAAGAAACCAAGTTTACAAACACTAGCATGACCTTAAACTACATTCACCTATGAAAGCATATAAGTATCAAAATTAAAATTAAAATGTAAGTGTAATAACTAACAAACTTGATGTGATGCACGCTGAGCTAAAAGCAGAACAAGGCTTTATTAGCAGGACAGCGGTTAAGATCAACAACAGAGTCCAGGCAAATGTAAGAAAGGGAGAAGACAGAGGCATGAACCAGAAGTACAAGCAAGAGTCGAAAACCAAAGAGCCAACCAACCAGCAAACAAAACAAGAAGGCAAAACCAGAAAGGAGTAAAAGCAGAAATCAGAAATGGCAATTACAAATATAGAATACTTAGTATAACACTTAACACTTTTTTACTGGGATCATAGTCATGAAGCACCACAAGTGTCCACAGAATGAGCACAGTAGGTGAGAATATGAAACTGCAAAGAGGAGCCGCTGTTTCCTTTTTTACATTTAAATACCGTCATCCTTCTCGCTTAGTGTTCTCTTTCAAAATGCAATTTCAAAAACATTATTAGAGAGTAAAACGCATTAGTGCATAAATGCATATTGCATAAAATGTAATGAGCATATGTAATGAGTTAAATTACATTCTAATTGTCATTATGACACCATTATTGCATAGTCACATAAGGCATGAATATGCAGTTCTGGAAATGCATTTTAATTCAAAGAAAGCTGGTCCTGAAGCGTCTAAATCATTGTGTAAATAAAATGTGAATGCTAGAGCACTACATGGAAATGGAAATTAAATTATTGAATTTGAATTTTGAATTTGAGCTCCAACCTAACAAGTCTATAAGTCTATAAATTTAAATTAATTGCCATTTTGCGTATTACATATTTTGATATGCTTACATATTCACCTACACCAGTAAGAAGATTATGTTCCCTCTTTGGATAAGAGTGCCTTTTTCCAAATGCTGTAAATGTGTTCCTGTCTATTATTTTCAACAATTAATGTAGTATAATTCCAGATATGGCACCATTTTAATACCCAGTGTTGGTATCAGCCTGATATCGTCGCTGTCCAAAGAAAAACAGGTATCTCCGAAATGGCAGCTTTACAGGAGAGGCCAAAAACCTCATTCAATTTTAAAGTAAGTTAATGGAACCAGACGTCTTTCCAAGCAAATTTGGGACATTTTTGTGGGCCTATTCATCATGTAAGTCTCACACAGTGTAATGGCAGCTGCTGTTTTCAAATTATACATAAAAGTCAAAACGGACAAAAATGGAGATACATGCTTTTCATTGGACAGCGACGATATGCTAATATCCAGATCCAGAAACAAATTTTGTTGGAAACTATGATTGGATGTATAAATACCAAATGTATGAAGGAAACGCACAGTGGGCTTATAGCTACAGCAGTATAGCTACAAGTCAGAGACCACTCTTTCATTGGTGTTATCTTTGCAGACAATGGCTATTAAATCCAAGGTTGTTCAGTGTCTGCATCAGCAAAAAACAGGAAACATATAATAATAGGAAATAAATTGCGCAAACATCTCGACAGCAGTTCATTACCCAGTTAGAGTTAGAATCTGCCCAATGCACTGAAAACTGGCTCATACATTGAATAAAAAACAGAATCAATCCAGATTTGTTAAGTAATCTGGATTGAGATAAAACAGAGTTGCCAGAAATATTGAAGAGTGGTATCAACCCACAATTCCAATATTAGTGAATCCCTAAAAACACCTCACTGACTTTTTGGTATTAAGATATGCTTGACTAAACACTGAGAATCTACAATGTAATAGGGAGGCAGAGACCAAAAGAGATGGACTGATATTTTTGGAATGCTTTAAACACCACTAAGGACAAAGAAGAGATGTGGCCACGACTGAGAGCTTTAAAGATTAATCAGTTAAGTTCACTTTCAGCACTGAGCAATTAACTGTGCAGCATTAAGGGAGTTTTTGTAGCATGCATTTGATTTCTACCACTATGATTAGTCCAGTGGAGAGGAAACAATACGTTTCAGAAACTCTGTTATAATTATCATATTTAACAGCAGCACAGGCTCCAGTCTCTCCGACACCCCTCTCCAGTAAAAATGCAGACTACTGTTCTACAGCACTTTCAACATCTCTCCTTTGTGCTCCACAAAACCGTCAGAGCACTCTGCTGCAAGAGAGAAGAAGCCACTTCAGACCCTTCCTCACTGACAGTAAAAAATAAAATAATATTTCCAGAAACTTTAAAGCACTTTCTGTCTAGATTGCCCCTAAGTGGTAATGATGGCACTGTATCTAGCTAACAGGAAATTTTGTTATGTGTCTGCTAGGGAGGAGAAGAAAGTAGGGGTTTTGTATCTCACTTTCTGACACACAATCACAGAGGATATAAATGGAATATATAGACATGAATATTAGCAAACAGAGGCATAGTTTTCTAGCCACAGATCATGAACAAGGAGAGTGAATAAATCATTTGCATAAGAAAGTATATGGAATGCATCACCACAAAGACAACAGGCACAAGGCCTAGCTTCTACACCAACAAAAAATACTGTTGTGATGAGAAACGTAAACATGAAATCAGTAAAGAGTGATGTGATCACAGGCACTTTTCAGCAGCAAAGTAGCTAACAGCCTGCTAGGAACTACTTCTGATCAGCATAGCTCTGCATATCAGATCACGAGGCAGAATGTCTTCACTGTGCATTTTCAACACAGTTCCCTAAGTGCACTATAGTGGTCTTTAAAAAGAGAGGAGGATTGAGATATATTAGATGCAGGGCCTTTCTAAATGAATTGTTCCATTCCTACATAAAATGTCGGGTAAGTTCAGCAATAATGACTAGTGGAGCGAAAGCATTAAGCAGATTGTATAACATAGCAGGTAACTACATACAATCAGCCGAGGTTAGATTTCCCGCCCAGGCAAGAATACCACATTGTACCAATGAGAGTCCTTGGGTAACTCCTAAAGCCACACTTACAATTCACATTGGCCTTGAGCCCAATGTGAACCATAAAAACATACTCATATTCTCACATTAACATTGTACTGCACATTGAGCAGGTTTATATTAAAGAACACAAATAAAATTAGCAGCACTTTTTGTTTAAATACTATAAAAATAACAAAGTAGCCTGCACCTTATGTAAACATATGAAGACCATATCAAACGTGCGTTAACAGCAAAGTGTTTTACTGTGTTTTGGTACAGTCTTAATATCACTACATACACACTGATACACTGATTTAGGCTATCACCATATCCTAATAATTGCTTTAACTCTGGAAGATTTTCATTAAAATTTCCTTAGACACCTGATAACTCCTGGAGTGTTATCACTGGCTTCCACCCTGACACAAAACAAACTCATACTGTGTGCTGTGCCTGCACGCCTGCATCTGGAAGACTGTTGCCATCTTTGGGTGGTGCTGGAAAATGTTTTACTCTGTAGTGCTACACACTGATCTCCAGCCAAATGGTCGGTGACACTGGGGTGACTACTGTGTGCCCCTGCATTTAGCCTAAAATGGAACTAACAGCTAGCATTCTGGATTACATAACCAGTAGAAACGCCACAGTTAGGATATTCCACTCCCCTGGTTGTGTATCGCTCTGTTTCTTATTTATGTATGTGTTTATAGCCAGTGGGGAAAGAAGAAAATAATAAATTATTAATATTAGCACTTCATTTTAGAAAGCTCACTCACAAACATTAGGAATTATGATGTAATAATGTATTTTAAGTGGTCTTGGGGTTTTAGATGTACAAGTTTCCCACCTGCAGGTGCCACATAAATGTCCTGTATAGCTGGATGATGTAGAATAGTAGAATACATCAGAACTTTGTAATGTAGAGGAATTAATTTGTGTTGTGACATCAACACTATTTTCATCAAGGTGGATGACTGAAGCATATGAGGCCTCACAACTGGGATGAGAACCAGAGGTTGTCCCAGAACCCACTGGAAGAATTCTAAAAAGCTGGCCTAAGGATGACTTGGAATTCCCCAGAATGAGATGGAGGAGAAAGGCGAACAGGGCCATCTAAGCTTCTCTGCTTTTCCTACTGCAGCCGTGATCCTAGTCTGGACCAAGCAGTATAATTAGATGAATAAATGAATGGATGAATGATGAGAGAAGCAAAAAGTCAAACAACAGAAAGCAATCAGATAAAACTGTACAATTATAATAAATGCTAGTGTGTCTCGGCTTAACCATTACATTCACCTACTTCTCTGAGAAGATTAAATTGTATCTCTCTGTAAATAAGGGCACCTGCCAAATGGCGAAACTGTAATCCTGTCTATTCTTTTCAGCAATCAATGTGACAATGCAACAGATCTAGTCAGAAATATCACATAATAGCAAGCTGCATAACATGCAGCACTGGTACTGGGTAAGAAATCTTGGCATTGTGCCTTCTCTTTCTCAACCACCATATATCGTCATAACTGAGCAACACTGTCCTTCATAATAAGCCACAAAACAAATGTTCAGTGTCAATTTAAAAGCAGCCTGCCCTTTCCCAGGATTGAAGAAATGCTGCAGTACTTTCTCAGATCTTGCTATCGGCGCCTCCTAAGATGTCAGGCCACCAGGTTTGTGTTTTATAATTGGCGTGCAGTCTTTTCTGGTGAGACAGAACATGCAAATGTCGGGAGACAGTGAGCAGACAGATATTTAGGGCTAATCCTTATATCTACTACTACCAAACAACAGGCACAGGCTCTTCTGACCAGAGAGATTCAGATAAACATGCACACGGGATTGTTCAGCGTAAGCTGTTTCACTGACTACTGAAGTACCACATGAATAAAGCAACATATGGGCCAACAAAAAGTATGACAGGACAGTACCAGACAAGTAACAATGACTTGTGGGAGTAATGTACGCAGAAGAGCTCTCGTGATTTATCTTAATTAATGTGCACTTGAGAGATAAAATACAAATTTGTAGCATTTTGTATTATTGGACTACTCTGTCTCCTCCAGGGTCTACATCAGACAATAACTTCAGGTTTAAAACCTAAAAACACCTTCTTTAAAAGGATTTAAATAAAACTGGACAACAGTATGCACATTGGCCATGTCTTTGCATATTTCACAAACGAGACACTCTCTCTCTAAAGGCACTTCTGATCTCAGGCAATTCACACAGTAACGTATGTGCGTATTGTTGACCTTTCCATCCCAGTTTTCTCCCTGTAATAGTCACAGAAAAAGGTCTTCCGTTCTGAACATAAGCCAGCAACCTGGGAAGGTGAGCACTAACATGCTTCCACTGTGGCATGTACAGCCTTGCGGGCTTCCAGTCACTCACAGTCCTTGCATCATAGAGAGCTTTCTGTGCTCTGAAAACGGGTCCTCAGCAGGCCGAGATTTCACCCATTGTAGATATTATGCTGCCACTTTGCATGGCTTGTCTGACAATAGGCCCACACACACTTGAGTAGAGATGGAAGGTGTGTATTGGTATCGGCCGACTTTCAGGACAAAATGCAACTGGCCAATATTTCTCTGACTTAGCTGATCCTAAGAGCTAATCAGTGACTTATGAGCCATGTTTTGTAAGGTAAGGATTGCTGCAGCCTTGCACAAACCTCCTTAATTACAGAACTCTACAGTTCCTTGTTTAAATGCTGGATGGAAATACACACTGCTTGGTTTTTAACTACAGGAGTACTGTGGGCCTCCCATGTTCTGTTAGAGAAAATGCCATTAGGCTGTTTTCAACAAATCTGACTCAGCCAAAGCCACTTGTACAATTGGCAAAATGAACATGCCTTGTGGGGGAAAGCAAAGCAAAGACTGTTAACATCTCTAACCTGATACGACAATCCCAGAACAGCATCACAAGACAGCAGAACTAGGAAAGACAACTGATGCTGCGTTCCCATGTTTGCAGTAGATTGATGACGGCAAACTGGAAACTGAACTGTTTTCGTTACACCCAAAAACAGAAAATTCTGCTCCATAAGACGAGCAGACCAAAGTGGTAAGCAGCATATTCTCTTCAGAGTTCAACTTTTTCCAGACAAATGCTAAATTCTACAACCCCAACAAAAGAATACAGAACATCCTCCTGCTTTTTTCCACCTTAATAATTTTTGCTGGTAACAGTGTCAGTACTTGGCTGCATACTACTATGAGGTATGAGGGCGTCAGAACAGCGGAGTCTCTCACAGTCTTCAAACGCAGACTGAAGACCCATCTCTTCGTAAAGCACTTAAGTGAGTGAGCTCTAGCAGACGTGTAAATTGTGTGTATCGTGTGGCAATTTAATAACCTTTTTGTATTGCACTTATAATGACCTTTGTCAATGTGTATTGTGTTGCACTTATAATGACCTTTCTCTAGGTACCAGCACTGGCCCCCTATTCGGGCAGTGTCTGAGCTCGTGGTGAGTTTTAGGCTCTATACTTCCTACTAGCTGGAATATTATCCAACAGATCACTAAGCACGGTTGTAAGTCGCTCTGGATAAGAGCGTCTGCTAAATGCCTTAAATGTAAATGTAATGTAAATGTAAACATGTGAACGCAGCATAACAATCCAGCCCTGTCCTCAATTGGCCTCAGCTATAAACCGATCGTGCTAAAAGGTCCCAAAACACTGAACAGTCCATATCTAGCCCTGAGCATCAGGCTAACATCTGAAAGAAGACTATCCACATGTAAATGCAAGTGTATACACAATCAGACACCAGTTTTAAAGTCAAATGCTCCAAACTATAGACTATAGAGATGCATTTCAGCCAGAAGTGTAGGCGCATCTGTCTCTCCAAGCCACATTTAACAACCAAATCCCCAAGCCCAAAACCCAAAACTCAAGTAGTCATTTCCCACCATTTGCCAGCTTCTGCTGTTCTGCATTTGTACCATTCTAAATTAGGGATGTTATGGAACAAACATCAGACAATAACTTCAGGCTTCTAAGACCTACAAACACCATTTTGAGAAAGCTTTCTGATATAACCAAACCAAAGCTGCAAAATACCTGCGTGTGCAGATCGGCCATGTCTTTGTATTGTTCATAAATAAGGCCCTCTGTCTCTAAAGACACTTCAGATCTCTGAAACACAGGCAAATCACACAGAAATGTATGTGCGTCTTGTTGACCTTTCCTTGCCAGTTTTCTCCCTGTAATAGTCACTGCAAATTCCCACCCTGCAATAGGTCTTCTGTCCTGAACATAAGCCAGCAACCTGGGAAGGTGAGTACTAACATGCTTCTACTGTGGCATGTACAGTCTGGAAAAAAGAAACGCCCATCTGAATGCCACCTGGCTAGTTTCTCCTCTGAGTTTAATTCAGTAGGTTTAATTGGCCCAGCTCATTTAAAATATAGAGGAAGTCTGGTGGATCTCTTACCTCGTTGTTCACTGTCTCATTGTAAAACATTATATTTTAGTGCACATGATCCATGGCCTCAGGAATAAACACAGGAAACGTAGCATTCTAAACAGTCATCTTGTAAGTATGAGTGTAGAGTCGATGTAAGGAAATGAATAGCTTGATTAAAAAAAGGTAATATGTGTTGGTAACTTTTTTTAATAGAACAGGAAGAAAGAACAACACAGCACTTGGTTGCTGTATGTGATCTGATTTGCATATTACGTTCCACGTAGAAATCGGATTTCAATCTGACAGACTGGAGATTACAAACTTTTATCAGGTCAAAATCCTGATTCGAGGCGCATGAAACGGCCTGGCGTAAATGAGGTCTTATTTTACTCATTTTTCAAACAAATAGAATTCCATGTGCTCTCTTAAAGTCAGCTATGAACATTATAAAACATAACAGAACCTTAATTTGGTCCTTACATCATGTGTTTTATACCGCCATTTACTCCTTTTGTGTAGAAAGCGCTATGTTCTGGGTGTTGATTTTGCATGCTAAAGACCACTGCTGTCATTGGCGATAACAGATCATACCCTGTATAATAAGCTTGTTTGTGCAGAGCAGAGGTTGAGACTTAAATCATACTCGCCCTGAAATGGCTCAAGTTTATGACTTGTAATGAATAAAATTGTTTGTGTCCAACCTCATCTATGTGACTTTGCCTGTCGATTTTACTACAATCATGGGCTGTCATTATTGCAATGCCGGTCTCCTACCGCTCGCAGTGGCATCAGGTTTCATGTGGCTTCAAATATCAAGGATTTTTGCTATAGATAAAATCTTCAGTGTGTCAGACTAAAGCAGGACAGTCAGTGAAAGTGGTGCCTCAAAGAATGAGCCAACTGGAAACAGTTTGCTAACACATATTTTGGATAGCAAGTATGTTACAAATTACCTACCATGAACTAACTATATAGTGTTACAGATCACATTGCTAAAAAGTTTAAAAGCCTAAAAGTCTAAAAGCTAGATGGGTTACTGTGCTAGATAGACCAGATATAATATCTAAAGCAAAGGCATGTGCCAGCCAAGCATGTCACTACAAAGCAAATGTATAAAACAGAAACCTTGTAATTCTGTTGACAGATGGGAGTGTAAAACAGTAGGGTGAAAAGCTGGGTGAGTGGGTGTGGTTTGCTCAATGTGACAAAGCACTGAGAACCAAATCCATTCTGTCAATTCACATCCAATTCACATTTCCCCTGCAAAATGGGGAATACACCAAACGTATGTTAAATTCAGCATAGATGTCTGATGTGTTATGTGTATATGTGTACATATACACTTAGCAATAAAAGAATAGCGGCACCCAGAAGGAAGTGTGGATTGTAATGCTATTTGGTAGGAAGATTAAGGTTATCGAAAAACAACAAATGCTAAAAAAATTGACTAATATGGGCAATATGTATTAAGCTACACATACAGAAGTATTATCTCTCAGTAAGACAAAGTGCATACGTCTGCAATGGTCCTGGCCCTAACAGAATCACTGCTCGCTGAACGTCTGCAATCGTGGCTGTTATCTCAGCCAGGTGCAATGATAAAGCCCATCAATGCTTACGTCATATACGTGGCTGAGCCTGGAACTTAAATCATTTGCATGTCTCATGATGTCAAACCTACCAATCAAGTTTCATTCCTGCAAGTTATTATAATATTTGTGCAACTATTCTTTTGTAGATAAGTGAAATTTAAACAGAGCTGCCCAAACATTTGTGCATACATGTATATTGATTCAGAATTACCAACAAATATTGACTTATGGCTACTTTTTACTCGTTCAGTAAAAACAATCTGACAAGTCTACAGTGACAGCCAGAGTACACAGACAGAAAAACCATATTCTGCTCTTCTTAAAGCATTATGTTTACTTTAGTCCTTGGTATATTAGCAACATCTAAAGATCAACAAACTGAAAGTATTTTTTATCATAAGCACATTATTACTGTACAGAGCCTCTAAAGGGAGGTAGTCTTGGCACCAGCTTAAGATATACTGGAAATGAGTATAATGAGAAATAAGTGCTTCTAAAGCATCTGTTGATATATGTGTGTAAGGGTAAGGCTAGTTTCTCATCAAGGAGTGGATTGTTGCAGACTGAGAGCTGATCTCATGCGGCCGTCTTTTACTAAAATATTCCACACAGCACACTCTACTCTGTGTGTTCTCTCTCTTTACAAGGCTTTTTTGCTGCTGGAAGAGATGTTTACTAGACTCAATACCTCATTTCCTCTGTTTGCCAACTGCCAACAACAGTGTAGCAAGCAGTGACAGAAATTCTACAAGAATGCCAATGTAACTTACAGTAAATATGGAAGTTGTAAAAAAATACCACAACAATTATACTGAAAAAAACATTACTCTGACTGTTTGCATGTATGTAAATAATATATGTTCATTATTGTTTTTTCCAACTATGTTCTTGAGTTGACAACTAGAAGCAACCACACTGAGGCAAATGGCATGAAATATGAAAAAAAGCTTGTTAAGACTGTTAAACTTTGAAACATACATACACACACATGCCCAAATGTACTAATATTACAATAAATAAGCTCACAAGTAAAAATAAGATTTGATTTGGCATGGACTGAACAAGTTTCTGGATGTAGGCCACATTAATGTTCAGCCACTTTTGCATTCAAGAATTGCGCAGTTGGGCCAGATTTGGTGGAACAATTCAGAGGAGAATGTCCTGTAGACTGGGATTTGTGCCACTGGTGGTAGACCCACATGGCCATACACTTCCATACACCTCCAAATTCAGCTACTTCCATCACACTATGGCATTCAACACACACAAGTACAATCACTCCTTTTCGACCATCATAAACATCTGCCTTGTGAACCATTTTCCACACATTCACTGCACTGCACCACCTCTACTCAATCTATGAATCCCATCACTCACACCCCAAGGTATAGGCTGATCATCCTCAAAAAGCCATTTTTGCAACTTAATTCATCAAATTAAGTGCAGTATGTTGGTCACATGGGACAACTCATTTTCAACAGAACAACAGAAAATACAGTTTTGATGGTAATGAGAGAATGACAGCTACATATAAAATAATAAAAATAAAATCAAATGGCTATAACCATATTCCAAGTAAAACTATACAGTCATGATTTCAAAACCAAGGAGAACAATTTCTGTGGTATTTGTCAATATATTGCACCCAATTATTACACTAAATTTAGTTGTTGGACATGAATGACTTGAATAATTGACATGAAGTCCAATCATAACTGACATTAAGTTCAAACCAGCCTCCACTGAGATGAGAACTGCTGAGAACAGCTTATATAGTGAGCATTCAATCATGTTTAAACACAACACAGAATTGGGCCTCTCAAATCAGGAATCGCATTTGTCCCTGTCCTAATAGTGTTACTACTCGTTCCCTTTAGCTACACACATGACCTTTCAAAGAGCAGCAATCAATAGGTTAAACAACCACTAGCTCAATAATAAAAGAACAGTATACACAGAACTCAGAACTGTTGCTTAAAAGCAATAAGGTGGTAACAGTGAGGCGTGAAGCAGCCATTACAGCACTCATGTATCAGCAGAGGTTACCAATAATCCACTGTAAAAACTACCCTGTAATTACTGTAGTTAATATTTACAGCACTTCGGTTACAGTTTATAATTACACTATGCAATATTTTTATATGCAGCACACAACTATACTTTTTACATGACCAACAATACCCTCTTTTTTGAATAGTGAATATGTCATTGCTGTACAAAAACATCTCCTTTTAATAATTTTTCTCTGGACAGTGACAACATGCATCTACATACTGGGAAATAAATTAACGAGTCAAATAATTGAACCAAAGAAGGTGTTTCATGGGATACTCTGTGCATTATACTTATTTTGTGACAAAATTACATGATGATCAAATTGACAGAAATTGTCTAAAATTACTTGCATCTTGTAACATTAACTTCCCATTACAAGTTAATAATGCTTCTTTTGCAATGTTACAGGGTTTTGTGTAAAAAAAAGGAAAAAGAAAAAATAAATGGATAAATAATATAATTATACACACACATATATGCAACATTTGATAACAAATATAAATAAATATTTACTAAACTTGCTGAAAAAGTCTATATACAAAATTTCATAAATAAATGTCTCACAGGTTCCAACAGTAAGTATTTGAAGGGAAACTTTCAGTGTTCATAACTTTATTTCTGGTGCCTACTAGAATAGATTTACGTGCTCCAAAGTAGCAAAAAAACACTGTTTTTTTTTTAATGTTGTCCATCTGTATTCACACTCTGTCTGAAACTGTCTGTTAGAGCTCCTGTGTTTTAAAGCCCAGCCTCCCGATGAGCCCAATGTGCTTTGCATTTGTCAGCTCGCCCACTCTGTTCTGACCGGTCAACTGCAATAGTAGTAGCGTTGTGTGAGAGTATGCCAAGTTTGTCAGTATGCAGAATTGTGTTACAAAATCATCTTCTAACAGAAAAAAGGGTTGGAATTTCCACAAGACATTTCTGGAAGCTGAGTAAAGTGGTTTCTAAGGGAGAGAGTTTCCCACTCTGCCTTGCATTTTGAGCTTTATAGCTTTGCAGACAGCTTACATGCACAAAATGGTATATGACACTTTAAAAGAAAACGGAGAAACTAATTGTAACGGGTCCCCTTTAAGCTAGAGCCATGTAGCTAGCGCATAGAGCCACCCAATGGGAGAAAGTGAATGTTGTTGATGATGCTATTTTACCACACAGATGTTTCTGCCAATTCTTCCCCTGAGATGGCGACCTGATGCTATGATGTGAGAAGAACCGTTTTATGGGCTGATGAGCCTGAATTAAATTTTCAACGTTGTTTTCCTGGAATTTTCGTAATAGTGAGTAACTTCCACATAATGACCATTTTATATTACATTTTTGTGTATTACTGAATACCCAATTACTGCCAGATGTGAGACAGAGGAAAACAAATGTGTGTTGATGCTACATATTTAATTAATGTGGAAGTTACACACGCATTTGAGCACAAAAAAATAAAAACATTGAAATCCAAGGTCTTCCAGCATGATGTCTATAAACCCCAAAATCATAAGGAAACCTGGAAAGAGAGAAATGCTACTACAAGCCCTCTGTATTCATTTGATTGCCAATGTTTTAACAATCATATAATAGGTCAACCAGACGATTCATGAAAATGACCATTCTATATTTCATAATCAGCCATATTCAGTTTACTATCTTCTTCCCAATAAGTTGATTATACACTCTGCATGGGCCAGAATAAACAGCGATGGCAAAACTCCAAGGCTGCAAAAGGAGGCCACACAGATGGTCTGGCCACTACACTGATAGTAGTGGGGTAGCTCCTCCACCCACACCAAACTGGTACTTGATCCTGAGAAAGGAGAGGGGGCAGCCCAAATTCCACCTCTCCATATGGACTAATTACAGGCTCTAGGGACCTCCGTGGCCTTTGTCTCTCCAAGGCCGGCCTTCATTGGGCCCTTTTGCTCTGTCCCGGAGCCCTCTAATTAATGTGGGACCAAATGAAGATGCTGACCCGAGTGCACACTGCAGCCGTCGGAGATGGAGGCATGTTTAGTAAGCATGTCATGGATTTGCCCCCAAATTAGTGGCTGATTTTATTCTGAGGGCTTACAGCGAGATCTCTCTGGATGGTTCACAAGCCAAGGCTCAAATATGAATACGACTAATTTGCTACAACACACAGAACAAGACTTTATGTAAAAATGTACTCACTAACTTTTATAATGAGACCATTTCAAAGTTAGAACTTGCAAACTAAGTGTGTTTTGCCCTTGAAGCTCATATATTGGGCCTTGCTCTTTGCTCTTGTAGCTACATGTTAATTACGTAGTAGTTATTGAATCATTTATTTAAGCAACTTTGATTAATAATCAAACAATCAATCCTGCGGTTAAAACACAAAAAGAGGAGTACAATGAACCCAATAAGGATAACCAGCTGGTGCAGAGTTAGGAGCTGTAATTGTGATCTTTAACTGAAAAGAAACTGTCTTCAGTCCCAAAAACCAGACCAAGCCTGCAGATTATGTGCTCTCTGTCACACGTTTGACATTTCTATGACAACAGCTCCCACGTAAATCACTCAAACTCCAATTAATTCTAAAATCAATTCCTCTGGCTAAAGACATAAAACCCCAGTAACAAGATTAGATCTTGCCAGATTGTTTCCACACATTACAGAAAAAAAGTAAAGATCTGGCATATGATTCAAACTATACCGTATAAACAGAGGAAGATATCAAATATTGATTCAGAGAGTTGTCACTTCTCAAATACCAGGGCCTGAGAACAAACCCCGCTTCTATGGATAAAGATAGAACTGTCAGACTTCAAACTGCTAAAGTTCTGCTACTTGCCAACTACTTTTGAATTAAATATGTTAAGTCATTTCTACACTTCGGAGATTCAATTAAAATATGACATATTCAGATTCTCAGTTGAATCATCCTTCTGTGCTTTAATAAACAGGGCTTTTAGGAACATAGGGTGAAACAGGCTATGATTTTGCACAGTTGCACATTTTTTTTAATCTACTGAGACACTACACAAACAAAGTTAACCAATATGACATCTTATATAAGCTCCACCAATCACCAGAGTCAAATGTGCAATATTTAATACTATTACACTGCGATTCCAATACTCAAGTCATATTTGATTTCACTCAGAACTCAGTAGTTCTCAAAAGAGACTGCACCACACTTAAGAAAACCCACAGTGCCACTACAACCTTTCTCCCAATAGACAGAGGAAAAATGTGGACCATGTAGAGGGCCCTTAAGACCAGCTCGGGATTCACTGTTTTAAGTGATTGAACATCTTTTGTTTTGTCCTGCCCCAGTTGTGGCTGGGTCCTCATCCCAGATCTGGCATGTATACTGTAAAATCAGAGAACTAATGGATGTGGCCCAGATCTAGCCCATATTCGGGTCTCATCCATGATCCTGAATCCATATCCATATCCTAAAATGACTTTTGACTTGGGCAAATTCCACTTGAGTGCATGTACAGCATCCCAAGTGTTTTGCTTTTAAACCATTAGGAGTACAGTCCCTTTATTGGTATCTGCTTAGTGTTCAAATATCTGTATCTCAAACTGTACTTGGTTTGTTCAGGTCTGTACAGATGTTTAAAGTTATCAACAATGCCCACCCAATTACATTATTACTTTACAGAATGGTTGGAAAACAGACTACAAAGCAGGGATGCAGTGCTACGGCCATTTAAAATAGGTAGTGCTATTAGTGGCATTTCATTCTAATTTTCCAGTAAGAATTTCATTGTGTAATGATGCAGGATGATAAAATAAATATATAATGTAAGATACAGTACACTGATGAACCAAAACATTGTGATCAGAAGAAGCAAACAGCTTTGATTATCTTGTAACAACAGTGCATAACAAGATCAGTTCTGTGAACAGTCAGATCTCTGAATGAATGTGTTGGATTTGGGAGAAATGGGCAGGCGTAACGAGATGAGCAACTTTGACAAGAGCTCAATTGTTATGGCCATATGATTCCATCAAAGCATCTCAGAAAGACACGCCTTACACTGGGCCCCAGGTCAGTAGTAGTGAGTACCTACAGGCAGTGGTCAGATAAGGGGCAAACCATATACCAGCTACAGCCCAAGCTTCATCAATGTGTGGATTCAGTAAAGGCTATCCCAACTATCCTGAACCAACACAATACTGTAGCACAAGTGACAGCATAATGACAGTGTGCCTATATGTAGAACACATTATTCGTTCATTATAAACAATGCATTCATATTCGCTTACATCTCCACAACCTACAAATTATTACTTCACTGCTGCTCACATGACGTGGCTTAGCAAAAATAACTTTCTCTACCACAGTAGACAGATAAAAAGCAGAAAGGAATAAAGACCAGGCAGAGAAAATTCCCACCTAACAGAGCACAAAGCATCCAAAGATTTCAAAGACCATGAGCTTTTCAGTCTCCTCATTGTCTTGCTTTCCCATGCAGTATGAAGTTTTACTCAGCAGTGTTAATTACCATTAAATAAGTTCTTGAGGAATTCAGGCTGATCAGACAGCAGGACTTTAGTGTTCTCAGTCCAATACCTCATGTACTTTTGAGACACCTTAAGCCAGTAAGCATTCTCATTATTTTATTCAAATGAGGTGCTTGACTTTCACATTCATTCTACTAGGACTGAGCCAAGAAGAACTGAGCCAAGACCTAGAGTAAAATAGACAGAGTTTCAGTGTCATAATTCAATCAAAATTCAAACAAACAACATGGTGTGGATGGAAGGACTTTTTGAATTTAACCCTCTGAATAAATGCAACCAATACCCACTCGGAACAAACCCCTCCAATGCTAACCCATTCTGAATTCCCTGAATTAATGCAACAATTGTTAATTCTAAACAAATTAAACTAAAAACTGTATCATGATATATTATAACAATGTGTTTTTATGTTGATGGCCTAATTGCATCAATTCATTCATACTTGGCTATTTTAAGCAGTGGTGGACAGTAAGAGAGTAAATGTAATTTGTTACTGTATGGTGTAAGGTGGACCAAGAGTGACACTACAGTGTTTCCACCTACAATGAGTTGATTAAGAATGTTGTTACAGAAATGATAATAGGATATTACAGCTATAATAAATCATGCTACTGTTACTTTCCATCTTTAAGTACATTTGAAGGTTAATACTTTAGTACTTTTACTCAAGTGGAGGTCTAAAAGGAGGAACTTCCACTTTTACAGGAGGAATATATCTCTTCTTTAACTTAAGTACATGGTTTGTCTACTTCGCCCATCACTGGTTTTAAGTAATCCTTGTTTAGTTCAGTTTCGGTGTTAAATTTATCAGCATACTCTGATACCTCTTGGATAGAAACAAAAATCTGACTAAAACTAATCTGACTAAAATAGCAGCATGATTTAAAAAGTTTATTTTTACAATACAAAACAGTGCAAGAAAGTTTTATAGAAATCCTGTGAAACGGTTCACCTCCATGCAAATCTAAGCTGCCTTGTTAAAGAGAATCTGATCAAATGTTGGACATGTGCATTTCAAACTGTAACTGCCAGCTTAACTATGACTAGCGATAAGAACTACAGACACTGTTTGCTAGCTAGCCAAACATTTAGCATTTAGCAAAACAGTAAATAAACACTATGTAAGGGGGTTAAATCCCGTAAAATCCCATTTACATGGAAGAGACATACCATATAATCACATGTTTGAGTTCGCTTCCTCAGGCACGACAGCTGTGGGTTATCTGGCTACACAAACGTGACTAGATACCTCTGTGAAGAACTGGGCAGCATTTGTTGTGATATGATAAATACATTCATTTACAGATTTAAAACTGCAGCAAACAGTAAAAACGAACCCACCAGTACCTACAGAGTGGCAGAACAAGATGGACAGTACATTTCAATGTGCGGCAGAAAAAAATGAATAAAAATGAACCTGAGGGGCGGGAGATAAGAGGTTATTTCACTCCATAGTTCATCATGTTTATTAAATAAAAATGTTTCACTGCAGTTTTATAATAAAATATGTTCTATCAAATTACAGCACTGAAGCTCTGTGTGTCACTGTGTCCAGTTTAACCCCTGAGCTGCTGAGTGCAGGCCACATATGCTTGTGGCGGTTAAGCAGTCACAGACAGGAGTACAAATATTACAAAATCCAAGACAAGGCCGAGATGGCCCTATTTAGATGGCATGAGCTCTGTTCCACTGAGAGCAACAAGAGATAGCAAAATGTATCTGGCCTACTTGTGGGCCATATCCTTGGATTTGTTCTGGCCCAGTTCTGGATCGGTCTTCAGTACAGATCTGGCCCACATACTGTAAAATGAACACAACTAACGGATATGGCCCAGATCTGGACCACACACTGTAAAATAAAAACAACTAGCGGCTGTGGTACAAATCTGGTCCACACACGGTAAAGCGAACACATTCAAAGGGACTGCCTTATACATGTCACACGGTTACAGCTGTGAGCTGAGGCCCAGATGTGGCCCTGAGGATGCCACACTAATTTACTGCAGAGCATACAACATAAGCCATAGTTTTAACAATCACACATCAAAAGCCAATTCAGAATAAATATTGATTTCATGAATAAAAGCATGAAATAAATGAAGGAAAAAAATGTTTCCCTTTAGTGGATAATGGTCTCCAGTCTTTGTTTGTATTTCTTTAAAGACCTACACAGCTGGTCATTCGGCAAACAGCGCTGTTTTTTTCACGTTCATTAATACATTTTTTACAACATGCATGAATTTTAAATGGAATAATCTCGACTGAGAAGGAGGGCCTGCTGAAATGCAGCTTAAAGTCTGACATCTTCCTTTAAGTACTGTTCAAGTGGTTTCAGAATATTATGTTGTAGACTTATTTTAAATCAGAGATTTAAAAAATGTCTGAAAATAGTATAGTGAAGTGATCAGTCAAATAAAAGCGTCTGTGTATGTCCCTGAAGTACAGTTGACAACCCATTCATGTGCCTTTATAAAATATGTACACAGAAAACAACCAAGCCACCTGCTTATGGGTGAGACTGTTTTGCTTAACTTAATAAAGAGCTATGCTCCATGATTCTGTATGCAATAATAATTATTATTACTAGGAATGTTTCACAGATAACTGGATAAACTGCTGTTACATAAATTGTTGCTAACATATTTAATGCATTTTATCCTGTAAAATGTTAAATATGTATCCTTTCTGAGGTGTGCTGGGTCTCACTTACTGTGTCTGGGTTTCTATAGTAGAACCCCAATATATTACACAATAACGCTATGTTTAAGTATTGTTAATTACAAAACCTATAATATTAATAATAATAATAATACTTTAAAATATTTTTTTAATGTTGTAATGTAAATACTTAAAAATACATATAAAAATAATACATATAATAAAATAAATACATATAAACAAATAATATTCTGCATTAATCAAAACCATTTCCCAATATCTAAAGACTAATCTTTATGTTTCCTTTTTATGTTTTTGTGTCAAAAGTCCAAAACCAACCACTTTACCTGACAATCTGGATGACACCAAAAGCATTTCCAAAAGATAACTCAACAAACTGAACTTCTATTTTAGGCTCTAAATGGGTTTTACTTTATAAACTGAATAATGAGGTGAGAATTCCACAATGGTTAGCTGTTGTTTACAGTCACTTACAATACTCCTGACAATGAATTCTTATATCAACAAACAAATCTTTCCAACCACAGCTCCTATTCTTGCCCCTGTTTTGGACATATCATTGCTCTTACAAGACAACATCAGCAAACAGCCTACACCAGAGTTAATATGCTAATCGTGAGCTATACACTAGCACTGAGATAACTCGCTAGCTCGCAACCATACACAGCTGTCTAGCATCTGGCCCCGATCTAACTCACATGTCTAGCATCTGACCAGAACCCTTGATAACACTAGCGTAAGCCAGATTGGACCAAGAACTGGGGTCCATGTCTTAGATTTTTGACTGTATAATAAGAGCTTTAACCCAGACAAAATACAGAGCCATGAAGACACTGAACATAAGAATCATCAGAGGTCGAGCAACATACAGCAGCCCACAACAGCACTCTATTTCATTATGCGTTTATAAATTTGATACATATTGTAATGGTTTGTGTTGAGCTTTGTGTTTTGATTTATGTAGAATTAATTTATTTATTTATATTCTCTGAAAAGAGCAGGAAATGACCAGCGCTACATTCACAAATATTCATATTTGGATGGGAGACCATTCTTATCACTGTTGCCCTGGCCCTGGAGGAGACTGTTTGTTTGTTTGAATTGGCGGTAATGAAAAGTTAATCAAGTGAGATAATTGAATGCTGTTGAGAGGCAGAGAGAGGGAGGGAAAGTACAAGTGCAACATTGTTTTTCATTACTTTGCAAGGGCAGCATTATCTATTAATAACAGCCCCCAACCCACCCCCAATACGAAAGGCAATCTGTATCACTATGAAAACGTTGACCTGATTTATAACAGGTTTATTCAAGATAATGTACTTGTTTTCTTGCTTCCACACAAATGTGGAAACGGCACAGCTATTAAGAAGGAATGTTTCAAAATCTGATAAACAATTCATTCAATATTTATTAACTTTGCATTGATGCGGGTGTACAACGAACAAATCAGAGTAATGTGTAATCCAATGTTAAAAAACACATAGGGTAAAAGACCTAATGGAGCTAGCTCACTTTGGTTTTAGCGGTAATATGAAGTCATTCTGCTTGCATTTGCTCATAAAAATGGGACTAGAGGGATATTTAGTTTTATAAAATATTAGGCATTACAAACCTCTGCAGACTGATGCAGTGTTCACGGAACGAGTGCATTAAAACAACCACAGCAGTAAACATGGCTTTGACATCACAGCTAAAACAAAGGAATAACCCATTATATTTATAAAGAACAGCCTTTCCTAATGATGAACATCACCACTAGTCCTCTGGACATGCTGCTGATACATGTTCTAAAGTTCTAGAGTAACCCCTTTGCATTTTTTTATTTCAGCTTCTCAAATGCGAGGGCTTAACCTACTTTTAAGGGTTCAGACAGTCCAGGCCACACACTGACCAGGGAATCAAGGCTACTTCCAAGTTGAATGTGAGTAAATTGTTTGCTGGGATGGCATACAGGAGGTAATTGTTTCCTCCTGATGGGACATCTGGCCACAGAATAATAGGAGCAGGAGACTTGTGCTTCAGGTCAGGGGGGGCTAGAAAAAGGCTCAAACTGCTTCTGATGGGACAAGCTCCGGCAGCCATTGGGAATCTGTTTTTTCAATGCAAATTGTGTTTGTTCCCCACAAATTTCTGCTGTCAGGGAAAGAAATCTTAGTGCCTGTAATATCTCTCGCAAATGGCTTATATAACACCACAGCGTAACTGCCATTCCTATTACCCCAGGACTATGTGCCTCAAAAAAAAAAAACATAAAGGAAATGAAAACCGGCCTGAATTTCATACATAAGTAATAACTGGCTACATGAGCTAACAGATACTCTAGCATTCTAAGCCATGTGTTTAGGCCATCATCACAGTCACCACAAAACAATTAACACCATAGTTAATTGAGAGGTAACAGCTTAACGGCAACTCATACTGGTTCTGTTGCTCTAACTAATTACCTTCACCATTGAGTGAGCTTAGATTCATTACTGACAAATCGAAACTGAAACATGTAATCAGGTGAAGTTAGCTATTTAGTGTTCTCACAGGCCTCCATTATGATCCATCCTGTATCTGTCATTTATGTCTCATGAAACAACAGACTGTTTTTTAAGTACCTCTGAAGGCCCCACTGCTATTCACTACAGTAAGCTAATTCAACAGCTAGATGATTTTCCAGTCCCTGATGGTAGGTAAGTGTAGTAGAAACCTGTAAATAGGCAATTATTTGGAGCAGCATGGTTAAAAGTTCCAAGAACATTCAATTTAATTACACTGGAATGCCAAACAGGTTCTAGTTATTAACTGTGTCACGACTTCCAGTGTTGTGTATTGTTAATAATACTTTACATCAAAATATCTAACACATTTCAGATTATAAACTGATACAACATTTTGGTTGTAATGACAAGGTGGTAAGTACAAACAAGTACACACAGAATGCTAATGTAATTTCATATCTTTAAGCCGAAAAGCAAAATCGGTAAGTAACCACACAGGGCAAAAAGGCAGTATGGCAACATGTGAAGACATGAGCCTTATACAGTATGCATGTAGTGATTACTTGAATTTGATCTGTGGTTTTACATGGGCCTTATTATATACTTTCTAAATTACTTGTCCCCGTTTGTTTGTACTTCCTCCTCCAATAAAATGATCCAATTATGAAATATTTGACTATGACCTTTATTAGCGTAGTAGCTGAAACCTGTTAGATATTCCAGTGTAACTTAAGTTGCTCACCTCCCACCATTGTTTAATTACACGGCAACATGTTCCACACACATTTTCAAATTAACAGCAAGAATCAGTTTTCTGCAATCTAGCTAAACTATCTATAAACATGATCCTGTTACCTAGAAGTAGATTAGAAGTAGCCAGAATTGAAATTTATGATGATTTTGGTTCATACCACAATTTTATTGGTTAAAAGAGCTGTTTTTGGTAAGATGATGCAACCATCTGAACTTTTACTCCAAACAATAGGGGACAACAAGTATGTACCTCTACCATAAGAATAAGAATACTGTAAGCACAATACGAGCACTAACAGCTGTTTACTTATGGGTTTAGTGGTAACAATGAGTTCAGCACCAAACTCCATCTTTATATTCACCAGGAGCTCCTCCAACTGTGGAAGGAGAACCATTGTTAACTTGTGTTCTGCTGCTACTTAAATTCATTCTTTTACATACTGTCATGCTGGGTTCTAGACCAAGATTTTTTTATTTTAATTTTTTAATCCATTGTTGGTCCCACACTGGGGAAATTTAGTCTCCGCATTTAACCCATCCATGAAGTGAAACACCCACAAACACACTCACTAGTGAATACACACACTAGGGGGCAGTGAGCACACTTACCCGGAGTGGTGGGCAGCCCTATCCACAGTGCCTGGGGAGCAATTGGGGGTTAGGTGCCTTGCTCAAGGGCACCTCAGTCATTACTTTCAGTTCAGGGAATCGAACTGGCGACCCTCCGGTCACAAGGCTGGTTCCCTAACCTCCAGCCCACGACCGCCAAGTGGGTGACGACAGCTGTGTGCCATCGTTACATTACTGTTGTTTTCATTTCCTACCTGACCTTAAATTATATCTAAATAAGGTTAAATACACCACCAGGGCAGTGCTACATTTATATATTTTCATGTTGAACTGATTTAAATCAATGCTACAGTGACTCACTGTCACCTCCTAAGGTAAAAAGGTGGTATTACAGACAGCATTGGGCCTTTGGCTAACTGGTCAGTACGCTAAGGTTAATAGATATCTCTGTAAAATGACATGTCTTTGACACAGCTGATGAGAATTTCAGTCAATATTGTACTTTTAAAACTGAAAAATGTACATACTGCACCTGTGGCTTTTTTTTCTGGGAAGTCCCCTTGCTTTTAAAGAAGAACTATTTTAATAACCAAAGTGTTATATCTGCATACTTTTATTGTGCACCACAGTTAACACACAACTGAACAACATAAAGACATGTCGCCTGGACAACTCAGCTTCACTGAATTTCTCAAGTCATTCGTTAGTTTGGAAAATATTATGCTTCAGCACCAGTTGTTTTTCAACTTGTTGCGCACACCAGCCCTAAAAACAATGTCTGATGCAGCTGATCCAGTCAGGTGGCTTGTCTTATGTGGTACGGAAGTAAGCAGAATTGCTTTGCTGTTAACATTAGGCTAAGGCTAATCCTAAAAGTACCAGGCATTGCCGCCTTGAAAGTGTGGACTACTTCAGTTCAATAGTCTAGTCAGCAGGAGGTGATTGAGAGTCTACTGCTCTTTCATTTTCATTTGAAATATAAACACCCCCGGCTCAGCTGTTCAGCCTAAGGGATTAACATTAGCATGGTTTTTATGCGACTTGTACGTTTCATTATCAGTGCTCTTTGTGGCATACCGGTTATGACAGAACTCATACCAGCGAAGGAATTTCAAGCACTATAGCAGATGAACATGTACATTGTACAGTTCTATCACCTAGAACTTCTAGTTTTCTACTGTATACTCGTCTAGTTAATCTCTAGACTAGAAGAGCACAGTTGTACAGTAATTCCACACTCTTTCGTATTTTCATATTTCAAGAGCCATAAGCTTAACACAGAACGTTCCCATGCGCTACAATACACATTTACCCCTACTGTGCCCCTGTCCACCTGTCCAGCATGAGAGTCATCAGTACAGATTCATTTCTCCCACTGTTAGAGAGGTAGGTGGCATAATGATGGGAGAAAACAGGTTTATCATTCTTCTTTACAAACACCTTCTACTCTCCTCCAGAGAACCCATGACTTAAACAAAGTACACTGAAGTTTGATGAAGGTGAAACACAATACTTCCTCTGTCTTCCATATGGGCACAGATTTGTGGAACGTTCTCCCGGGATTCATTATGTATATTCATTATGAGAAAGTTGCACCAAAGACCCAGCTGCTACGCTCCAACTTCTCTACAATGACCCCGATTCTCTCCGTGCGCGTATTCCGCAGGTGTGTGTGTGTTGAGAAACACATGCCGTATGTCCCAGGTTGAACTGCGCAGTGGCCCCGAGTTACTGATTCAATTATCACACTTCATTAAGTCCACCCTGACGCTTACGTCAGCGCACGCTTAAGTCACCAAACTGAGCGCAAGCCGCTAGCAACCCCACAGAGACTGCCCACCTTCACACTCCACAATAACATTTCCAATAGCTCGGCGGAACAACCACTGATTTCATTTCCCCCACAAGAAGCACCACAACACTGGATGAAAGGCGGCGAGTTTCCAGTCTGCTTAGAGTTGAGGTGTGAGAGAGCAGGTTCTGACAGCTCGCCCAAGATAGGTTTGGAAAACAGGTGTGTCTTAAAACGGACTTAGAGGCAGAATAAAAAACAAATAGTTTTGGTCTGAGCAGTAAAAACTAAACACTTCCTAACTTCCTACAACAAACAGACCTGCCCCTGTATCTGTCTAGCACCTGGACACAGTGAGGTTCATTGTAAGGAAAGGCTGTTGCTTAACTCTTTAGCTCAGGAGATGCCATTTCATAGATGTAGCTATTTATAATTACGTGACCGATTTACAGTAGTGTGATTTTTTTTTTTTTGTGTAGTGAAATATAATAATATACTCAAAAAGTCTACTTATGTCATTAAATCATTTACTTATGCAGACTTATTTAAGTTAAATGCTAAACATTTTTTCTTAATATCAAACCATAATCCTGAGTATCAGGGTGAGTATCAGTAATCTGCTACTTCTTAATTTATAAGCATTCACACTTAAACTTCAGCAATACTTCAAATATCACCACTGTCCAAAAAAACCCTTGTATTCCTTTTTCCTTTAATATCATTAACATCATTATATACTTTAATATAATATATTTAACATCATTTGATCACATGAGCTGCTGTTTACAATGTGGGAAAACTTAATGATAAAAAAAAAAAAATTGCCCTTTCTTAATTCAGTCATTTATCTGCTGATATCTGCGTCTCTTGCCCATTCATGCACATTTATTTATTATTTTCTATTTCTACAGTCTACGGTTATATTTGTATTCTTGTATATATTTCCTTGCGAGGTGAGTTATATTTATATATTTAGATTTACATATTCATCGATAGTGACCTGTACTATGTATAGTTTAAAGTTTAACAGTTAATAATACTGCTGCCGGTACCGACCCTTTTTGGGTTTTCATACTGCACAACGCTGTTTTTTTTACTTTGTATTTGTATTTGTATCTGTGCTGTTTTTTGTGAAACCGCTACTAGCTGCTAAATTTCCTTCGGGATCAATAACGTGTCTATCTATCTATCTATCTATCTATCTATCTATCTATCTATCTATCTATCTATCTATCTATCTATCTATCCATCCATCCATCCATCCATCCATCCATCTCTCCTTTAAAATTGTCATTTTGGAGGTGCTATATTTTCTATGGACAGCGATGATATAATATACATATACTGACTTGTATATTTCTATGTTTATATTGTCTGGACAGCGACATTTCAGAACATAGTCTTGTATCTGCAAAATGATCATTTTATAAGGTAAAGAAAAACCCACACTTGTGTACTGAAAATCAATGTAACCCCCCATGTGCAAAAAACAAAAACAAATGAGAACTGATTTAAATTAGGGCTTCTATCTTGGAACTGTTTTTCCAGTTTTGTTCATGTTTCAGTTTTTCAGTTTCTTTCCTCAAGCTGTTTTGAAGCTGCGGTTTAAAAACAGCCATGTTCAAGGTAAAACTGCAGTGGGCTAAACGTCAGAAGCCGAAAAGGTTGGCATGAGGATTTATTGCCCCTGGCTCTTGTTACTTAATTAGCTGTATCTAAAAACAAACAAATGGGGGAGGAGTAGAATGAACGTAATGTTGCTTAATGTTTCTGAACACCCTAAGATAACTTTCTGTGATATATCGCTGCAGCCTGAAAACACCACTCACTTTAATTCTCATCCTGACAAGCCCAAACTTTATCTTTGTCTCCCTCTCTGTCTGTTGCACTGGATCAATTGCTCAGCCTGCTGGGAGGTTATTGGTGCTTTTTTTGGAGCAAAAGTTGTTTGGAAGCAAGATCCACCCTCGGGTCAGACACACTATAGGAGAGTCTTGGGCTTAGAAGGAAAGAGATGGCAGTCTGCAAAAATATCGCTCAGTGGTGAGGAGAGTTTCTTTTGAACTTACCGAAGTTGTGCTAGCAGTGAACCCAAGCTAAATTCCAAACTGCATTCACAATGAGGGAACATATTCAATTATGGATGTGCAGTGAAAATGGCTGTAAGCAGGGCAACAGCAATATTAGAGAACAGGAAGCACAACAATTTGTTGCCCTTACAAGAAAACAATGGTCGAAAATTTACCCTGACATGGTAATCCTCGGTGCTGCATATGGGTCACCGGCCACTTTCCAGGCCAGCATTAGATCAAAGGGCATGACCAGCAGCTCATGGTTCAGTCCAGGTGGATGCCATGCTTCTCCAGTTCACCAAAGGTCACGGCTCTGGCCAGCCTGAGGCGGGTAGCCGCGGCTAACGGGCATCCACCCAGGGATGCCTGCTGAGTCAGCATTGTCATATCACGGAGGCCAGGTGGCTCCACCTGCTTGTTATTGTGGCTTAAATGACTGTGAACAACAGTAGACTGTGTCCAACATTGCACCTGCTGCTCTTGACCCGCTGTGCTTTTCGTCCTGTAACCTTGGCCATTTGTGGACCGATACGCAGAATTAGCCATTAACAATATGAGCAAAGCTGTTGGCAATGGCACATTCAAAGATACAAGAAGTGCATAGCCTACTGTCCAGATTGTCTAACAGCAAAAATAAATAAATAAATAGATAGATAGATAGATAGATAGATAGATAGATAGATAGATAGATAGATAGATAGATAGACAGACAGACAAACAGATAAATAAATAAATAAATAAATAAATAAAACTGAAGACCTTAAGTCATGTGCAAAACTATGCACTGAAGTATTGTGAATTTTCTGAGGGAAAATAAGTAAATATGCCCAGCTGGGACTAAATATTTCAATGCACAGTTACTATTTATTTGCTGAATATAAAGAGGACCTCTTATGCTTTTCATGTTTTCCAGTGCCTTTTAGTGTGCTCTGCAGGTTTGTGTGCATGTAGCAATCTGCAAAGTAAAGCCCAACATACATGCAAGATCAAGAGACCCTCTCCCACAGAAACCATGCTGCCTGAAATTCTAGATATTTTCTCTGTGACAAGATGACATAATCTCAAAACACAACCCTATTGCTCACCTACTGACAAGCTTGGCATGCCTTCACAGAACACACAGGAAGCCAGAAAACGTAGCTTGTATTCTACCAAATTGATCTACCTTACATCCTGGATCGGTCTCTGGCTCAAACTGATATGGCAGAACACAAAACCATGGTAAGAACAGCCACAGAAGTGTAGGGGCAGAACTTCTAGCAGGTGAACATAGCAGAACATAGCGGGCTCATGCGGAGGTGGGTTTTAAAAACACTGGAGTTATAACAGAGCATTTCAGACAGAGGGTAAATATAGCGTATATATATGTACAGTATGAAAATTTAATTAAATAAGTTAAATAAATATAAAATAAAATAAATTAAATTGAAGCATGTGAACTTATGGAAGTATACCCCAAAAATAAAATTATTAACACTAATAAAATGAGAATAATAGGTCCCCTTCAACATACAGGGGGAAAAAAAGTAAGCACGGTCTGTGCAAAGGTTACGACACATTATTTATTTCAAACTTTGCAAAGAAATACAAATTGCACACTCGATGTTAACTTATTTTCAAACAGAACATTTAAAAAAATGGAATTTGTCAGTTAAATTTTTTATTAATCCCATCAACTCCTGTCAGTTGGGGTTAGTCTGCATTTAACAGAAAAAAAGAAGTGAGCCAAAGGCTGCTCCAGACACCGCCTTATAACAGTGTTTCCCAAAGTCCTCAGACACATCTTGCTGGCACACTCCAAGCCAGTTCATTAGCATGTATGTTATAGCATTTAAAATGATGTAACACATGCAGCTTAAAATTTCAGCCCTCCCAGCCTCCCCAAACAGGTCTTTCCAGATCCCCGGAGAAAAATATGGTTCATAAGGATCTAGTATATGCGTAGTGAAAGCTAATGCAAAGTTGGTGTCTTACCTCTACAGTGAACTCCTTCATCAAAGCCATCCTCACAGTCCTTGGCTCCATTACAGAGCTTGTTGAAGTGAATGCACTTTCTTGTTCCAGTGCACTGGATGTGATTGAGAGGACATCTAACTATCACTTCTGCAGCACCTAAAGAGGAGATAATAAAGGTGGTTAGAATTGGCAAGGATATGTTTCATTAAAATTAGGCCTATCACAATTATTATATAATTGTAGGAGCTTAAAAGCTAATCACAATTACTTTTCCACAGTTGTTGGCATTGTGACACATGGACATAATGCATCATAAAGAATGTGAACAGAAGGAGTGGAAGATTGGGCAAAAAGATAAAATTAAAATATGACATTTGATGCTGGTTTTGAGGCTATATGTAACGGTTAGGGAACTCCAGGTCAAATAACATGTCCTGTATACTAAAGAAATACAGGATATACCCCATACTTGACAACACCCCTCATAGCAGATTCAGTTTTTTGACCAACTGTGTTACATGTACTTCCAGTACTTGCTGATGTTCTGTTGAAACTATTCTTCCATTAACCTGTGCAATGTTTCCTGTATCACTGGCTGCCATACTCTTGTAGCATTATTGATTCCTCTAATGCTCAACAGTTGGCAAGGCATTCTTTTCATTAAGTGCTGCTTCTTTTCCCTCAAATTTCAATTTTAGTCCACTGTACTTGTTCTCAAATGAATCTGGCTCAGCTTTTGTGCTCAGAGAATGCTCTGATATAATATGACATAATTTATCAGCTACTAAGTAACGGCAGCAAGGAAGCAAGACATTTAATTCAGAGAGCCAATCTGCTCACTTTATTCGTTGTGTGAACAAAAAAAAAAGACAAACTGGTAATCACTATTATTTATACGCCAATTAATCATCAGCTAAAATTTTATGATCATGACAAGCCAAAACATAATTTTCTAAACACACACTATGTATATTCAGGATTTATACACTGCAACAGACATGAACACAGTTTTGCAATGTAGTTAGAATTATAAACTCATCTGGAAAGACGGACATCAGTTAGGAATTTCATCATAAAAAACAAAACATCAACATCTGCATTATTTATTTTAGGACAGAAATCAATTTTGTGCAGACATCTTTCTTCTGCTGGGTGTAATTTTTTTTTTGAAGAGTAGCCAAAATAGGCTTCTCATTTACTGAGGTGTCTATCCTCTTTCACATCCTTATACATCTTCATTTCGCCTGGCAGCCAAATGCACTGTCTATTGTAGAACAGCTAATGTGACTTAGCTGTTGGCAAGCTTTGATTCTGAAATCCCAGATCACTGTCTGGAGACAAGACATTGTCATTTTCTGTTTGCTTTTTTCAGTTGGGCTGGGACAAGGACAAAATGAAACAGAGGGGGTAAACTGTCAACATCACCACAGATGGGTGTTTAAAGTTGGGAATGCTGAAGTTTTAAACTGCATACTGTATATTTGACAAGAACAAAATCATCATGCAGATTATTTTATTGTTGTTGTCATTCTTTTTGTTATTATTATTATTGTTATTATTATTATTATTATTATTATTATTATTATAAAAGCTCTGTCTGTTCACTCAGAAGTGACCCAAAATTTCCCTCTTTGCCACTTAGCCATATTGTGCTTTAATGATTTTGCTGTGTTCAGCAGTTGTTAAGGGAAGCGAATACACACAAATCTGTGAATCTCCTGTAAGAAATACATTACAGTGCTATAGCGTTATAATGTCATTAACTAAAAGAGCACAAAGTACTGTACCAATTCATATACCATATCTTCATAAATATGCAAAATATTAGTGGTCCCTTACGGGGAAATACAAATTATACACAACATAAATGTTTCAAGTATGTATTTCAACATGAACTAACTCACCATATACACAGGAGACCAGGGTTCAATTCCCTGATCAGGTGGGAACATGGCTGCTATGGGCAAAATTCTTAATTCCTTATAAATAAACTTACTACTGCTCTGGACCACTGCTCTACTAAGCATTTTTCTGATGTGCTTCAATACAAACATTGCAATGAGGGACGGAAACAGTAAAGGTAACTAAGTGTAACCAATATAGTAAGAAATCACAACGTATTTGCCATAGATACCTGGATGGTGTATGTCTACTCCTGCACAATATTCCAGCATGCAGCCAGAGCTCTCGCCATGATATACTGCTTCCCAAAACGGAACATGGCCATTTCGGGAGGATGTAACCACTCCCGGAACCACCTGGTTTGCTCTGCAATGTTTAATAGCCCCAGTTTCAGTCTGTTATGGGCACATAAATGAAATGAAATCGTTTGTCCTGCTGCTTTCTCTACCAGTTTAGAGGTGGGTTTGCTTTCTTTGTCTGTTCGATACAATTTAATTCTATTTGTCTATCTGTCCCAGATAAAGTGGTTAAAACTGTAATGTCAGTCTCAGACAAATGACCCACTTAGCATAGGCTTTTCGAGCACATGTGTTGAGTCACACTGCTTATTTTTCAGTCAAACTAGCTATGAAGCACTACAAATTGTACCAGGATAGAACATTATGGGCACACGTGCACTGTATACCATATTTCCACTATTACTAAAATGATAAAATTCTGTATTGAGCCATTTATTTTCATTTAGGAAAATCGATACGAACCATGGGCCTATATATCACTTTTACAGTGACATAATGACCAGCAGAAGCATTTATGTTCAGCAGTTAGTGAAGTATGAGCTCCATCTCCCAAGCTGTGACCTACTCAAGGTGAAAATGCAGCTTGCACGTTAGTCTATGTTTCAGTGTTGCTGAAAATAGTCACTTACTTGAACTTCATCTTGTACTAGTGCAAACAGTCAAACATTAGGATAACAAACAAACTGCAGAGGCTGCTCCGGATCTCTGTCCAAACTACTGTAGCATCTTTCCTTGCTGCAATGACCTAGACAAAGGATTTTATAATAGAAGGCATACAAATGCTTTAATTAAAGTTTAAGCTTGACTAAAATCTTTTCCAATGGTGACTCAGTGATGTAGTCCAGGATAAAGCACTCCAGGGTGTGCATTTGTTACCAACCGGAAGTGAATTATTCATAAATCATCATAATTTTTCAATCCACTTCTTGCTTTGTTTAGTATTCTGGAATTTCTATCAAACAAATGAGCCTCTAAAAATTACTAGCCTATAGCAACAATATATATCACTGATCCCAGAACACAGAATAACTTTTAGCAACAAATTAAATGAATGTTGCTGGCCAAAAAAAAATCTCCTAAATGGCAAATTTACAGTCTTAATGGAGGTTATTGTAAAGAGGTTTGATTCCAAGCAGCTTTGGAGCCTTTCTATGTGTTCAATCTTTCTGAGTGTTTCACACAACACAAATGCCATCAGGTGAGCTTACACAACATGGAAAAATGCAAATCAAAAAAAAAAAAAAAAAGGAGACATTTATTTTTGGTACAGAGTTATGTAGGTAAATAGATCTGCAGTCACTGCATGCTATATATCTTCTTCTGCTTATTCAGCTGCTCCTTATTTACTATTAATTATTTGCTCTAAGAGATAATAGATATAAGAAACTTGAACTGGATTTGACTCAGCTTATAAAGAGGGTTAAAGTCCTGGCCAAGAATGAAACTTTTCTATTGGTACATTTTTGTTTACTTATACAACATGGTGTTTAGCTGAACTAAGCTTTCAAAGGTACAAACCCTTACCTACATTAAAATGTTAATTTCTGTAGCTCAGCATTTATACATGATTTGGATTTGATTGACATCGGCAGAATTAAATACAATGTTGACACTTCATGAAAATGCTTTTATACTACTATTCAGTCTGTTCATAGCAGTTTAGCACCAACCATACTGATTCTTAATGATATCATGGATACCATTAATGGAAAGAAAGCACTCTGCTGCCATTCTTACTGACTTGTCGAAAGCTTTTGACAATGCTGACAGATCGCTTTTTGTTAAATAGATAATGGAGCACAGACTTCAGGTTTTTATATAGCGTGAAAATGACCTGGTTTCTCCCTAGGACTTTTTCATGGTGTTCCCCAAGGATCTATCCTGGACAATGTCCTTCTAATCAATTTCATCAATATCAATCCTTTACTGAAAAAGCCAATATTTATCTTTAGAGATATAATTTGTTCATTTGTTCTTTTAAGCTATTGCAGATCTTCAGTTATCATTTCTCACAGGTTGATCAAAGAAAATTCATGCAATTTTATATATTTTCATCTGCAAATTCCAATGATATTGTTGTATGTATAGCTGCTTTAATATATGTTTCCAATATTCAATATTCATAATGTTTTAATAATATAATATTCAAATGACTAAATGATCCATACAGTCCCATAAAAAAAAAGATTCATTCCACATCCCTACCTCAAACCAACATTCTTATAATAGGAAGAATGGTGAATCATTCGTCATTACTACTATGCACCCAAAATTCCTGAAGAAGAAACTGGCTTGATATTCCTAGTATGGGTGTCCTGGTAGAGGTTGGCGAAGAGATTGAAGAGGAGACCAAGAGCAAAGACACTCCAACTCTGGCATAATGCTGTTTTATTATGATAATCCAAGGCTTTAGCTCTGCATGCTAATGTTTAAAAAAACAATAAATGCTAATATTAATATTGTTTATGCTAATCCTGACAAGAGCTCTCTGGCAGAAGAAACTTTTAATCTCAGTAGGACCTCCATGGATAAAGGTTAAAAACAAATGAATAAAGCAATCAATAACAACAATAACAGTACAAATAATAATAACTGTGTTTTCTTTCAAACTCTACACGGGTTCTCAAACTTTATAACAATTAAAGAGACTCAATCAACACCCTTTGACCAATCAGGAACAATGCTGAGGACTAACGTAGATTCGTGTCTTGACTTTGACAGCCCAGCGTGGATTGCTTCTCTAACCCAACAGATGCTTATTGCCACATGAAGCTGGAGAGAGAAACATGCAAAGTAGGGTGAAAGAAGAGCGAGCGAGAGAGTGAGCAAAAGAGCGAGCAAAGGAGCGAAAGAGAGAGCGAGGGAGAACACAGTTCCAGCGATCTTCTCATTGACACTCCTGCACCCAGCAGCTGTTTAAAGATTCATGAGGCACATAGGTGACCCTCATCTGCTGAGCACGGGAGCACATAAAACATGTCTAAGCGAAACATCGGCTTCCATTTCGCATGCTGTGAATGTGTCACACTGCACCTTAACTACACCAGTATTCAATTACCATAACTGCAACACAGCCACTTAGCATGAGATTTATGGCCCACGTGACGGAGCCTCTTACAAATCTCCAGAGTCTGAGCTACATCAAAGCTCTGATCATGGGCCAACGAAGTGGGTACTGAATTGTCCAGTGGTGTTCATTTATACTTCATGAGATAAAACGACGCTGCGATTAAGACAGCCATCAAATGAAAGTAGCCGTCCTTATCATGTTGTCTGATTTGCATAGTTCTTCTTTCCTATTACCAAGGTTATAAGAAACAAGAGCTTTTTGCCCCTCCATCAAGTGCCTTTTTTCTTTAGCTATAAGATACGCCATATCAAGAACGACAGGCATGCACTGATCAGGAACCTGTATGCCAATACCTTCTATTTTAGCGTAACAGCTCGGCGCTTTCAGTCACATTTAACTCGTCTTAAAGTTTTACTGTGGAAGATGATTAAATTAGATACTAATCCATTCACTAGCAACAGACTGTCCTCACGAGTAGAGTACAGCTAGTGTTTATACTGCATACCAGGTAAAGCTAAGGAAACGAATGATTTTGTTTATAATTATTCCAATGACAACAATATTGAGTACTGGTACATCAGTGCAACCAAAGTGCTCTTATTATCAATCAAAATGAGGGAATGAAGCAGGTTATGTCCAATGCTATATCAGCTCCACTTTATCCATTTTATGAGCTCCACTTACCTTGTAGTTCTACAATTACAGACTGTAACCCATCTGTTTCTCGGCATACTGAGTGTTTAAACACCTCAGTGTCACTGCTGAACTGAGAAAAGTCCAGCAACCAAAATGATCCAGTCAACAGCATCCTGTGGGCAACGCCCTGTGACCACTGATGAAGGACTAGAGGATGACCAACACAAACTCTGCAGCAGCAGATGAGCTATCGTCTCTGACTGTACATCTACCAGCATGTTAATAGTGCCTAATAGAGTGGACAGACAGTGAGTGGATACAGTGTTAAACACTCCAGCAACACTGCTGTGCATGATCCACTCACACCAGAACAACACACACGTTTAAAGACCTGAAGTCACGCACTAATAGGTTTAGGAATTCTTACTTCTTCACAAGTTGTGATACCTAATCCAATCTTACTGTACTGACGTACACTCAACTGTTATAGCAGCTTAGGCATGTTCGTTTTATACATTTACAGGCAGTTTTGGCTGATCAGATTAGGATACAATTCTCAAGAAGGAACTGCAGGGTACCATAACCAGGGCACAAAATATGGTCCATACGCTGTCACTGATCCGCTCTATTCTAGATGGAAACATTAGGGTTAATATGGCTCGGCCAGTGTTTGCTTTTCTGTGTCAAGTATAAGCATCTGTAATATGCCTGTATGATATCATTGCACATCCATAGAAGAAAGATAAACATAAGTAATCTTAACTACAACTGCCCTTATGTTTTGATAGTCTAATCAACCTTACAGTGCTTCACAGTGCATGGAGAGAAGATATGCAAGGTACAGAAATAGTAAGTTCAATTATAAGGATGTATGTTCTGAATGTTCACAGCTTTATTGGTACAAAGCAGAGGAGCGTATGGTGAATTTAACAAATTGTCTGAGAGATTTCAGGGTTCAAAATGTGTTGATTAATAGCCCTGCTAATTTTCAATTAGAAATTGTATATACTGGCAAACATCTCACTAATTATGCATTCATGTGGCAATTTCCTTTTATTCATGAATAAATACAGCACCAGAACAATGCAATAAGCCCCTGCACCCAGTATACACCACGCGGTTAACACAGGGGAGTGAGGATCTGCAGCAAACTGTGATTATCCTAATAAAACTGCATTGTCGATTACAAAATCATTTCCACTCACAAACTGATTGAGGACTAATCTAATCAGACGAGGGGAGAGATGAATATTCAGCAGCCTGAGATGCACCAGGCACAATAACACAGATGGAGCATGTGCAGTTGAAGGATGATAGGAAATCATTTCCCACTGCCTTGCACCAAATTACCAGTCATGATACAACCCGTGCCGGAACATCACCCAACATGAGGAATTCAGCAATAACAGGAAAAATTACATTTGAAAACAGATGCGAACGCATGTAAGGCTTTCATCAGAGGAAGGAAATCTGCTCTACTAGAGTGAACAGCACTGAACACATCAGTGTTAAAAAAGATCTGATCCCTTCATTTCTGCTGAACCAAAAAAACTATTTGTCAGCTTTTGTTTTATTTAGTTTTATTCAGTTTTATGGTTCTGGAAAGCACTTTAAATTGATGGAACGTTTATATTATGTGAAGGGTTTTAAACTTTAAAAGGTACTTCACATCAAATGACTAGTACCACAAACAGGAGTTCCAAAAGCCAAAAGTTAGGCTGAGATAGCAAAGGTTTTTCTTAGTTGTCAGACAGGTGCTCGAGTGCAAAGTACACAATGCAAGTCATTCAATTGTTTTATTTGACCTCTTCCTAAGTCCAAACGTTTTAATTGTAGTTATTGCATTTAAATTCCATATACAAGTGTTTGCATTCGCCACAATGGTTCTTTAAAGACTTTCTTTAAAGGTTTTTCTTCTTTTTGGCACCTTGCACCTTTTTGAAAGTGATGCATGGAAATTCACAGTTAACCACACTTTCCTCAATTTGATGTAAAACAGTTTGATGTTGAATCTAAAGATGTTTACATACAGACCATTCGGCCCCTACAGTCTATAACTGGAAAATATGCCACAAAATGTAAAGCCACACAGATCACACCCACATTATCAACATATTTTCATGCACCCACCAGCCACTTCATTAGGTACATCTTCTTGTATCGACATTCTTTGTTCCTGTTATTAGCTACACTTACCATGTAGGTGCACTTTGTAGTTCTACAGTTACAGACTGTAGTCCATCTGACTCACTGTATCAGATAGACTACAGTCCAGGACCACCACTGAGCAGATATTATGTGAATGATGGATCATTCTCAGCACTGCAGTGATGCTGACGTGTGGTGTATTAACGTATCTTGCGCTGGTATGAGTGAGTCAGACACAGCAGTGCTGGAGTTTGGTAGACTAAAGTTGTATAACGTAACAATGTACATAACACATTCCAGGGTCAATTAGTATACTGACTGACCACACACTGATATTGGTAAAATATTGAAAATATGAGACAGACAAACCCCAGTGTGTTCCATACGCCTCCAAAAAGGAAAATTACATCATGTGATGCTGGTCACATGGTATTGGGAAAACTATTTTTGAGTTGCAAGGGGGAGCTGTCTTAGTAACATAGTTAAGAGACCTTTTGCAGGCGCCAATAAATTAATCTAATTATATTATTTAAATGAAAAAGTCCACTTTAAAAAATCATATTATTTTTTTGAATTTAAGCTTTTGAAATAACTAAACATTTTGTTGTTGACATCATTATTATTTATCATATTAGAACCAAAACAACCGGTGAAACTAAAATAAAATAAAAAAACAAAAATTGTATATTGTGATACAATTTTTGATAAATTAATCACATAATACACCTAATATATCTGCAATATTATAACATGCTTTCCATTAATAGATAAGAAATGACATTCAAAAACAAAACAGATACATACATATACACTCTGTCTATCTCTCTCCCTCTCTGTGTGTATATATATATATATATATATATATATATATATATATATATATATATATATATATATATATATATATATATATATACACGTACATATGTAATAGTATACATAGTCTTTCAATAATTAGGGTTACATTTAATTGTCCATTCATGAACTTTATTTATTTTTTTATTTTTTATTCCCTCTGTGGAAATAATTGTCCACATAAACACAAATGCAGCCAATGTGAGAAACTCGAATTCATTTTTTCTACTAAATTAACATGACTCTCACATGCTTGCATGACCTAACGTGTGTGAATTATGTATGAGTAGAATTTCGAGAGTTGCAGCTTTTCTTATCATTAACTCATTGACGTGACATTCAAAAACGGGGAAATAAATGCTGAGATTACTGCACAAGCAATGCTACTTTACTGTACCTCTTTATCAAATTGCAGTCACAGATAAGAGAGCTAAATTAGCAGTGCGCTAACATTATGAGAGATAAGCTGAAGAAACAGCTTTCATCGCTTCCACCATTTAAGCACTTGGGAGAGAAATGTCAGCATGAGGTCACTGTAAGAGCATTATTTCGAAATCCCTAAGTTTTACATCTCGTTAGTAAGTTCCCAAAAAGGCTAAATGTGAGCACATTATCTCTTATATTGGTTTCACTGGAAGGTCTCTTCTTTGAGATGCCAGCTGTTATGCCTTATTGTAATACGGCCTTCAGAAACAAATGCAAATATGAGGCTCAATTAGACGCAGTGTGAAACCAAGCCTTTCAAACATGGGTCTCAGGAAATCAAATGTTTCGCCATGAACAATGAGCATACAGATGAGCCCAGCATTCCTGCGCCACACAATGCAGACCTTCAACAGAACAAGAGGGTTCTGTCCTTTTCATAAACTTAAGAGAACGGCTGCAGTGTCATAAATCTGCAATCTCCTTTCCTGTTCACCACATATTACTTTTAATTAAAAGCTTTGGTGATATTTACCCTCTTTTTTCAACGTGAATGAGAAGAAATCAGTGGGGACTAACTAATCCATCTATTTAATGTGCAATGAAAGCCTTCTGGCTGGAATCTTAGCTGCTATGTTAATTATGATTATCACTTTAATCAGGTTTGTGTTGGGAAGTGTGTGAAATAATGAAATAACGAAAAATAATTGAATCAATCAGTTGGGAGTTGGACGAACTACACTTAATTGGTGTTGTTATGTAAGTGGTGTATATGCTGTAGATGCTTCTGAAGCCAAGTAGGTTTAGCAAATACTCTCACTTCCATCATATGGGTAGTATAAGGAAGGTAATAACCGATTATTACATTGTCAGGTATGTATGACTCCAATGTGTGTGCCAATAAAGCTTACCATTTAGCAGCTTATGAGCCAACGGCTGTGCTTGTATGCGGAGGCTGAGGTCAATTGGTACTGTTCCTCCAACTGACTAAACATTGTAATGGTTATTGTATGTATTATGTATATAACTGGATTAGTGAAGTAAATGAGATGCTTCTGCACTAGCTGTGTATTACACAGTTTCTCTGGAGGTGCCAGTCAATACAAAGTCTTCAAATGGAAGATGGAACAGATGCAGGATGTGTTTATTGTGCAAAAGAGTAAGTACACCCACTCTGTGCTGCTTTGCCATGTTCACAAATTATTATATTTGTTATATTTTATTTTATTTTTACTCTACATTTATTCTACATATATATGTATATATATATATATATATACAAACTAAGCTTTTTTGTTCAAACATGTTAAACCCACATTTACACACACTGCGCAATTGTGCATGCGGATTTTATAATTGGAATTGACCATATTCAGCTAGGGTGAATAAGGGCCAGTGTCACTGCACACATGCATACTTATTTATAACTGCCACTGCTATTCACTAGTTGTCCTCTCTCCTTTTGCACAACTACAGTAAGGTTAACACCAGTCCTATACATTGTCCCTACACACAGACACATTTCTTTAATATCACATAATATTTATAAGGAAACTACACATATTCTTATACATACTCTAATTTACCCAAATGAACATATTTCACTATGTTTCTATATATCTCATTTTCTATGTATTGACTATGTCTCTTCAGTTTGTGCAGTATTGCAGAGCTACAGTGTGATTACCTGAGCCTCACCTCAAGCATTCCAATGTATCCACGTCCTTGGCATATTGCACATGACAAATAAAACTTTGGCTTAGGCTTTGACAGTCTGTTTATCTTGCTTGGTGTCCTCAGTAAAACCAATCTGAAACCTGTTGCACCCCATCACACATATAAATAAGTAAATGCAGAGAAAGAGAAGGAGTACACAACACACCTCTGACAGTGGGCTGGCATTCAATAAAAAGATGTTTGATAGACACATGAACATGTGTAAATAGTTTTAGTTATATTGGGATAGATAGATAGATAGATAGATTGGGATGTTAAAGAATTTAAATACCTATAGGCTTGAAATCAAATCGTATGGGCTTTTTCTTGGACCTATTGTTCTTGGTACAGATGTGTCAAACTTGTTTCTTCAGTCTGGTCTATTCTGACAGGTTGCACCAAGCATCTTTACTTTGGTCAGCCTAAAATCAGGTCATGTTAGGTTCAGTTGGGTTCATTTTGCTACTGCTGCGAACACATTTTCAGGATGGTCTGCACCAAACAGACCAACAGATTCAACATCACAGCATGTTTACTTTATTTTCTAGCAGCACGTCAGCGCTGTGCTGTCTGCATAACCTGCCTGTTTTAACAACTGACTCCTCACAGATGTTCAGATCTTTCTTGCAGCATTCTGGCACATGGGTATTTTTGGCAACCTGGGTGGTTAAATTAATAAAGCTACACATTCTAAGTTCATTAGTATTGCTTTGATCATGATATACAGACAACAATCATCTATAATTTCTACTTTTCTCTTCTAATACTGAAAAATATGAGAGTGACAGAGAATGTGTATGCCTGCAGTGTTTCTGACCAGTGACAAAGACCTACATGTGAAATTGGATGGAATTGAATTGATCACAAACACCGTTCTGCGACTCTGATTCACAGTTCAAAGCTAAAGTTGCACAAATATATTTGTTTCCCTTACCACGTCACAGCCTTCATGCTACTTTCATATATGTTGTATAGATATATGGTTGTAGGTCAAATTCATATCTTACCCACCACATGACTAATGAGAACGGTCATCAGGATCATTCACTGTTAATATGGCAACTGCACCTGACCTGGTGTTAGTGCCAGCAAACGGTTTTGCCTTTGTGTTACTCTGATAATGAACAGGTGAGAGCTGTTTAAAGCAAATGATCTAGAAAAGTTTGCTCCACTGGTTAGTTTGTTTGCTGTTCATGATGCATGTGGTCAATTCACATGACATAATTAATTAGGATGTGTGTGTGCAGGTGGTTTTAGACACAAGTTCGTTCAAATTAATGACAGATTTGCGTTATTTACCTAGATAAATGTAAATTATCAAGATAGAAAAGTCAGATCTGGGCTAAAAATTGGATTACAAGCTACGAGGCTTGTAATGTGGACATAACCTTACAGGTAACTGGCTATTTAGTACGAGGAGTTATGCACAATTATGATACAGAACATACATCTGTATATCTGTATATATGTGATATATGTGTATATCTATAGCTGTACATCATTAATACTACGAGTCAAAAGTTTTCCTTATGTTTGGCTTAAAGCTTTACTGTAGAATCAAAAAGAAGACATCAGTTACACTCATATAATTACGCAGTCACCTTAACAAACCTCCAGAATGGAAGTTTACAGGAGGATAAAACAGTTGTCTTAATTTGCAAAAGAGGCTAATAAAACAAAATTAGATTTTTTTTTAAACCCAACAAATAACTGTCCAACATATAATATCGTATTAAAGAGGGGCAATGTGGCAAAAATATGATTATGTGATTGACAGATCAAAAGCATATGTGTATATCAAGATATTTGTGTAGACATCTCATCAGTTGAAACTGTTAAGCATAAGCCTATAGAGTCATGAAAGATCAAACACATCCATTTACCTGGGTATGTCTGTGTAAACCTTTGACTGGCAGTGTATGTCATATAAATGGCAAAGCGATCAGGCAAATGAAAATAATGAATCGGCCAATTGTTTGTTTGGAGCAAAAAGCACCTCATCCAATCTTGGATGATTCCAATAGTTTTTTTCTTGTGAATTATGAAGGAACACAAAGCTGTTACAGAATTCCAAACAATCCATCCTGAACTAAGTACAACAGCGAGATGACAAACAATACAGACAAAAGCAGCCACAAATTCAAATTCAGATATTTATTTCTTTTCTCTGAAAATTCAATGGGTATTACAGAAGCTCCTGTGCAATGAGGAATGCTGTTTAATCTTCTTAGGTTTCCTTGTGGTGAAGCTCCATTGCATTTCCTTCATTCGAATTAAGAGCAGTTCTATTCTTATTGATCTTCCTCTGCTGGGGTCCCTGCTGTCACACTCAGCAGCACTTCATGCATATGTCACTTCAATTTCTTTTTTTGTTTGTTTGCTCTTTTAAACCCTGGCAATAGTACAACAATCTGCAAAGTTGGTGTAGGTGTGCTGACAATAGTAACCTTGAAGAAGCCAGGAAAAAAGAACAAAAAAAAAGAATTACTTTTATTTCTTTCTATATGCAGTCTCCATTTGCCATTTGCATGGGGACAAGACTTGTCTGTTTGTGTTCTGTCTGATGGCAGCAGACTTGCTCTGAAAGGCAGTGGCATTCATACTGATGTCCATGCGGGTTCATCTTCAAATGTCAAAGAGATTAGCTGCAGGCCGCACTGTCCACATCCATCATCTCCTCCAGTTAGTCCCATGTAGAGGGAGCGCTCGCACATTTCTCCTTTATCTCTGCAGAGCGCAGACAAACTCTAATGAGGATGCCTCTACTGGATGGACGCTAATGCATGATGAAGACAAAGCTGATTTAAAGGAATGATAGCCTAAATAAGGTCAATGAATACTGATGGTGTTTTAATTAGACCCTAACACACTGCCACAGTAACCACAGACATCGGTTTGGCTCTACAAAAACAAATACAGCTCCATGAATTGTTTCAGTTGTGGAAATGCATGACAGAAATGATGCTCTCTGATCTCTGCAGGCGCCCTGTCTATCTGAATGCAGTCATATCATCCAACAGCAATTAACTATTTATCAACAGCAGGCATTAAAATTTCACCTATTTTGCAGGTTTCTCTGTTTCATACCTTCAGTTTATAGTGTAGCAGCTGTACAAGAACGTGCATAAGTATACATATACACTCATTATCAAAAGAAGTGTCAGACTGCAGTGCTATTGGGAAGGAAGATACCAGGTTACCAGGATCAATAAAGGATGATACATTTAGACTGACACTCAGAATATTTATTGAGCTACACACACAAAAGAAGAGTCTCTCAGTATGGCATTGGGCTCCCATGTTTGCTAATGCCAGCCAATGCCATAGGTTCCCTAATGGTATCCTGCGATAATCCATCCCATGCAGCTTGAATATTCTCATGCCGTTACTGCAGGTTGTGCAGTAGGGGTGAATGTGGAGCAACATCAGGACCTGTGATTCATGTGATGCATGACAACAAACCATTCATCTTGGCACTGATCATGGCGCCTCCATACATGGATACTAGAATGGCAGAACACCACTGCAGTCTTGACAATGTTGACGCAGTGTTAGGAGCAATTAAAGATCTATATTTATACATATATATAATTTACAAATACACATGATTACTTAGCCACTCTGGAAAAACTCTTAAACCATAAGGGCTGTATTTGATGTGTACTAATGTATTTGACCTCTACTAATGTGTAGCTTCACACAGGGGTTATGGTCCAGCATTTTTAATTTCAAGTGGATAGTGTTGCTCAAGCAGTCATCTGGCTATACTATAATATTGCTCATACAGCTGACCAACACCAGTCGACGTAGCTTCATAGCTGCAGTGAAGCCTAGGCTAGCCACAAAGCTGTAGGTCCTATGAAGATGCTAAGAAGCCATGTAGCTGTGATGCAGCATTGCTCAAGAGGCCAGCCCCAGAAGTCTCACAGCTCTGATGTTGCGTCGCAGTGTAGTGTTGCACAACAGGCTAGTCCAAGAAACTTAGTCCAAGGAGTCAAAACAAATACAACTGGGATAAAACAGCAGCCATATTGAAATGCATACACAAATGGCTATTTAGATTCCAGTGTTTCCCCACAAAAGACTTTATTAGGTTGATAAATGCCTAATTGCAGTTAAACTAGTGGCTTATCAAATCTTATCAAATTTACTTTATTAATATGTATTAACAGGTGAGTGTTAATAGTCATTAAGCTAGCTCAAACCTTACTAAGACGGACACTCAGAAGAAATGGCTACAGCTCGGAGAACGGCATTTTGCCTTTGTTTTTGACACACTTTGTCTGTAATAAAGCACTTTGGTTCACTGTTATGCAACCAGAGAACCCACATAAACTGTTGGTAGGCTGTAAATGTTGGGTCTATATAGTCATCTTTTACATAACAAATACATCGGGTTAAAATCAAGGCAGGCAGCAGGTCAGGTCCTCTGTTTAAAAGTATATTTCAAATCTGTGGGAAACACTGGAACCACTGGCTATATCTGAGTACACACAAACCGTCAGCCTCATTGCCTGAGCGCTAGTATGGACGGTTAGCCCCCTGCCACACAATAACATGCACTAAGGCTATTGTTCCTCAGCTTGCATTGACCATGTATTCTTCGTAAATCATAGACAGAATTTAATTAAACCCATTCATCATCACCGAGTAATGTAATCAACGTCCGGTGAAATGGAGCCATCACTTCCTCCAACCAGCTACGCCTTCCAAACCACCAAATCTCAATACATCACATTCGAAACTACTCACTGTTCAATAAAGTGTCCATACATCATGGCCAAGCCCCTGCAGGGGAATCAGCACCTTCACAGAGGCATGCATTTTTAAACACACTGCTCCAGTCACTCACAACGCCCCTGATACATTCCCATGGGCTTAAATTCAGACCCATGGCAAAGCTCCTGGAATTCCTATACTTCCAAATGTTCTGCTGTTATGTAGATACGTTGAACGGGCTTTATTCCAGGGGGGGCACCTTTGCATTAATGTCAGTCACATAAATAATGCATGGATCCTGTGGAGCAGAAGACAGAGTGCCAAAAACCCAACTTTTCTGCAAACAATTATTTTGCAAAGGACATTTTTTACTGCATTGTTTTCAAGTCTGCTAGTCCATTACTTTGGGAATAAATGTACTGTTGAGTGCAGAGTAATGCTTGGCTTTTGGCCAACTCAATAAAATCACAGGAGAGGGAGCCTCCTACTACACAATAAGAAAGCAGATAGGCGCGCAGATAAGTGTTCCAGCAGTTTAGCACATACTAGCCAAGTTCACATCTTTTAAATGTGACTTGCTTATCAATTCTGCACAGCGTATTACCATAGCATTTTCTTTTATCATCATTACAATATTTTTTTCATTTATTTATTTATTCATTAATAATTAACTTTTTCGTATGCATGACATCTTCACGGAAGCCCATAAGAAAGTGTAATAATAAATGTCTAATATTTAGTAAAGAAAATTGATTTCATATTTAACACTGTATTTAACATAAAGTCTTTTGATGAGCTCAAACTATTTGCTGTTTAGATGAATATCGATGCCTTTAAACCTCTCTGGGCTTTGTACAAAAACATCCTTTTCAGTCCAAAGTTATTATAATTTGAAAAATACAAAAAAAAAAACATGGAAACACACATTTAATTATGCAGACAGTTCAACAACCAAATGTAATATCATAAAAATTTTGTTCAGGTGTGTCCACCCTTTGCCTTTGTGATCAATTGTTATTGTTATTGTTAAAACCATTATTTTCAGGTAGATATTTTACCACATACCATTTACCACACCCCCAACCATTTACCACACCCACAAAGATTAAAACTGAAATTAAAATTACTATCATACAGAAATTATTATTATTTTTTTTTTCACATTGGGTTTTCGAGACCGCATATGAAACGCTTGCCACTATAACTTCCGATTGGTTTGGCCATGTGTCGCTAAAACATAATTTTGGATGGAGCTAATATTGTTAATAAAACATAAAATTTTGAGCCAACACAGGTATTTCCCTCTTTCATTTATTATTTCCATGTTTTCTATTGCAGTATGTCTGTGTTTGAGTCAACTGTAGGTGTGATACAAACAGGTTCCTTGCTTCATATCACCAATGTGACTGGTCAGCGGTCAGCTTGTTTCATTTTAAATTCATCTAGCAAGAGAGAGTAGAGGCAGCACGGTGTGCACCGGTGGTTGCTGCACTAGTCATTTGTTTGAGTACATTTTCAAACAATTCAAATACAATGATTAGCATGACGTCACTGAGTGCGCCACCCATGCACTGCTAAATAGGTCAAACTTCAAAACCAACACCAAATTGACTTTTGCACAGTTCTACTTTTTATATCCACCAGCAGAAAAACAACAGAACAAAGGAAACAATTCAGCGAAAAGATTTAGCAATGAACAGTACTGCATAATAAACTTAGCAAGGGCTCAAAATGCTGTAAGCCATAGCTAGTTTACGACTACTTTAAATATTTCAGTGGTTGCCCAAAAACCTGTAGTTGTAATGTAGAATTTGTTACTTACCACTGTTAAGAGTTGAAACATTGTTTACTGAGTCATTAAAATGGCCAAAGAATTAATGAGCTGCTAAATCTGTGCCGAGACAGGTCCATTAAGATAATGAAACTATGCGGCTAATGGCAATTCTAAGTGAAGTGCAAAGGGACGTATGCATAACTGGGGCTTCGGAAACATAGTTATGTACAAAATTGACAAGTTAATTGAAAACTAGAGCTGGGGGAAAAAAGAGCCATAGTGCAGAATGTCCCTCGGTTCATCTGTGGTTCAGCGCTTGCTATCAATACTGCGCAGGGTGCGTGCCAGTGAAATTTATACATCTCTCTGAGCTGTTGTGTTGCTGAGTAGAGGTACTTCTCCCTGAAGTCAGCCGTGTGTTTGCTCTCCTGCCTCAAAGCACACAGTGTATCAACACTTACGTCTCGGTTGCAACAGCGGGGGGCTAATGTAGGCTTTAGTAGTTTGATGTCACCCAATGGTACAATGACAGTACACCTGTCAAAGATTTAAAATATGCTCTTTTCAGAGGGCTTCAAGTGACAAGCTGCTGATTTTGTCCCCAACAAAACCGAGTTGAGGAGTAAGAGAGGAAAATGGAGAGGAAAATATACATATATATAAAGTATGGAAATGATGGAAACGATAGAGGGAGAGAGAGAGAGAGAGAGATGCTCAGGCGTAGCTGCTCAAGTGAGAGAAAAAGATAGGGGAAAAAAACACAAATGTGGGACTGAGGGTACAGAGCTCACATTTCAGAATTTTAGGAGCACTCAGCTCCGCACGCTTCACAAACAGAAGAGACTGGCTTTCCTTTGTTTGGTCTGCTTATTTATTTGCCGCACCAAAGCAGATGGCACCAGCCTGAAGGAAGTGAATAAGCTCAGGACTCAGGCAGCACACCGGCTTCCACTAAATTAAAAGGATCATCTCAAAGCTCCATGCTTACATCTCAAACCCTGCTGGAAGATGGAGTTAACAGACCAGCAATGGTGGAGGTAGTGATTTAGGAACTTCAGTAGAAGTCTCCAGACAAAACAGGATGTTACAGATAGAAGTCCTTCAATAGCTGTGTGCTTCAGAAGCTTTAGGAGGGGAAGCAGTAGATATTCAAATTTCAAGATGTTAAAAGTACAGTGTTCATTTCAGGGGGTTCTGACGTTTGTAGATGAGTTTCTTTTTCTTTGAGTTTCCTGACTTCGCTCTTCCATTACAATGATCTCATTAATGCCGTGCCCATTGCTCTTACAGTGTTTAGGGCCTGGAACTGAAAAGTCTCTTATTCTGATGTTTTGACAGGGCTGCACAATTATTCTCCTTTCTACTGTTTGTTTGTTTTGTTTTTCTATTGTGCATGTTGATTTTATCTCTTGCAGGAGAAACGGCTCTTTAAGGAAAACATGCAGAGTGAAGTTCACACTTTATTAGGGACTGTAATATCAGTGGCAGTGATAACCCAGCTGTATATACTTCTCTCAGTTTATTGGATTCAAATGTTCTATACCTGTCATATAATGTACATTTGTATTAGATCAACAGTGTCTTTAAGCCCTGCCTCCTGATGAGCTTAGGATGCACTGACTGGTTTGCGAGCCTCCTCTCTGTTCTGATATGTCAAGCACAAGAGTGGCATCCTGCAACAACAGGTTAGGCCAGAGCCCAATCCTACAGGTGGGGAAGAAAAGTTGGTAGATCAACTTTTGCAAGCTAGTAGCTGTAGCAGTGCGTTTCAGAGTGGTCAGTATTTTTAGCTCATTGGATTGCGTAAAAGGTATTCCAAGATTGCTGGTAGGTGGGCAATGAGGATCGTGTTACAAGAGAACATCATCTTGTAACAGGGAAAAGGGCTAACATTCCAACGTGGCATTCAAATGGTTTCTGTGAAAGAGAGTTTCCCCCTGTGGCATATACTTTGGGCTGTAGCCACAGAATATCAGTGTTTCCCTAAAAAAGGGAAAATTTTCAGAACTGTCCAGATGGATTTTTAAAGTTCATAATTTTGTCATAATACTGATGTTTGTGCACCACCTCTCTAATGAAATAGATTCCTCTTGATGTAATTTTTGTCTATAAATATGAACATAATTACTATTATTAGTTTAAATATCGAAATTATATTTGATAATTACAAAAAATAATTTAGCACCTTATTTTAAGCCCACACAAGCAGAGGTACAGTCAGTAGTGACTGACATTTTTCCACTCTATTCATCTCACTTGAACAGATAGAATAGACTAAATAGAACATGAATAACATCAGCCATGTTTCATGTTTAACAAAGGACGAGCCAGCAACGCAAAGGGGTAATACCTGGTCATATACAGTGGAGAAAAGCAGAGGTCGAGAGCCAGACAGAAATATGATCAGAACCATTAAGCAAAATAGACCGATAGAAACGCTCAGTTCAGCTGAAATCAATCAGCACGCCGGTAAACTATAGCAGAAATGGTTGGTTGACTGAAGATGTGGGTGTGATGTCGTCAGGTAGTGCACTCTGGGAAATGGGAGTCTGGAAGATAAGTGGTTAACTACAGTGGACAACTACAATGACGGCCCCTTTTTTTCCCCTCAACATTTTACATATAGCAAAGAAACGCTTATTAAAATGAGAAAGGGACTGCAGCAGCTGTAATTGGCAGCAGCAAACTGTATGAAGAATTAACTTATCAAAGAATAACACTTATCAAAATAAATGAGCAGTCATGATTTAGCTGTCTAAAAGCAGCTGCTGGTCTCCGGATCAACCCCAATATGATGTTAATTATCAGTTGTCATGGTTGTTGGCCTGGAAAGTCCAAATAACAGCAGCCCTAATGAAAATAATCCAAAAATCCCTTTGTTTTTTCATGGGAAGTCATTTTCCCACAAAAAAACCTGCCTGAGTTTCTAGCACTTCCACCCAAAACGTCCAGTTTCTGAAGACACTCTGTATAGTGCTAGAGTTTTTCCCCATCTCTACATTTATTACACGAGTACACAAAGGCAAGATAACCTACTTGACCCAAATACGTGCACCCTAATGAATACGACAGCTCAAATAATGGCCATTAATCTGCACACCAAAGGAGGAACTCATAAACCTGGTCTAAGAACAGCCTTTTTCCCAGACATTGGGCTCTGCCGCATTTTAGCTGCAGAAGTAAACATTGCACAATGCAAAATGGCTGTCCTTCAGCTCAATAACAAGATGCTATGCTACATTACCTCCCAAACCTCTTTCCTGCAGGTGCTGATTCTTCTAGGAAATGGAAACATTTACTACCTATTTATTTTAATATGAGTGTGGCCAGAGGAAGCTGCCACGGGCAGAACGCATATAAAATTCCACCCCACTTGTGTGGCTTAAAAGGCTGACATCAGAGGTAATAATAGCATCGCCACAGTGTCTCTTACTTAAGTATAAATAACCCATCCTGAAAAGCTAGCCAAATTTGAATTGAAATGACTTCTCCTTCATTGTATGAAGTTGGAGCAGTCAGTAAACAAATGCTGTGGCATCACAGACCGCACCGCCCCAGGGAAACACGGCAGGATATTTATTGCCGTTTCATATCGCAGTATATTACCACCTAAAATAAATCAGTATGTGTAACTTCACTGAGTTATGGATTATATATAATAGATATTAACATGCAAGTCTGTCGCAGATCATTGTTACTGTAATCAGCACTTCACGCCAGTGTTCAGGGAAAAACACGCAGTAAAGCACTCTATTCTTAGTCAGAAATGAACTTCGAGCTGAGTTCCATAGTTCCCTTAATATCATGGAGAGCTGTGCAGTGTACTTGGAAACTTATAGGCCTACCATCACACTCCTTTTCCCTTTCACTGCAGGAGAGCAGGCTGTTTCTCAGCTCCCCTGGTAACCCCAGCAGTCTGTCTGCTCTCAGAGGGGTGCTGGATGAGAGGCTAAGCCAGGTCCCCTCTGGCCATATGGCACTGAAAACACTCAGCTGCCCTCCCCTGGAAGCCTCGGGATAAGGTGATTACATTTCTCCATGATGGCACATCTTGGACACACCAGCATGAGAGTGACCACCTTTAATAAAACTGAAGGAGCACACATCGATTACACAGAGTTAGGGCTGAACACTCAACACCGAAAAAATAGTTGCACCCAGAAGGAATCAGTGGATGGGAATGAAACTTGTCGGGTAGGTTTGATATCATAAGACATGGAAATGATTCAAATGTGACGTAAGATCAGATCTTATTGGTGTACCTGGCTGACTATATAAGGTCATCCTGTTGCGCATGCTTTTTATTCTGGCTTATGCTGTTGTGTTGGTAGCTTTCTTTGCCAGTGAAGCATGCCTCAGAGAAAGCAATTCGAGCATTTGGAAGAGTTCGAGTATGTGTCGCATTGTTGGCCTTTGGGAAGCAGGATGGTCTTAATGACGTATTGTGCCCATTACTGATTGTACCATAGCATGCTGTTGTTGACAGTGGATAGAAGAAGGCAAGCACCAGTAACATGAAGGATTTAGGAGGCTTAAACAAAACATGGAGAGGGAGAACTAGCGAACTGCCCGACGTGCACTGAGAGATATACACAGCAATGATTCCAGACAATTAGTGAGCAGCGATGGCTTTTGGAAGTCCTGTTAGTGGCAGGAATACATGCATGCTGACAGTTATGATTACTCCCCTGACAACACTGCGAACATGGCAACCCAACGCCACACTGAGAGACCCTACTTCTGTAGGTGTAGCTCAAAAAATATTGGCCATATCAGTCTAAACCATTTATTGTTTCTAATAAATGTGTCATCCTTCCCAATAGCATTGCAGTCAGACACTTCCTTCTCGGTGCAGCTGTTTTTATGATGATGATTGTATATACTTGTGTAATGCCACGAATAGAGCAGTGCTCAGAGTTATAGAGCACATTTTAGCCATAGCTACAAAACATGACTGATTTCAGCATTTGCTTAGTCATTGAACTTTACCCTCTCACGTATCCTCTAAACATCAGTGCACTGGAACCAACCCTGTGCTGTGTGGCATATACTTGCTAACTAAAACAATTCAATCCTGAACACTGCAGAACAGGCTTATTTCTGGCTCTGTCACTCAACTTTTGCTCTCTCAGACACCAGCTTTATCATCCAATTATCATCTAAACATGTGTCAGAAATGTCATTTAAACATAAACAAACTTCTTCTCATTGCAGACGAAAATTAATTGCAAAAAAAGGCCTACAATTATAATTGGAGCTCTTGTAATTTAAATATTGGACACTTTTAAGCTTCAAATTCTGATATAACATTGATTCATCTTTAAGACGTAGTTTGTTCTAAATGACAGCTAACTAAAATGACCACAATAGACAACTAACCCTAATATTGAAATAGTGCTGTAAATCATAATGTAATTAGTTTATTAAACAAAATTATGCTATGAAAAATAGCTGGCCTCTTTAATATCAAAACCATCCAGAAAGCTCAAATAATGTGGTTCTAGAGCCTGACCAATTCTCCAGATTTCTAAAAATACTTAATAGCCAATACTATGTCACATAACTGTAATTGACTGTTAGACCTGTCATAGACTAATACATAATATAGCAGCTATGGACAATCTGCTTACAGTGGCTTTTACACAAAGTGCAAAAAACAACCTCATATGGAACTCTTGAATGTGGCATTATATTTAACTCATTATATAACAATACCACAATGTTATATATAGCATACATGATTACACAGAGTTTGAAAGCTCATAAAAGGTCTCCTGAAAGAGTTTAGGAAGTACAGAAAGATGCAGTATATGAATAAACATGAGTTGTTAAAACAGAATGCGCTAAGGTTAAGGTAATGGCTAAGTACAACTGCAACTAAACCACACTTAGGTACAACTACAATGTCTACACCCATACAAAAAGTGCATTTCTTAGAAGTACTGTCTTACAACAGGTTTTCAAGGTGGACCAGAATGTAGATATTTAGCAGAATAGAGGCGCTGCTGGAAATACCAAATGGCTTTTCTATAACTTCATTTTTCGGTTATTTTATAATCACCTTTCCACCATATTTTTTCCATTTTGTCATGTGATTTCTGTGTTTTTATATATTTAGTTTCATTTTGACATTATTTTTAGCTGCTTTGTTTAATTGATTGCTACTGCATTGCCTTATAGTGTATGTCTATCTAAAATCTAAGGATTTAAAGGTGACAAGTTTACAAAAAGCATTATTATTATTAGTATGAATCACAATGCTCCCTTTAGCAATCATACTGGGTTTATACCCAGGCAATGGGACTTATGCATGTAAAAGAGGAAATTAAATGTTCTTCTTCCTCTTATTAGGATATTATTATTATTAAATCTCATTGCATTTTTTTCCTGGGAAAGGCCAGTTTAATTCCATTTCCTATCATAATCCATGATAATGAGCTACTCGAAATTCCCATGATAAATATGCATGGCTTTCATTCAAAGGCATTGTAAATAAAATGGAGCCTGCATGATTAATCTAAATGATAATGGAATACCAGTGGAAAGAAGAGTTGGCCCACTGTGCCAGGAATATGGAATAAATTAACGTCTGTGGAGAAGTCCAATACCAACATATGGTAATTGGGTGTAGTCGCAGAGCACATGCTGATCAATCTTTTTATCAATATGCTTTAAAGGTACAATAAGAAGGCCATGATCTAATTAAATTGTTCAACAGCAATTTGTATGTATCAACCCATTTTATCATGTGGGCACAAATTAACAACAACTCCTCCTATAACATATGCTGAAATATACTAGTTTCTGGCAGACCTGTGAGTTAAAAAAACACAGAGCTCATTTATGAAGACGCCTTAAGTGGTGGTATGGACATGCTTAATGATGGATGAGTTACTTACATCTACTGAGGGCTTCGTCAGAGCCATCTGGACAGTCGGGCTCTTCATCACAGAGCCAGCTTTCAGCGACACAGGTCAAACGGTCATCACATAGAAACTCTCCAACATCACACAGAACGGGCTCTGATGAAGATGTAAGGAATGACAGAAAGAAATGGTCTATGAGATGGAATGGATGAAAATGTGATCAATATGAAAGCATGGATACATGAAGTAATGTGAAGCACCATGGAACTGAATGCTACTGCAGTGTTATTAATATTGAATTACATGGTCATAAATACGTTATTGCATTGTTATAATACTGATTGGTGAAATTCAAGTATAGGCATAGAAATGAGAGCAAAAATACAAGGCAGCAGGAGCACAGGCAAGGAGGGAAATATATAATACACTAGCTCAAACAGGGTAAAAATATTACGCTCTTCTATCCGATAAAAGTTTACTTATAAGTTTACTTACTGAGTTATTTCTTTACGCCCAAAATCTTTCCAAAATCATTGTGTTAAATTTTACAACAGCCTTGTAACACTGTCTAACGGTGAAGGCATTGCCTGTCCGTTCTTCAAAAGCCGGAATCTGACAGCATGTTGACATGCCTTTTGCCAGCAGCTGTCAGAGCCATTCAGGGATCACTAAGGATAGTGCCTTATATTTCACTACAAGATTTGACTCCAGTCTGTTTCCACACAAAAGAGGTCTTCTTGTATCCCCTGGGGTCACCACAGCTTACTTTCTTTAACAGCTTACATTCGAGCTCACAGTGTCCACCCTCCCACCTTGAGGTGCTCTGCTTTAAAAATGAAATAACTTCAGGGTGTTGGTCACATGCTGGGTGATGGGGGAAGGCATGCATTGTGACATGTAAAGTACGTTGAGAAGATGTGCACACACACACATACACTCTTGATTTGTGGTGGGAGTAAGGGCCAAGATGATTGTTGCTGGATTGTTTGTGATAATTCTATGCGCCACTGCTTTCTCCTCTAGTGCCCCACAGCAAATTCACAATCAGGAGGCAGCCTTGAAAAGGTCAAACAGCTTCATCTGTTTTCTACACACTGAGCTTTTACGCTGTTTACTGTCCTGTTTCAAGCTCTATCATGAAAACAGACTGTAGAAATAACTAAAACACTATGAAGATGAGATTATAGCTCATTTGTTTTTCATTAACTTGCTGTAGGAAAATAAAAATGCACAATAGAGGCTCATCTAAATTAACATGCCAGTAAAATAAATATATAGTAGATGCTATCTTTTATGGGCTTGGCTAGAGATGAATGTAATTTAGTTGCCCTTAATATGCTTATTTTCATCACTTATAATTTAGTTTTGGGGTTTACTAGAAAAGACGTACACGCTTCAGTGTTTCCAAAACACAGTATTTTTGCCCGTATTGTTCACCCGTCTTTGCACTCTGTCTGAAATGCCCTGTTAGGACTCCTGTGTCTGCCCCTCCTGATGTGTCCAGTGCGTTCCGATTAGTCAACTTGCCCATTCTGTTCTGATGGGTCAACCGCCAGAGCTGTTGAAAGAGTCTGCAGCAGCATGCTGCCAGCAAACAACAGAGATTTCCCCTCACAACACAGAAGACAGGATCTTTACAGTTGCTACAAAACTGAACAAACCCTTCACGGCCCGCAGCAGTTGCTGTGGATGGAGTATAGGCATGCCAGGCTTGCTGGCAGGTGAGCAATAAGGATTGTCTCAAGATTGCATCATCTTGTAGCAAAGGATAGCTGAAGAAAAAGTGGTTTCAGTGGGACAGAGGTTCTCCCAGAAGGCTACAAATGTAAAGAGACTTTATTCCAAGCACTTTCAGAGCATTTTATTAGTCCATTCTTCACTGAACTTTCACATAATCTAAGGAGCTGCTGCTTTTTTGGACAGTGATAATATACAAACAGTTTGAATGAGCAGCCTTAACAATCATACGCTTCTAAAAGTCACGGAAAGCCTGCATTGTTTATATGTGCATGTTGGTAGCCAGAAGTCTCAGTACTGCCAGTATGCATGTTTAGTTCATGCTCTTACTATTAGTTATTATCCAAAGTACATTTTGTCTTACTTCATAACGAGCAATGTCTCACAGGCATTCATCTCCAGTGGCCAAGATTAGTTCTGTGAGAGAGAACAGATCTAGTAAATTGTTCAAGGGCTGTGATGTTCCACAATTGATTCCTTTCCTGTGGAGTCAGAACCGCCCCTGAAACTCAGCTGGTAATCAGTGTTGATTCAATTCAACAGCAGTTTCACATCAGTCAAAAAGCAATTACAGCGAATATGATGATGGCTGGCCTCTGTCCCTGGTCCTATATCCTAAAGAACAACAGCTCCTACACAGAATGAATGGTAATGCCAATTTGATTGGAACAGTGGACATAAAAAAGACATGTTTACGTTATCCGATCTGCAATCATTGAAACAATTCTGTGAGTTGACTTTCTCCTTATTGACAGCAGCTTCAGTCACTTAGCAAAATTTTCACTGACCGGCCAAGAAGGCAAAAACTCAAATTACTGCCTGCATCCAGTATCTGAATAGTGCTTGCCTGAATTCCAAAGCAGCTAAGACAGTTAGAGCTTGGCTGATACAGACAAGCAGGTCTCTGAAGTGGATGTAACGTGTCTGGCTTACTGAATCTACCCTGGAGGTATCTCTACCTTTGCAGCTGAATTGATTACCATTTGAAACAGTCGTCTGCTGTTGGCTTCAGGGCCATTCCTTTAGCTGCTGGTCGAAGCCAGGAAGGGGACAACCTCTGGACCCCGGAGCGGTGACTATCTACTGATGTGCTCCTGCTTTCATGTCGAGGTGCTTTAAAAAAGAGAAGGGTCCAATTTGAATTATCAGGCTGACCCTTGATGCTACTTCAACCTGCCCCTCACATCTAGAGGGCTTTGCTTCTCGGCTTGAGTGTTTGATGCTCCCATAGCACTCGCGCAAAAGTTTCCCCAAAGATTTCACACTGTGGCCATTTACAGCAAAAAAGACCAGTGGAGAAAATGCATGGGACGGTGGGGGGGGGCTTGGTTCAGGAGAATCAAATGTAGTGTCACTTGTTTTTCGAAGACAAACACACCATTTGCATAAGAAAGGAAGAAAGCGATACAATGCACCACTAAACGTTTCGGTCATTTGAAGATAATCTCAAACAAACGTGAGGGAAGGGAGATAAAAATAACAACGCAGCAAAATGGCACGAGTCTTCAGCGAGGCAAAAGTAAGCCCATTACCATAACAGTAGGAAATGTTCAGCGGAGCCTGGACCGGCATGCTATTATGAGCTTCATTCCTGACACCCAACTGCCTCGGCGGGCAGAGCACATTGGCTCATTAAAGTCTCCCAGCCTTTGTAATGTCGCCAGCTTTCAATGCGTAAAACTGTCACTGGGAGACGACGTACAGAAGAGACGGCTTTCAAAACTCCAGGTGGATGCTCAGATGACTGCTCTTCCACAGGAAAAGGAAGAACAAAGTGTCTGCCAATTTCTCCTCTGGTGAATCTGTCAGAAAGAGCAGCAGTCTCCTGCTAGGCCCATTCACCATGGAGTTAACTCAATTTTACATTGCAAGCCGCAGCGGCGTCCCAGAATTCATCACGGGGGAAAAAAAGGTGGGGAGGGGGTGGGGTGCATCATCTTCAGGTAGGAATTGCGGAACGATAAGGGATGCAGACACAAACCGCGAAGCTGAAACCATGCCAAAGTCGATATCCGTGATTGCAGGCTCCATTAATGATGCTGAATCAAAGGTGCACCAGAATAAACCCCGCAAACCGAATCACTTAGCAGCTGCACAACTAATTTAAAGCTCCGACTGGATGCTCAACAGCTGTTAAGCCCCCTTCCTAAGCCTGCCTCTGTCTTGAGTCTCATTATCCCTCCAACTGTTCCTTGTCAGTCAATGCTCCCAGGATCCTTCCCTTACCTTGACGATGAGCAACAGTGTGAGCACACATTTCTGATCTCGACAGCAATGGAAAAAGACAGCCACCCCCCCTCCAGAGCCTGTATCTGTCCCTGAGTCAAGGTGGGATGCTGTGCTATGGCAATCGTTGCAACCAATTAAAACAGAGGCAATGGAGGGTGGAGACCTGGCAGCATTAAGAGCTACATCTAGAGCACGAGGAAAACACATGCATCGCATACACTTAGCATAGTCGGCTATTGATGTCTTTGTTGAAGTATACAAACTGTGCGCCGACTGCATAAATAAATCTTTAGCCCATATGGCATACTTTGTGGCATTTCATTAGGTGTTGCCGTGCAAACTCATTTCCAGAGATCCCTCGACTCTTAACACACACGCATCCTGGGTAACGTCTTCTGTTGAGGCAGTTTGGTGAAATGTGTCAGCCATCAGGCCGGCATCTGCTGTCAAGCGCCACGTGTTAAAATGGGCCTGCTGTCAAGCACCCGTGCATCCAGGATGTGTTTGTCTTGAGCTCTACCTCACCATGAACTTCCATCTACACGCTAAAATGAAAGGTGAATCGAATCCCCACTCTGACATACAAAGCTCTGTATTTTGAGCTAAATGTCGACTGCCTCAACAGTGAACAGAAAGTCCGAGATCATTATTAATACTACATGGTACCTATTACATAAATGTCTTTGTAATGTCACTCGTCACCAAGCTTCGGCCCATATAACACTGCCGAATGTCAGCATACACAGCAAACTGCTCGTTCTGGTCCATTTACTTCCTGCAAAATTCCCACCCGGAAAAGAGAAGAAATATTGAATCAGACCGTGTTGAAGGCACTTTAGCTCTAACGTGTGAAGGAAGGGGGTGTGAGGGAGTAGATAATGATGCTTGAAGGTGCCACACATTTACAAATTCCACACAGCACCCCATCCAGGAAACGCATCCTGTGCCAAAAGACCTTTACCATGGCAACTTCGAGCCGGCCTGCCTGCATTCTAGCGGAGCCGCCAGAGACATCAATAGGAAAGGAAAACCGGGCCTTCATTAGGCATCACCTGACCTTCAGTTTCCAGGGAGGTCATTTTTATTTTCTAAACAACAGCCGGGGCATGTCAACAAATTATCAAACGGAACACGGGCAGATTTTTAACAGCCATGGCTAGAATAGCTTCCTACTCCTTGGCATAATCTACCTAGTAAACAATGAATTATTCATTGCACTGATTTTAAATCTAGGGTCCTCAAAGCTCCTGTGCCTTTCATGATTTTATTCCATGCCAGACAAGGCCTAATCTGACTGTCTGTATGTTTAATCACAGCAGCTTATCAGATCTGAGATTTCTGCTACAGCGGTGTGGAGTAATAACGAGCCAAGATGCAACAAGTGTCCGTTAATGCACTATTCTAGCTTAAAATCTGCAAATGAACTTCACAGAGGTTATTATAACATGGGCAGTTACAATAATAAACCTAAATAATATGCTACTTTATAATGCTTGTCAGGCATCCACATATGATCACATGCAGCAACTATATTCTTCATTTTTACCACTTTTCAGACACTTTACTCTTTCACATTTCTTCTGTCAGTTTCTAAAAGCAGCTTACTGCATTTCTTGTTTATCCAATAGATGAAATGACTCTACAGCTGCCAGTAAAAGTAAGTGAAGCTTTTGGAATAACCACTATTTCTGCTTGGTTTAAAAACAAAATGCCTTCTGATCATTATATAATACACAAATACAATCATTTAAAACTAATAGCACACAACAGTAGGGGTGTGACAGTACATTCAGAGCACAATTCGATTCGATCCACGATACTACAAATGTTGGATTAAGAAAAATTAGGACTATAATTGTTGCTGCATGACCTTCTAATGGAGCCGGAAGGTAAAAGGAGTGCTGGAGTGTTTCATTGGTGCTGTTTATTTACAAATGCTGGCATTGTCGTTGCATTAGATGGAATAGAATGTCCGTTCTCTATTATACACTGTTGCACCATCACAATGCACACAGTCTTGTAGTGCAATATCACAATTTGATGATGCCTTGTTACACCCCTAACAAACATCCGTTCTTTTTTGCTTTTTATTGAGCACACTGAGACTTTTTCAGTCCTCGATCAAGAACACATTATGGTTAACATGAATCAAGGAGATTCGAAAAGTGTAGGGCTTTTTAAAGCAACTCATTCTCCATCTTTTATTAAAAGTTATTTAAATCTGCCTTTAAAAGCCACCTGGTAATGAAGGTGCTGTCTGACATCTGAGACATTGTTTTATGGCAGCTTTGAAATGAAATTTGAGCCTGAAATATATATCTAATGCTATTTTTATGGAATGGTGCATTAAAGGTGTTGTGAGGAAAAGTAGAACCAAAGAAAACTCATCTTTCAGGTTAAACACTATTTTACCATTACCAACCCACACACACATACAAACATTTACATATACATATACATATACATACACATATACATGTAACAATCCCAGCAGATTTATTTTCTAAATAAATGTAAAGGTTATATTGGGCTGTGGATATTGTAACACTTGGCTCTGACCACCACTGCTGTAAAGAACCTACCTAATTAATGAGCAATTTAGGAAAATATGTGGAATTCCTCTTTAAGACATGGAGGTGTAAAATTGTGGTCAGATGTGAATGAGGACCTCTATTCATTAGCAACAACAAGCAAAATCTATATCACATATAGGACTCTATACTTGTCAAGCAGCCTGGATTAATTTAGAATCTATAAGGTGTGATTGGTATGGAAGTAATGAACTTCCAGTTTTGGGTGGTTTTCAGGCTTTTAAGATACTGGAGGTGAAACCAGCAGATTTTCATATCTGATAAGGAGCCATAAGCGAGGGATGAAGGATTCTTTTTCAGTTTGGCTTAAGCTAGAACTAACAACTATAACTTTGCATGAAAAAGGGGACACGCCATTATCTGCACAAGAGATCTGTTCTTCTCACTTAAATCTGTGCCGGCTTGTTGAGGAATGATTGAGAGGCATTAATGTTTTTCTTTGGGAAAGAATAAAATAAAGAATAATAATGATAATTGCAAATGCAAGCAAATCTGTCACACTCCACAGCCTTGTTGACTGTGGCATTTGTTATGCTTAGACTGGAAGCGCAATTACCTGCTTCAGAAGCTGACGGAAGTGGCAAGCTGCAAATGTGAAAAGGGCCTTTTGAGCTTTGGGGGGAAAGCAGTTAAGCATCCTAATGTTACCTAACTCTTGCAGACTGGTGCCGCAACATACTTTTTTAGGGACACAGAATGGCTTCGGCAGCATAGGATGAAAGTATTATTAGTCTAGACCATATGGACATATCTGATAATGCCTCAAACCACCATGTTATTAGTTAAATACAACAGGAAGCCTATGAAGGCCAAACTCAGTTCCAAATAAGGACAATAGTTAACATGGAAATAAAAACAAACAGCAGTGATGTATACATATCCTGTGTTGTACAAAGACAACATATGCAATCTTATTAACCTTATTGTTTCCATAAATATTTAAATCATAAAAATTCATGCCTGGAATATTTTCCCAAAAAGTTGAGAACCAAGCAACTTAAAACAAGGAACACTGTGAAACACATGGAACAACTACGCTTGGATATAAAAACCTTCTCCTGTATGAACAAGAATGGATCAAGCTTGGCACTTTGCCAAAAATGCATCACAGCAAAAAAGCCAGCAGCTTAAAAACGGGGTTCCTCAGTTTGGAGTGCTGGGAGATCATTCCATACAGTGCATAATATTATGAATAAAAAAAAGGAATCCAAAAATCTATGCATAAAATAAATTGTCAAAAAACACAAATGAATACCTGGGGCATTCGATTCCCGAGACGGCACTGCAAAAACTAAACCCCTTCAGTGATGCGTATCACCTCATGGGCTCTGTAATATTTTGACAAACCATCTATAGACACAGCTGGTTGCTGCATCCACAAAGGCAAGTTAAGACTGTACTTTGCAAAGTGGAAGCCATGTATCATCAACGTCCAAAAGCACTATCCACTTCTCTTTAAGTTGTTTATGAAAATAATGGATGTTGTGTTCTCCAAGCCAAAGAATAAAAGGACGATTGAGATTTTTAGGACAGTGGTATGAAGGCGTGTTAGTGGGTAAACAGCACATCTGTGAAAGCACAATTTATGCTGACAATTTTTTGGTGCAACACTTGCTGCCTTCCACACGGCATCTTTTTCAGGTGCCATGCTTATTTACACAGGGCAAAGGTGTGAAACACTCTGCATGTCTTACAACATTATGGCTGTGTGGTTGATAGACTGGCCTGCCTGCAGTGCAGGACCGTATTACTCTTTCTTGATAAGCTGAAAATATGACATCAATGGATTACACAGGAACTCAGTGGTAAACATCCTCCAATTTCAACTTTTTTTTTTTGGAAAGCGCTGCAGCCATTACATTTGGAACAAGCACAACATACCGTAAGTTCATATAAGAACTATGTCTGGATACTTTTGGACATACAGTGTAGAATACTTTCAATGGTGGAAACTGGACTGTGTCATTGGGCCCAAAATATCTGCAGACACCCCTGCCAATCAGCTAACCTCTTGTTGAGGTAAAACTCTACACCTATTTGCATCTTTCCATATTTATGTTATCATTTGGATTCCTATCCCTGATGGATAAGTCACTTTACAAAATTTACATAAGCCCAGGGTGCTGCTGGGGCCTTTAAGACTGCTACTGTTACGGCTCCAAAAATTAGCATAACTACCTGAAGTCTGCTCCCACAGATTCTGACTACCGCATAGAATAAAGATGTAAAATCACAAATATACATCACCTGTGGTAACTGCCTTTTAAATTATGAGCCCGTAATACGCTGGTTCTTCACCAGACAAGCCTGGCTTGGTACAGCTACTGCCGCGGGTCTATAAGTTCAATAAAGATAAGGAAATGATGAACAAAACTAAAGAATCATTAAACAAGGCCAAAAAGCAGACATGTTCCTCCACTGAGCCTGAAGCTAATCTGCTTGGCTTCCATTAGTACCTCAGTAAAAATGCATTTTTAGAGCACCATCAAAAGGCTTTAAGCAAGAAAAAAGGAATACGGTAAGGAACACTTCCAATTTACCCTGCAGACAGGCAAGAACCTGTGTAACCTTTAAGAACGGCAAAAAGAAAGAGAGAATGGCACACTAAGTATTTCATTATGTTTAAAATAAGTCATCTTAAACTCCAGTGCCATAAAGTTTTTGTCCTATATAATGCCTTTACATTACCAAGCATCAACCACCTTAGCTAACACAGCTAAGAAGTGGAATACACTAGATAATACACTGTTTGGATTTACATTAACTTCACAGCCTTTGATTGGTTAATAACTGCAGTGATTAATATGGGTCATTTTAGAAATAAATGTTGTGATGTTGCCTAAGGTTGTCAAAAGCTAAAAGCTAAAAGCTAAAAGCGGTCCAAGGAAATATTAGAAGGTGTTACTTATTTTGGCTAAGCAGTGTACAAGTGGTCCGGTAGTGAAATGTGTTATCATGAATTTAAAGGTTCAGGTTCAACTTTACAGCATATACAGCTGTTTTTTTACAGCACATATAATAATAAATCACAACCAACATAAATTCAAGTTTCATTATTTTTGTTTTCATGTCTTGAATTGCTTGCAAAAATAACAGACTGAGTCGTTCTGATTATTTGCTTATGTCTCTATTAAAGGTGAGCAGTATTAACTCAAATCTGTATCACTGCTCAGCCAGTGTCTGCCGAGTATAACCGAAATAATAACTGGAAGTCTCTAAAACAAAAATTGTATTATGACTCCTCATCAAAACACTGAACCTGGAATTATTTATCTCTTTATTAATATAAAGAATAATATAAAGGACATTTTACTGGGACATGCACCTCTTTCTCCAGTATTATGTTGTGTCATTTCCTGTGTTAGTTGTTTATGTAGTACTGTCTTTACTTGTTGCTTTTCCTTTGTTGTGCCTCCCTTTTCCTCAAGAGGCTCCAGCTGTATTCAGGTCGCAATTGCAAATATGAATATGTTCTTAATGACTTGCCTGATTAAGTTAGAGGTTAAATAAAGTAAGCAGATTCTGCACTGTAGGTAATGTAATGCTATATGCTGTATGCTGAGCGCATTTTTCATTCAGCATTTTAGGTTTTATGAGTACCGCCTAAGCACAATACATAACAACATAAACGTATACAAACATAACTTTAATTATGATAATAACATGGGCAAATAGTTTTTTCTTTAATGGGAATTTAAAAATAAAATACAGGTGATGAATATGAACAGCAAATAACTTATACCGCTCATACAATTTTTATATTACAGATAGATTCCTTAGTGTCATGAACCCCCACCCACCCAAACTATTCACTTACACTATATGGACAAAATTACTGAGACACTTACATGTTACAGGAGCTTTTATGATATTCCTTTCTAAATCCACAGGCATTAATATGGAGTTGCCTCCTTTGCAGCTATAACAGCCCATTCCTCCAGAAGAGAATCTGTGTGGCCAGACACTGAAGTCTGACCTCACAAGACTGATAAGGAACCTGCCTCCCCAGGGCTCTGTGTGGGCTGGTTAGGTTCCTCCATACCAAACTCACCCAATGTAGCCTTTCTGGACCTTGCTGGAACAGAAAACTCCCTTCCACAACTGTCCCAACAAAGTTATTAGTAAACAATGGCACAAAATGTCTTGGTATGCTAAAGCATTAAGATTTCCCTTCACTGAAACTAAGAGTCCTATGCCACCACTTAATATCCCGATAGCATTATCCCACCTCCACCAAACTTTACACTCAGCACAATGCAGTCAGGCAAGTAACGTTTTACTGGCATCTGCCAAACCCAGACCTGTCCATCAGACTGCCAGATAGAAAACCATGATTGTTTTCCACTGCTCCAGAGCTAGCTTTCTTCACATCACTCCATCTGGTGTTTGGCATTGTGCTTGGTGATGTAAAGCTTGCATGCAGCAGCTGGTGCACTGTTGTGCTGATGTTAATGCCAGAGGAGGTTTGGAACTCTGCAGTTATTGATTCAACAAAGCATCTCAAACTTTTACACACCATGCGCCCCAGCACCTGGCGACTCACTCTGTGATTTAACATGGTCTGCCACTTCCTGGCTAAGTTGTCGTGGCTTAAACACTTCTACGTTTTAGGAATACCACTTACAGTTGTTCATGGTACATTTAGGTGGAAAAAAAAAACACAAATTGGCTTATACAGTCCTATCACAGTACCACATCCAAATTCGGTGAGCTTTTAAGAATGACCAATTTGTGTTTACTAACAAACATGGCAACAGGACTGAACATAACACCTGACTTTAGCCATTTCTTTTGTCCATACAGTGTAACCCATAAGGTCTATTTCAGTACAGTTCATGCTTTGAATAAGGTACAACATAGAACAGTCAGTTAGCTTTGCTGAATTTACATCCATCAGTCTTGTTTTCACACTTGCCCTGAATACTTCCACACTCAGGACCAATTTCGGGCTCGTTTGGGCAAGGGAATCATTTTCTCTGGTTTGCTTCCACAAGACTTCCACCTAAAGAGGATCAACTGGAGTGCAGCATTTCCAAATATCATTTATATTTACACCATTTGGCAGACAGTCTTATCCAGAGCAACATGCAGTTTGATCAGTTCTTACCCAGGTAGGCAAAGGTGGTGTCCAGGTAGGGGTTCAAATCCCAGTCTACAGCTTTAGCCAGGTTTTAGATCGGGGTCCTTTCTCGTGTAAGGGAAAAGTGATAACCATCACACTACAGAAACACTACTACAAACTCTCACCCAGTGAAGAACAAAAGGAACAAATTTCATCATATGTACCAAACTTGCAGGGCAAGCAGTCCGGGGCCCAGAAAACCTCTAGTGTGAAAAACGTATAGCGATTAAATTGTAAGATAGGTTGGAAAGTTAATCATCACTGCTTTTGGTACATGAAACCACACAAACATCACAAGTGGACCTCAAGGAAATCAGCAAAGTGCAGAAAAACTGTGGGAGTGCATACCTGTGTGAGTAGCTACCATGCTAAAAGGAGAAAAAAAAAATCGGTCCTATATTTGATCGTCGCCCTAACCATTACTCCAGCTCCAGGGAGCCATTAAGCTTGTTTCAGTGCTAGCTAGAAGAAAATAAACTGATATGTGGGACCTAATTAAGATAAGGTAGCTCCATGCACAGGCATGAAATGTGGAAAGTATGCAGGCAGAGAGCACGGAACGGGTGAAGGGTCAGAGAGACGCTTTCTAGCTGCAGCAGCTATGGCTGAATTGATTTCATACAGGCTTAAAGCTCGAGACTCTGTATCGATCCTGTTTGCTTTTGATTTTCGCACACGCCATGAGCTCACACAACAGCAAATCTCAAATTATCCATCCTCAATAGCCTCAGGTTCAGACAAAACTAACGGCAACCCAAATTTCTCAGGAAATCGGATTTCTTCACTGCTGAGTGGCCTCTAACTAAAGTCTCGAGAAGACTCTCATGCTCCCAGCGCTCACCTGCATGCTAAAAATGAGACGGTAAGTAGACTTGGCTAATTACTACTCAAAACTGACCCCTCACCAGCAAAAACTGAGGGAAAAAAGTAGTGAAATTCAGTATGTGTAATTACCAAGAACAATGTCTAATTGCAGTGCATCACAGTGAATTGCTTCACATAACAGGGCATCTAACCTTTTTTTCACAGCTAATTAACATGGCTGTCAGCAGTACTGTGCCTTCATTAAGATGTATGGCATCAAGGAAGCTGGTGCAGAATTTCTGCTGAGATGTGAAAAAAAGAAATCTTATAATAAACACAAGCATAGACAAGCAAAAAACATAATTGCATAGGTAAATGTTGTCACTGTTAAATATGCAAATAGGTGAGGTGAGAGATTTTAGGGCCTATTAAGACACACATACTAATGAGTTCATAAAAGTATATGTAAGTCATAACCGTCTTAAAATATATCAGTTATTAACATTACAAATTGCACACATGAGAACTGTAGTCATAATGCTTGGCGATAACTACTAGAACAGCCTGCTTTTAATGGCATGTGTTGTTGTATGCCTTGTATGTCTTTCGCTGTGGTCTGTTACAGCTTCACTGCCACTGGTGATTTCAGTTTTACCTGGATGTGCTATTAGAAAGAATGATGTCAGCAGAAGGGGAGGGGCTTCTGCTTTAAGATGATATCTGGACAAGCTGGCTAGACAGAAAACAAAAGGCCACAGATGCACAAAATAAACGTGTGCACCCTGATTCTTTAGTCATTGTGGGCTTCATGCTGACTATGCAAAGTCCAGTTTGTAAATTGGTAGCTTTAAACATAATACACTGTGAAGGCTTTAGTTTAGTGAGATCACACAGGCATTTATTTACATTTATCTTTAGGTTAGGAGGTTCACATAATAGCAGGGTTTGTTCATTTCTGATGCTGTCCAAGCTCATTCTCCCCTAACTAGCTTTTCAACTATGTGTGTATACTGAATAGAGGATTTGGTATATTCTTTTTTAGACATTTAAAGGTTGGCTTCACTAAGAGGCCCTACAATGCAATATTATCATGATACTTTATTACTGTAATCTAAAAAATACTGTCAGATACTGAGTACTGCAATAACATATTGTGATGTATTGAGATTCATTACCTTTTTTCAACTGCAAACTATGTCTCTAAAGGAAAACTTTGCATATCTCTCTTAGCTAATGCGATAAAACTTTAGATATCTCACTTCAACCATTTTATTGTCAGCAAAACCTGTCGAGCAGAAAGACTGACTAACACTTTTCATGATACTGTACCTTTACATGATAAAATATCAATACTTGGCATCTGTGTATCTATACAACATTGCCATGTAAAAGATTATGGTACTATACAGTATAGGTTTTTCTGCCACCCCTATTATATAATGAGGTATAATATATATAAAGTAGTTTACAAAAGTCTAAGTGTACTATTTAAAGCTACACTATGTGCATGTATGTGTTTAATGAAAGTGGAAGAAGGCGCATAGTCAACAGATGCTAACGTACGGTGGTGTGTGTGCACTGCTGTCACCTTAAAAAGCCTAATAATTTAAGAGACAGAGGCACTGGGTAGAATTTTGAGGGAGGTTTTTGTGTGAGCTTGTGGGAATCGTACACAAGCAGTCAAAAAGAAGCTCTGACTCAATATGTATGCCTTGAATACAACATCTGATATCTGATGGCAGCAGTAGAAAATTCACTTCCATCCTCAGAAGACACGTCCTATACCAAACTTTGACTTTGTCTTTCAACACGCAATCGTCAGATTCATCCGAATCACAACTGATGTTTCAAAATGGTCTTCTAGATGTTGCAGTGCCAATGCAGTACTTTTATGAATCCCACAAAATCCCATATAGTTTAGGTTCAAAACCATGTACCTTGGCAAGATACAGGTTTTTCACAAGCATGTCATTAAAATCAATGCAAATAAACATTTTTAAGAATTATATATTTTGGTCTAAAAAAATATGTGAATATATTGTGAGCTAGCCTGAAGGAACAAAGGCTGGTTTCAGATGTCTCCAGGATGTCCCCAGCAGTCATACCAGCACATCTGATTTAACACAATTAGCCAATGATTTGGCAAACTGGGCACTGGACGATAACTACAAATAATACTAGGGTGCTATTCAGAGATGCTTTGTCATGCATAAAATCACTACTAGTTTTTGTTGTATTTATTTGTTTTACAGAGTAAATAAACACCAGCTGACCATTATTTTTTTCAATATCTGAAACCAATATCTAAACCTTTCGCACAATACTGTATGTACGTATAACTTTATGATATGGTTAACCAGAAGCATGCTCTTGTGTCCATAGTCAACCACTGCTTTCACCACACCATCCACACCTGCCTTGTGCTTGTTCTGTCCCTATATTTCGTCATGGTGCTACAAAACATTATACTGCATATGGTAAGTATACCTGGAAGCCTGAGTAAAACAGTAGAAAACATCAAAAGACCACATAAAACCAGATTCAGGTGATATTGTCTTAATTGTCTTAATTTTAATATTAATATCTCTTTAATTATTAATATCTTATTTAATTAATCCAGTAACTGATGGAAATCTACAGGGGCGTAGTCATGTTAATTTTTAATCTAAAACTGTCCTGTTGTGCCTTTAAATGCATTTGTATTCCGACAGTGTACAGAGTGGTGACAGCCTGGGCAGTACAGTGATGGTGTACTCATTAAAGGCCAGAGAAGAGGTTTTGAAATCCCCTGGGAAACCCAAAGACTCATGGACAAAGCTGTACACAAGTGGGAAATATGTCCTTTTCCACCAGTGTCAATAGTAGCCCTACACTTGGTCTTTTCATTCCACACTAATTTTCCTTCTGCACTGTTTCTCGTGTCAAACACATTGCTCTAGTTTCAGTAAATTGCCTCCTCTGTCCCATTTTAAACTTATTCTATTCAATCAAAACTGACGGCGTTATATGGTTTTGTTTATTGTGAAAAGGCTGCAGCAGTGTTCCAAACTCCTATTATGTCTGCTGCATAAAATAAATATGTGTATGTTCCGAGACAGTGATGTAACTACTGGCAGTGCAGGCAGAACAACGGCACTCAACCATGGCCACTGGGCCCCCTTAATAACATGACTGGACCCTTATGCTGCTACTACTTATGCTATTTATGACTTATGTGTGGCTAAACCTTCATAACACTATGACCTTACAGTAACATTAACATGGCGGAGACACTGTAATAGTAAGCAAACCTGCAAGTTCCAAGATTTTTATTTTGCATTAGGGCTCATAAACACTAGCTACACACATGCAAATATCCCAAATGAGGGGTTTGCAGAAGCCTTTTGTTTGGGAACACTGTACTACTGTTCCCCAGGTGTGTCTAGGCATTAGGAGACCAATTTTACAGAAAATTGTTTAAAGCATTGTGCTATATGCTATCATGATTAGGTTTGTGTTTTCTGACTAGGTTTGATATTAGTTCATTTAGGCATAAATGTTATACATTAGTGTATAAGTGTATGTTCACCTTTTTAAATCGCAGCACTTATTATTTAACAATAGTCAAGGAAGACTGGTTTATGGTTTAGATGAGTAAGATAGGCTGCCCCTTGAGAAAAACAGAGTTAAGCAGTACACTGTGGGATGCTGATGGAGATTTCATGGAGATTCCCTTCCCCATGTTCTTAACAAAATGTCCCTAACACTGGGTCCTTAACAACTCATTCTTGGCAATGCCTTCATGTTATGTTTCACACTCTACTGTTTTAAACTGGCAAATTATAACTAAACATATACAGGCAAATAATTTCCCTAAACTGCTGGCATGTGTATTTTCTCAGTACATATTTATCTCAAAATTTTGTTTTTTCTCAACATCACAGGGGTGTAACAATGCATCATGAATAGGTGATATCACAATACAGAACTGTCACAAAGCATTGTGGAGAATGAACATTTTATTAATTATGCCATTTAATGCAACCGCACTGTTTAAACACCAATGTTTGTAAACAATCAACAACAATCAACACCTCACTCCATCACTCCTTCCACCTCCCAGCTTCAGTCTCATTAGTATGCTGTGCAACATCATTATAAATTTATAGTTATCAATTTTCCTTATTCAAATTCTGTTCAAGATATTGTAAGAATACCAAATAGTGGAACTGGTATTACAATGTGAATCCAACTGTGGGAGGAGTGTATCAGTAAACATACAAATACATCTAAATACACAACAACAGGCTCAGTAGACTCTATCACAACAATCATAGCATATCATCATGTAATCCTCAAGGTCCAGATACTTTTTCTTACTCCATAGATTAGAAACACAACATAAAGAACCTACTGCTGTATTCAGAGATCAGTCTATGAATGTCAAAAGGGTAATACTGCCCTGACCACTTCCGTCAGCGTTTAAGAAAATGAAACACTGCCGCTGTCACTTTCCTATGCTGAAATTCCCTAATTGCTGCATTTATAAACTTCTCTATTAGCCTTGGTTTATACACAATGGGACCATTCAACAGTCACTGCACTTTCCAAGGTCCTACATGCTCTCTGAGGAATTTTTCTCAGAAACATTCTTGTTCTTGTCTTGATTGGTACCCCACAGAGAAATTGACTGAGTAACAATGTGCCTAAAACCAGAAAGGTTTCAGTGAATACCATTCTAAGCCATGTTCAAGTCTGCTATAGCTTTGAATACATTAGATTTCTGCAAGCTGAAGCCAGGGCATATGGCTTTACCTTTCTAAAGATTAAAGCATTATTTAAACAAAACAGGGCAAGATTAGTTACATCATGCTGCCCATACCCTGCTTCCCTGGAAACATACAAGCTTCCATGCTAATTACCGCTAGCTGTAAATTCTTATCCCCAAACAAAGCTAGCTAATTAAGAAAAGTAAACGAGACAGAATAGGTCATACATATACACGTTTACTACTACAATAAAAGTACCATAGCCCTGTCACACTTGGGATCGGTGAGGGGCCAGTCTGTGCTTTACATTTTTACCACAACGTATCTAGACATACTACTACTACTACTGCTACTACTACTACTAATAATAATAATATTAATAATACAAACAATAATTATAATATATGGTAACATTTTACTGTGAGATACTGTTTATAAGGTTAAATGACACCTACATAAGCTTTTCATTACAACTGACATAACCATATATAAATGTTTATATATGCTTATACCAATAGGTATCATCTTCATGAAGGCTACTCAATGCAACAGATTTAAAAAAATTCCAATAATATCCATCTTGCAGCTCATGCAGGGTTTATGTCAGATGTCATGACAAGCTTATGGAGGTGTCATATAGCCTTTTGAACAGTACCCTACAGTAAAGTGTTACTGAGCATAATACTAACAGCGCAGTTATAGTTGTGGTGGTAGTATTCTGTAATTTCTCAAAAAACACTGAATAACTCTGTAAACATAAATTCTAGTTCACTGGTTTATATATATATATATATATATATATATATATATATATATATATATATATATATATATATATATATATATATATATATATATATATATATATATATATATATATATAAACAAACCAATAGGATAAGCAGATAGATAATGAATGAATAAATAAATAAATAAATAAATGAATATACTATATTGCACAAAGATTTGCACCGAGAGGCAAATGAAACTTGGTGGGTAGGTATGACATTGCTTGCGATTAAGCATGGGCCTGATCACTGTACCTGACTGACCCAACAGCCACAACTGCGGACATTCAGTAAGCAGTGATGACCTCCATGAGTCATCATGTTAGTGCCAGCACCACTGGCAGATGGCTGCATGATGCAGGTCTACATGCACACAGATTGTTACGACGACTGTCCTTAACATCACGTGACATCGTGTTTAGTGTGAAGATGATCGGTTTGTTGTCACGCATCACATGTCCAGAGGCCTGTTGTCACTCCACTGCAAAATCTGCAGGAACTGCATTAGAATATAAGCTGTATGGGATAGATTATAACAGGACACGATTAGGAACCTCTACAACTCCATGCTGAGATGTCTGACATGTTGCATTAGTGACGGCTCAAAGTCATACTGAGAGACACTACTTCTCTATGTGTAACTCAATAAATATTCTCCATATCAGTTTTAATTTATCATCAATTCTTGTTTCTGGTAACCTTTATCTTTCTTCCCAATAGCATTTTTCTGCTCGGTGCAACTATTTTTTAAATTATACTTATCAATCATGTACACATCAATACATCATATATATATATTAATCTCCATTGTGTATATATAAGTATATACACACACAAACATGGACTTTGCAAACTTCAGCTTGCTGGCATGTGGCATTTCCATAATAACCGTCTCCTAGCTACAAGAGCCCGTCTCGTCACTTCCTTACTAATAGCCACATCATGGCCACTGTTAAGTGTGTGCGAGCATATGAAAGTAATGACTATGACGTCAAACCGGTACATGGAAGCATGAAAAATGCCTAAATGGCATGTTCACTATTTAACTCTACCCAGCTATAATTCCCCTATTAGTTTTTTATGATGCCGAATCTCTATTGAAATGATACATTATGAGTGGACTGCACTGTTATAATCATAAGACTATGATTATAAGAAAATATACATATAAACCAGAAGAATTAACCATCTTTACCTCCACTCTCTGAGCCGTCCATGGCAAAGTCAGAGACACAGCCATTTAGCGTCGCCGAAAACAAACACTGTCGTAGACTACTCCACCTAAAAGGCTCAAAGGGCTTTCAGTCCTTCTCTTCTGACAGGTAAAGGAGGGAATTATACCCCCCTCACCTCTCGTTTTGTGAGCAGCTGCCACAGAATTTCAATGGAACTTCAATTTGAGAATCGACAGGAACTGGTGTGAGTAGATGTGTTGAGGGTGGAGGTGGGCAATGTTGAGGGGGCAGGTGGGGGGGTACTTGGAGGGGATTTTAAAAAAGCACCGCTATTCACCAGTCTTGCCGAATGCAAAGTAATGCCACAAAAGTGAGAGCAGCAGGGAAAATGGTGTCTTGAGGAATGTGTTCCAGTGAACGGTAGTGCTCTTTCTCCTCCCTAACTGAGCTATGTGACAGCCCTGATACTGTTTTTTTGACTACCTCCTTGGCATTCATTTAATATTAATATTTTTTTTCCTATGTTGCCAAATGTTAAGTCAGAATAAATCACAGCAACAAGATTAACAGCATCTGTCTCAATGAAACAAATGCCAGCAACAAAGAGAGACACCCAGCATTGTGGCGTTATGACCTTGATCAAGAACGTCAAGCTAATTAGCAGCACTCAACAACACCTAATATAGACTCCTGATGAGCGCATCATCTCACCTCGGGATTCTGTTTGTGAATGCGACCTTCATCATACAAGGATCCCCTTCCTTCAAATGCACTGTTCAGCAACCCACTGAGAGCTTAAGATCATTTGATGCAAGCTTAAGAAGGGTTTGAAATTCCAGTAAAAGGAGCCAGGACCCTTGGAGGTCTTTGTAGACTTACAGCGAGGGCAAATGCATTGCTAAAGGTGGGGAAGGAGGCAGAAAGACGAAGGACCAAATGTGGTACAAGACAAACCAAAACACGATTTATGACAGGGGTGAAATCCGCAGAGCTGCAGCTGCTGTAACAACGAGTGCAGGGTGCAATTTAAAGACAGAACTGGAAACATAAACGGGGGAGTTTATGCACGAACATTATTTTCTTATTCCATTAAACAGCTCAGTGAACATTTCCGTAGCAGCGGGGCTTTGCTTCAGTCTGCACCGGAAACAGGTGTGCCACCACGAGACTAAATATATGAGCTCATTCATATGTGGTAAGGCCAAAGAACATCAGGCCCAAAACAAATATTATGAACACATGCAAGTACCTTCAAATATGGCTGGGCAATGCACTGAATATTTCTGATAATTTAGCTTATTTATTTATTTACTTATTTATTTATTTGGATATAAACCTAGTAAACTGTAATTTTGCAGTGATTGTAATACACACTGTAGGCGGCCAAAGCTGCCACTCTTAAATAGCGTTTTCTAGCATTTCCCCCTTTTTAAATGTCACTTGAGTGCTGTAGTCTAATGCTCAAGTACCGCAAAACACCACAGACAAAAATAAACACATCTCTCTTGTACCCTAACTCAGAGAAGCTGCAGACGGCCTGAAGTTTCTTAGAGTCTCCCAAGCAGGTCTTCTGGTCTTTCTGTTCCCCAAGAAATGTTGTTGGGTCTTGTTCGATTGTTCAAATAAATTAGCTGTGTCATCTTTGTGTGCAACATACTCCTTCTGTGCTTGCGGCAAACGTCCTTCAGCTTTGAAAATGAGTTTTCGCAGGTTGTTCTGCTAGCTCCATATGATAATCTAAGATTCAGTGCTGTGAGTTGTGGTTAGCTTGGGTTTCTGTACAAAACACCCTAAGGAGTCCATGGTTCTTGTCCAGATCAGTCAATCTGTTATGCGAATCAGTTCCACTCTGACAAAGCTAATTATAACTATGAGAAGGAATAAAGCTAAGCTTAAACTTCTGTGGTTGTCTGTGGTTGTTTATAATGATGGTTTGTAGTAACATGGAAATACTAGTTGCTGGGTGGAATAGTGTAGAAACTAGACAATAAAAATAGAGTTCAGATCACAAGCTTTCCTTTATCACCCGCAAATGAACCAATCGGATAACAAAACGTAGCTATATCTAAAATATATATTCAATTCCGACTGAGATGTCAGAATGGCTGGATGATATGGATATTTGCATAACTATTGTAAAAAGGGTTTGCAAATGAATAAAAAATCCATGAATGGTTGATTGAATTAATGAATAAATGAATGAATGAATAATAAAAAATAATGGCTGTATTCCCAATAGCAAACTGTGTACTGTTTACTGCACACTGCACCAGTATATACTGGACGCTGCAACCTACTCATCAGCAATACACAGTATGCAGTATATGACACAAGCCATGTGTGGACTACAGTACAGTGGCACAACTAGCCTGCTCACATCTGACACTGAGCCAATCAACCACTGCTCAGCAGCTTCTGTTAGCCGCTTTTTAGAGAGTATATGTATATTTTGGTTGAGAGATGCGCGTGATCCACATGAAGACTGTTAAGAATGTATAGAAATGCTGAATCCAGAGGTTATAAAAATGTCAGAATCAGCACCAGAATCAGTATGTAGTAGGTTGAGACACAGCCAAACTCCAAGACAAAGCTCATCTCCTCCCTTTTATAAGCCCATTTGTTTGTTTTCATTTTCCCAATGTCTTTTTGCCTTACCTGAGTTCTGAGATGTAGTACTGTGTGTTGGTTTTTCCTTCGACCCTTGCCTTGTCTCTGGTTGTCGAATATGGATCTGCCTCTTGTTTTGCCTGCCTGTGGTTTGACCTCTGTCAGTTGAACTCCGAGGTTTGAACTGGCCCAAATAAAGCTATTTTACAGTTGCCACAGTAGAGTTACATGCCTCTACATGCAGTACCAGTCAAAAGTTTAGACACACTCAACTAAATAGATGTTACTGGCTATCTTAAAGACTCTATAGGCTTATGCTTAACAGTTCCAACTGATGAGAAGTCTGGATAAATAAGTATCCTGATATACTACACATACTCCCTATATGTCACAACATTTAACGTTGACTAACCACTGATGACAGCATGCATAAAAGCATGGGAGATGGGAATGCTTTGAAACAAGCAACTTTAAACTCTTAAACTCAACAGGTGACATGTCCTTTCCTATGAGTCCCTGCATCGCATTGCTAGCTTCCAGGGCATCAGAGATACAGACCCTGGAATGTCGCAAATTTGTATGCAAAATCGTTTCCCCATGCTGGAGGTCTGGAGAGCCACAGAAATTCAGAGCACCATAATTTTGGGAAAATAAGAGCGACCAAATTCAAACTTCGCATGATTATAGAGCGTTATGCGGCCTCTCCGACAACACGCATCTTTTTATTGCAGTCTTTGCAGAACAGGAGATAACAATGTTCAATATCTGATCTTTGAAGCACTACAGAGACAAACTCCACAGTCAGTACAGTATTTTGTGCCCTTTCAATCTCATTGATAGCCTTTAAGAAACTAGAGATACCCAACCCAAAATTACCAGGCTCCTTAGCTGACGTCTTCTCTGAGGTGTCCATGTTGTTATTGTTAATCACAAGGTCAGCAATTAGTCTGCAACAAGCTTAAAGCACCTTCACTGAGCAGAAACATCAATTTGTGTGTGCAACCCCTAAAGTATATATGTATGTACACACCAAACCATATTGTACAACCTGTCTTCAATTCATACACTCAATAAGAGAGAAAGAAAAAAGAAAAGCCAAAACTCAACCATAAAAACAGGCAAAGCAGGCATCATCCCTCCATGCATAATTCAGACCGATGTCAAAAGTGATATTCTTTTGCTTTGTCCACACCTTAATCACAGAGACAACATTTTTCATCTTGTTTAGACAGCCCTTCTGATTTAATCGTGCCTGTGTTTCCTTATGCTCTTTCATTCTGTGTCGAAGCAGACTCTACTTATCTAATGCAGTATTGCAAGGCACAGCATCAAGTTTTCCATTCAGGTGACCAGGTTAGATTTATCATCTCTGCACACGACCATGGGCAGAAACATGGCTTAGTAATCTCACTGCAAGCATTGTGGCTGTTATGGCACTTTGTCAGCATGGTGAGGTTGAAGAGATTTACCGTGGACCAAGACTGGGCTCCCAGTGACCAAAGCTGTCCCATTTTCCCCTGCCTGACTGCGCTGACCTCATATGATGAATGTGCTCTTCAGGGCAAAGAAGAACACAGCCTGCCATTACTGATGCTCCCAATTAATAATCTCAGTTCTGCTGTGGGCTTCATATACACACACACACACCACACACACCACACACACCACACCGTCTACCACAGCCTTCCTCTATTGCTTTGCAATAAAGTATCAACTCTGTCAGTAAGACAAGTTCGGCAATTAAAGCCACTATTAAATAGATGACCTGACAATGACTCTGATATACAGTGCTCAGCCAAATGTCTGTAAAAAGATCGTATAGATAAGAAATATTATTGCGGGCACAGTCATTAGCAAGCAACTGTACCATCGTTAATGCATGCCCAACTGGTGCTGGCAGTTGCTGGACTTATTAGCCCTAAGGGCACGTTGAGTCACTGAGTCTGCATTCCTTGTAGGAAAAGAGAAAAAAGCACACATTCGCTGCTTAATCAAGGTGACCTTAATTATGCAAAGCATAATTTAGCAAATGTTTGCCTTTGACAGAGTGAGGAGAACTTATTCTCAAAAAGATCATGTTAACTGGACAGCTGTGTAGCTGAGTTTAACTTTTAGGCCCCAAGTTAATTGTTAAGCTGTTAAGATGAAGTGATAAATGGTAGTTACATCACTATATACATAATGCTGATATATATATATATATAAGAGAAAAACAATGCACATGATGTGTCCTCCCAATTGCATCATCTTCACCAACCTCCAGACTGCTCTAATACAATAGAACAGCAAGACATGGAGTTTGACCTTACCTTACCTCGGCACAAAGTAAGCTCAGGAATTTTCTGGTGGTTACATACAGAAAGCAGACGACTCTCAACACTCAAATATATCCAACTTGTACAGTTGAAAATGGGGCAGCTCAACCAGACCACTAATCCAACACTGATTATCACTGACTGAATCTTATTATTAAAATATTTAAGAGTTTAAATAAGATTTCATGTTGTAACTAGAGTTTAGAGAGAGTCTTACTCGTCAAGAAAGCACTACATTTGGTATTGCTGATATTTGCACTTTAAGTTGCTGTAAATGTTGTTTGAATATTCTCACACAGTTCCTGCAGATTATGGGGTAGGGGTGGAGGTGGAGTGACATCAGTTTTTCTGTACATGTGGTGCATGAAAACAAGGTATTTGTCGTCATCATGCTGTCCATGGTGCCTCCGTACACGGCTTTGTTGGTTGTCATTACTAAGACCACAGCAGGACTCGTCACTGAAGACGACCTGCTGACATTCTGACATACAGGGGTTGGACAATGAAACTGAAACACCTGGTTTTAGACCACAATCATTTATTAGTATGGTGTAGGGCCTCCTTTTGCGGCCAATACAGCGTCAGTTCGTCTTGGGAATGACATATACTGCGTCCTGCACAGTGGTCAGAGGGATTTTAAGCCATTCTTCTTGCAGGATAGTGGCCAGGTCACTACGTGATGCTGGTGGAGGTTCGTCCTTCTTGGTGGTATGCTGACATTACCCTGGATACCGTGGCTCTTGATACATCACAAAGACTTGCTGTCTTGGTCACAGATGCACCATCAAGACGTGCACCAACAATGTGTCCTCTTTTGAACTCTGGTATGTCACCCATAATGTTGTGTGCATTGCAGTATTTTGAGCAGAACTGTGCTCTTACCTGCTAACTGAACCTTCACACTCTGCTCTTACTGGTGCAATGTGCAATTTTTGAAGATTGGCCACCAGGCTGGTCCCACACTAAAATGACAGGTGTTTCAGTTTCATTGTCCAACCTCTGTACACTGATGTGGTGTTAAGGACAATCATTGTTTATAATTTCAGCATTATATGGGCAGCCCTAATCTGTAAGATGAGAAAGACAAGTAGGAACGTTGTTTTTGAAAATAATACCTCATCTTTGATGGCTGAATCTGAAGTAAAATGAATAAAAGTATAGTCTTAGATTTTTGCACAGTACTGCACATAAAATGTTGTCCCCTGCCAAAAGCTTAAACTTGCATCCACAGGCAGGCTCGCTGACCACTGACCCCAGTGCTGTCCCTGGATTAAAGAGTGCTAAGCGTTATGCTGCACCTTGCATACATACACTAAATATTCATCTAAAAGGGGAAAGTTAGGGAAAGTGCAAGTCTTACATTCCCTGCACCACAAACAGAAAAAGCGTGCCTTCCAGTGCCACATGGCCCTAAGCGTTCTCTCAAGGAAGGATTGAAAAACGAGGGCCTGTGCTATTTTCGACACCGGCGAGGTAATTCACATTTTGTGTCTCCTCATCTACAGACTCCAGCAAATAGCACCACCTTGCAGGCACAAGCTTTAAACACCTCTAAACTGTCTCTGCAGATTTTTATGCTGGTTCTTGAGCAAAGGGGAGCTTCCCGTGATAGATATGAGTCATCAGGACAGCTTTGTGACAAATAAGCAATGGATCTGGTTAGTGGGGGGTTGAAGATCAAGTTGAAATGGAGCATTAAAAAAATGACACAGTCCATTTCAGCTCCCAAATCCTCCTCCTGTCCTTTCGCTGAAACATGATTAATGGATGTAATCAAGTGATGTCTCTCCGCCTGCCTGTGCCCTTCATGGCCTCAGCTAATTACACGCAAGCAGCAAACAAGCCCAAATCACAATGGACATTTTATGGAGTGTGGAGGGCTCGTTCATGAAATCTGTTTTCTGTGGAGTCTGCATGAAGCCAGATCAATCTTAAGGATGAGTCATTAGCCGTGAGCAGAAAGGCATGCAGGAAGCTGCTGATGACCCAAATCAAGCATGTCAAAAATTACATTATGTTTGTGGACATTAAACATCAAACAAGTGGAATTCCAACAGTTTTTCAACATGTCTGTATAACTGAATGGTTAAGCAGAGTAAACAGGGTTTGAATTGTGGGCTGAGGTCCCCTGGTGGGAAGTCTGATTATGAGGTGGCCTATATATTTGTATGGTTATTACATTTGTGCAGCATATTTTTGTGAGGTTTACTGCTGTAGTTGTTAACGCGCAGAAGTCTTTCAACATCGTATCTGTGTAGGTAAGGATGACACTTGAACATGAAGACAATAATAAGTATGTCATCCTACTTTGTCTCAGTTGCTTAATTTAAATATATTATTAAGGTAGTAAAATTAAGTCCCATATGAAGTTACTGTAATTACTATACAGTTTGCTAGACAAGCCATGGTGATTTGCTGGTTGCTATGCCAAAACACAACTTAGCTCATGATGCAATAGACAAATGTTAACACTACCCATTACATGAACTCACTGAGCTCAAATTTAACAAACATGCCATATTTATTGGCATATGGCGTGGCTGCTAAAAGCATTTATTTTCACTGTATTTATGACTGATGCTGACTTAAAGTCAAAAGTATCTGGAGTTCTTGGCAGTCTTAAGCTTCAACATTCTGCAGTTTAAACCAGAGTGATGGGGCTCAGTGCACTACATCATACAACTACATTATGAATTCTGGGTGAACTGGTTTGCAATTTATTCAGGGAAGTAATTCAGGAAGTAAACACAATAAATAAAGAAGAGGAGAGGGCATTTAAAAAATGTTATTTAATCCAAGGAAACACAAAACACCCAAAGTTCAAGTTTCTCTATGTTCTCTGTCTCTCTAGGTAAGTAAATCAAAGTGCATTTCAGTGTCTGAAAAGTTTATCCAAAGTCATTTCAATGAAACACAAATTAACTGCACTGACATTGGGCTGAAATTTGAACTTTATGTCAAGGTTACAAAGTCCATATATACTGTCCTTACTCAGTTTGACTGAATAAAAGTGGGCAGCAAACTGAACTAAATTCATACAGGAATTTACTTTAAATTTCAGAACGGTTCACAGTGGTGGTTATGGGAACCAGGCATCCAAAGTGTTTAATGTTTCTAAAAGCTCCTCTAATAAAAAAGTAATTCTATGAAACAGTTATTAATATGTTGTCTGATGCCTAAGACACTACATCTATCCAGGGTGTTACAAGGCAACATACTCCTCTAAAATTTCCCTCTATTTTTTATGACTAACGTTACATATAAAAACTCTTATAGGTTGATTGCTGCTTTCGAATAGTAAATTAAACGGCTATATTTGTACAGTGAACATTCAGACCCAAGTTTCTATCACCACTACTGTAAATACATGCGAGTCATTAAGATTCACCGTGATGTACCATGTGTACATATATAAACCTCATATAAAGGACCCATATATTACAGTAAACACAGTCGCTATCAGTCCTGAGCTCTTTCCAACAACAAATCCGCGTGCTATAAATACTTCTATAAACATAACATATTGGATGTTGATGACATGAGAAGCCAGACATTGTCTGCATATCTTCTACTGTATCAAAACCGTAACTAACGCTTGATGACTGCAATAAAAACGTATGTATTTAATTGCTGCAACAGAGCTTGTTTACATTGTACAGTCAACAAACAACAAAACTGTGCAAATAGATTCAGATCATGTTGCCTCATGCTATAAATAAATAAACCAATAAATGAATACATACATACATACATACATACATATATACATACATACATACATAAATACATATTCTGATATGCTCAGTAAAACTAGAAATTTACAAAAAATAGGTCTTGCTTAAATGCTATCGAACCAGATGCCATACTGGCTATAAATTGAGACTCTGCAGTAGGCCTGCCATAACCATGAAATTAATTACCACATAAATAATTGCAATAGACAAAATGATCTTTTGTTGTTGTTTGTGTGCAACTAGCACTTTAGTACAGGCCTCAAGTGACTGAACTAATAACAGACACCGCGAATGACAGACGCTGCTCAAGCTCATACATACAAACTCACTCACTACCCACTAAAGGTATTTTATAATATAAATTCAGAATTTGAACCTTTCTTGTGTTAGTAAGGCCCATGTTGAATTTTTTTTTTTCAGTTTTTCATTTATTTGACTAAACCTGAATTGCACCTGAACTCACATTCTGATGGCTGTAACAACACGGGCATGCTCACAGTGGCCAGGGCTAAAAAGATCAGCATGTGGAACCTGAGCTTTCTCACTGTGGGTCAGTAGAAGCTTATGAAGGTTTTGGTCAGCGTAACAGTAAAATGTAGCTGACTGTCTTGTAATTTTCCCCCCTGAAGATCACTCATAATATTTGTATGATTGCATGTGCCAAAATCAGCTATGATTTATTTTTGACATTCGCCTTCCTTAAAATATAACAAAGCTGATGTTTCTGATATTGTGCATTTCATACATGTAACTACATTTATGTTCTGATTGGCTGCCCTGTGTTTTACCTCATTCCAAAAGCACTCAGAAACACTCCTTCAATATGAACAGGTGGAGCAAACTGAGGTGGAATGAACAGGCAGATGCATGTTAAAGTGTTTCACAGAAACCTTTTATTCAAAACGGGCTGTTTAACTTTAACAATGTGTACATACGACATCCAACTCGTTCATTTAAAAAAGGGATGAACATTTTCATGATATGGATCATTAAAAGAGGTAGAGAAGATTGAGCAGATTAAGAGTGAGATATTTCTTGCATTTTTTAAAGGGTTAAACCATTAAAGGCATTTCCAGGAAATTAGCTGTTAGTATATTAGAATATATTAGAATATATTAGAATATTCAAAGCATGAAGCATAAAAACTGGGAGGTCTTTTGATGGTACTTATGTATATTATTATTACATTATATTTAAGGGAATTGATTTGTTCCTTAGTAAATAACAAATGTACCTACACAGTACCTTTTTCTGACCACATTTACAAAACAGACAAGCACCTTGACTGGATCACTGCTATAAACACATTAGCTGACGTCAAACATTGCATATCATAATACTATACCATATGTTCATGAAGAACAATTCTAATCTTGAAGTTTAATGCACTAAGAAATTTTCTTTCTTGTCTTTCAGTCTACAACGGCTGTCAAACACTAAGTCAGTGCTCATTTGTGAGGACCCTGTACTGCTCTTAGCCATCATTTAATTGAAGCCTGCAATAAAATTTTACTACATGGGTCTCCTGAACAGTAGAAAACATTCTGGCAGCAACAATAAATTCCTCTCTTGCCCAAAGAACACATTAGAGTGAAAAGGCTTTCTACATCAGATACTACATAAACTATGTAAATTCTATTATGGCTTTAAAGAATTTTGTACGCATTTATAAACAGATTTAATAGAAGATGACAAGATGTTTTATGAAGTAAATGATAGTGAAAGTAAATGGTCACACATTTCACAAACTGCAGATGCTTGAACACTGTAACATTAGTCTTTTAGAAGCAACTTGCAGCTTGTTTAGCATTTACTAGCAGGTATTGATATTAATACGGATAATAATTAATCTGTTTTGTTCTTGTAAATGTATTTTTAAACCAGGATTTCAAGTACATCTACAACTAAAAGTTGACAATTAATTAACTAATAAACTAACAGGTTTTAACTAATTAACTTATTGGGATTAATTTACTAAAATACCTTAAAATAAAGTGTTGACTTATTATCTTTTCTTCATAAAACCGTATATATTATCTAGCACTTACTGGCAAGTGCTATTCATTTACATTTATGGCATTTAGCCGACGCTCTTATCCAGAGCGACTTACAGGGTTAATCATATTACAGGTAGGCCAGTGTGGTGTTAGGAGTCTTGCCCAAGGACTCTTATTGGTGTAGCACAGCGTAGTCACCCAGACAGAGAATTGAACCCCAGTCTCCCACATGGTGTGATAGATTAGTGACAAGAGCTGTTATCCATTGCACCACACCAAGCACTGCTTTATAAACAGTATTCCAAGCTACTGAATAATCTGTGGTCCTTACATAGACATCCTTTTAATAAAGTGTTGCAAATGTTTCATGGATTCATATCTTTATTTTTACGACTGTACCGCCATGTAATACTCTTTTTCCTCAGATTTTAATGGAACTTACAACTTTGCTGATCTTTAAATACTCTTTGCCTTTATTCCTAACTCTATTTGATGGTTGTTTCATTGCTATTACCAGGGTTTCATTAAATTCTGTCATTCAGGTAGATGAAAAGCTTAAAACCTTGATTAATGTTGCTGTGTTCAAATTCTTTGCATTCTATGGCATGAATGTTTTTTTTATTAATTGATTATGGTTTTTAAGGGTCCCAATGTGTTTAGTTCAGCATGTTCTTCATCAGATCCATATGAGGAAAATAAATAGCAAATCACTTTATGGACAGACAGGCAGGCAGGGAGGCAGCTAATGTGGAGTGGAACCTTGAGTTCTCGCCAATATCATAATAAATCCCCTCAAATGTAGACATTTGTCAGTATGCCACTCATCAACCTCAGTTGCTCCTTTTCTATATCCAAAGATGAGAGCAAAATCAGTCAATTTCCTGGACGTCTGGGGCCATTTCCCAGGAACATTTCAGAATTAATCTCTGACTTCTCCTCAAGACGCATTGGACTGGTCACTTTACTCTCTTTGGGAATTGGAATGGTGTTCATTTATACTTCATACTTCATGTATCTGCCTCATACTTCATCTAGGCAACTAATTACTGAGTTCAGTGATGGAAGGGCACACATTCAAATTGCAGTCCATTAATCAAATATTGGATGAAACATTAATAATATGTTCATCTTGCAATTGTGCCCCTTAAGAGCACAATATAGCACATTAAACTAGTCACATCTACGTTAGTGTTCAAACCAGTGAAACTACTTGAAATAATGTTTGTGTATGCAATAACAATGGCACAGAAAGGGCTAGTCACTTCTTAGTGCCATATAGAACCATGAACCATAGAGATGAGCCATGCAAAGAAACATTTTAGCATTACATTTTTATTTCATGTTCATAACATATAATGGTATACATATGTAGATCTATTGCCTTCACTAAAGAACCAATGAAGAACCACTTCTCTGAAAAATGTGTACCAGACAGGTTTAGATATTACAAACTACTCACAGAAAGTTATGTGTAAATGTTTTTATTTGTGTTGTTATTGTATGTGTTTATTTAAACATTTGTGAACAATAAGAATGAAAGAATAGGCAAGGTGAAAGACAAGGTGAATACAATGTAAAAATCTATTCACATTCACTTTTGTTATTTGCCCATAATTTGATAAATTATGTATGTATATATATAATAGCTTTCTCATCATCTTTCTGGGTGCATTTACATCTTCCTAGTGTCTTACTAAATGATTTTTAAATGATTTGACTTTGGGGCTCCATTGTCTATGGGGATGTGTGAGACAGTTTGGAGAATATCAGTGGGTCATTTAGTACAGTAATGTTTACTAAATATGCCATAGTACCACAGTAATTTATGATCTATTAGTTTGCATTTGTATAGTTAATGAATCTGTGATTCCTGCTACTCGGTGCTAAAATAATACCTTACAAATCTGAGGCTTGTTTTTTGAATTTTTTGTGTTGCTGTTTTTTGTTTTTTTTTCCCCAATAATCTTAAGTGCCCAGCAAACAAGCTGCAGTTGTATGCAAAAGTCTGGACCTCCCTGGTCCCTGGAGTACATACGTTTTTTACAATTTCTATTTATTGGCATGTGCCTGTGCAAATGAAAAGTGTCAGGTATCTGTTACCTGTTGTTTTCGGATTACCTTTTGGGGATAAATATAGATTAAAACTGCAAAAGTGCGAAAATCAACTAAACATTCCTAGGGATTCCAAAAACATTTGAATATGTCTGTACACTGAAGCTTAACCTCCTGAGACCCCCTCTGCACCATGATACTTTTTAAAACGTTGACCCTTTGGCCTCATATGAGGACACTGTTTTTTGCCAAAACAACTTCCTGTACAAAGACACATTTAGTTTTTATACTTGTTAGGTCCTTCTACTCACAAATAGCTATGAGAAATTAAAATTGCATACCAAGCAAGTCCAGGTCTCAGGAGGTTAAGTTGTTATGATCAATACAAAAAGAAACTCATTTTGTTGTGAAATATCATTATTGGTATACCGGTATAGATAGTCTATCAGTGAAAAAATAACTTATGAAAACCTCTTTTTTCCAGCCTTCAACAAAGCTCAGAGCAAGAAAACCGCCCCTCTGGTCGTCATGGTCTACTCTGAAAAGAGCACGACCTGAAATAACCAGCACAGTCCATTTCACAGGACCGCATTTTATATCCTAGCAACATCTCTCTGAGTGAAAGCCTCGCCTCCTTCACTCTACCTGTAATTATAAAAAACAAACATTGCACCCATTCATCTATACACTCACAAGTTTCTGCTCAACTGAGGGAACTTGAGGAGTTTGTCTCCTTCACCCTCAGTATTAAAATGCTGACCCATCCGTTCCCCACCACTTAAATCCACCATCTGCTGGGCCCGCCCCTCGCTCTCTCCATCTGGACAAATGAAACCCCCGTCTGGCGCGCTTTCAGTTTCACAAGCTCTATTTTCTCTCCATCCTCCATTACTGCGAACAAGAGTGATATCATTGCATTGGCTTTCGCACAACGCAGCTAAATGATTGTGAGAACGGGTGGTGATAACCGGTTCTGGTCGGCACGCTGTGGTTACGGATGATGAAAAACTCCTCTAGGCTTTGAAATTGGGCATTTAACGTTTGTGTGTTATATCTAGCAATTACTTGAGCTGTCAACAAAGTGCTCTGCAAACCGAGACGGCAACTAGGCCTAAGTTTTAACTTAGGTATTATCAGGCAAGGGAGCGGGAGATAACATAGTGCAAGGCCTTAATAATGTATTTGCATATAAAGTGATTTCTGATCTCTCACTTCGGTGCACACACAGCAACTTTAACATTGTGTCTCATTCAAAGTCAAGCCAATTAAAAATGCTCCTTGGCTCTCAAAAGAAAAAAAAAGAAGGCTTTTTGTTATTATCGTGTGCTCTAAAAATATTTACATGGATAATGAATAGCCCTGAACATGCTTCTCCATGGTAAATAGACTGTCAAACATTGCTTTGTATTATCTGTGCTACTGAAGTGATCTAACCACCAGGATTTATTAGCCTGTGAAGTCTGAAGATAGAGAGTGTGTTTGCACAGGAAGTTGGTATAATTAACCACTAGAGGCTCAGCTCTGTTTTGAATGAAGGTGACAGCAGTGGATGCAATGTCAAAGTAAATCTATGACAACAGACACATTTATTTAACACAAATAACTGTGGAATTATTACTATTCATTCACTGACCAACAACTACCATGTGCACATACACTGCTAACTGCAAATTATGACTAATTTATTCAGCACCTACACTATTGGTTATATTCCCTGTGACATGCCCCTTAATACAACAATATAGAACTAATTGGAACTCTTACTAAACCCTCTCTCTATTGCATCATAAATCAATATATACACAGATCAGAATGCTGAAACAATACAGGACCAATAGGCACCATTCAGGGAACCACACTGAATGTTGACTTCTGCATCTTATTGGTTCAAATAGATTCACTGTCAATAAAGCTTCAATATTTGTAAATAACTTGCTTCATATACTGAAAAAGTGGCTGGAATTGAAAAAACAAAAACTTTAATGAGAACTTTAATCATAAGCTTTTGCACCAGCATTTTCACAAAGAGGCTGATTAACACACCTTTAAAGCGCTACAAGCTGATAAAGCTAATAAACCTGAACACAACACACCAGCATGGTTGGAATAACGAAAAAAGTGTAATTTGCCCTTAAAAATGCCCCGAAATCTCACCTTGCATGAGCATGCATGAGCACACTGGCTTTAAACATGCACCTAATAACCTGAGGTAAAAACTGGTATGTCATAACACTGGTAACAATTAAGCAAACTATAACCTGATTAATGGAAGACCTAACTACTGGGTGCTTAGAATATATAAAAGAAATTCTCAGCCACCTAAAACTGGTATCAGTGACAAAATATACATATTGCTCAAGCCCAGTGGTCCCCATGCGTTTCAATGGAGTTATGTGTACATCCCAGAGGAGCCCTGCTGCTGCACACTTTTGCCCCCAACAACCCTCCTTGCTCTCTAATCCCTAGCCCTTTCCAAAGGCCTTATCATTGCTGAATCATGCAGATCTACCCCTGCCAGTCCCTGCAGCCAGACGCCAAAATCCTTCAGCAGTCAATAAAGAAAATGCCAATGCCGGGCTGGAGATGGGACTCAGTCCCACGTGGAGACACAGAGGAGGAAAAAAAAACAGCGTGTTTTCTCCTATCTGCTCCACACAGTCCCAGGCCTACCCCTGAGCTTCAGCCCTGCTTATTATTCACACAGGCTTCGTCCACACAGAGCTCCCAAACTCCATGGCTAGGTAAGCAGGGCATTAAAACTAAGTAAAGGTGAGGTGAGTCAAGTTTTGACAGGTGTGATGACGGCAGAATTGGCCTGGAGATGAGGGATGGCAACGCACGCTTCCTTTGGTTAGATCTATATATACGACAGTTGCCTTACTGGGTGGTACATTGATTGCTCAGTGAGAAAAGGTCAAATACAACTGTGGAAGAGAGCAAGTCAGCGAGGTGTATCCAAGACTCTTGTTAATTACAAGCATAAAGGCAGCCCTCTGTTCTCATTCTGCACTGCAGCTTTTGGTTTCAGTCCACTGACTACTTCTGGCCAGGCCAACAGCAACATTAAAAAAAACTATACTGCAACGAGACACACAATATAATCCGAGCCCAGTTCATTATAATGAACTCACAAATCTCTAATCTAATGATGGCTGCTGTCTACAAGAGATTTTCTACTCTGTACCAGAGAGCAAGAGCCACAGGAGCATGAACAGCCTGGTTTATGACAAATGTGTCCACTAAATTTGGCTCTGCTCTTTTTACACAGCTTAACAAAGTGTGTGTTTCCAGTAAACACAGTGATGTCATGAACATGGCCATAAAAAATATATATGCAATAATACGTGAAAGAGTGCTATACCATGAGATATTTATATGCACTTGGGCACTGCCTCCGGCATGAGGCCGACGGCCCTGAAAGGCTATAATTCCACAGTTTCATTAATGCTATTTATTATTAGATTTTGAGACTGTAATGACACAGAAAGGGATTAACAAGAAGGTTTATTTATACTAAGAATGTGCACAGGTACTCTGTCACTTGATTAGCCATTTAAGGTGCCAGTACTCAAAGACTAAACTCATTACTAGAAAAGCAAGAGACAATATACTGACCAACAGCTCAGTAAAAAATGCAGGGTTTCTTTGGTATTTGAATGTGAGCTTGTTGCCAATTATTCAGCATTAAGGTCACGGCTGAAAATGTGGAGACAGCACAGCCGTATCAGTTAAGTATCCTTCGTTTTAATGCCAGTTTTAACAAACCCATGTCCACTTGGACTCATTATTTCCCCTCAGGGGAAACCCCAGCACTATTTTAGGGTGTACTCAAAGTAGGTGATCCGTATCGTACTTAAGCACATTTGACCCCCCCAATATCCAGCTCATTTAACAAGTGTGATTGCTCCACACCATGCGTGGGCTTGTTGGCACAGTTCGGTTGCACAGCCCTCTTTTGGATTACTTACCATGTAACCTGACCACGCAAACCTCTGCAAGGGAGCATGCGTATAGTTAGTTCTTCCACCATTGCAGGGATGAGGCAAAGGGCCAGTGTCAACTTCAGCAGCAGAACTTTCCCAGAACTCTCTGCAACTTAATGCATTTCACTTTTTAAACCAAAAAACAAATAATGGTGGAAAAAGATATGTGTAAGTTATAGCATTAAATTTATGTAAATGTTAAATTGTTCAATCAATCAATCAATCAACATTTATTTTTATAGCGCTTTTTACAACAGACGTTGTCACAAAGCAGCTTTACAAAGAATCTTAACAAAGAATCTGGTGTTCGAGCCCCCAATGAGCAAGCCGAGGGCGACAGTGGCAAGAAAAACTCCCTTAGTTAGGAAGGAAGAAACCTCAAGAGGAACCAAGACTCAAAGGGGGAACCCATCCTCCTCGAGTCAACACCAGGTACAAGACAGCACAAGAAAGGAGCACAAAAAATGTTGTTTAACATTTTAAAACTATAACATTCGATTTGCTGGGCTTTCTGTTATACCTGGCTAGCCAATTAGCTTACTGAGGCTAACCTGGGTAAGTGTGTTATGAATGAATAAAGTGCCATGACTGAATACTTTTGGTGTAACATAGGTGTGACACACATTCATGTAGTGAGTCAAAGTGGGTAAGGGGACATTGCAATTTGATCAAATGCTAGCTAGGCCCAAAAAGAATGAATATATGTTTATCTATGAAATAACCTGCTGGCACATTGTCCAAGGAAGAGAAAATTGTGTAGAGCATAATAAGTCCTTTTAACATCCACAGTAAAACTAGTTAGCTCTGTTAGCTCTTTAGCTCATCTGAAGATGCATCTCCACTTTTTTGCCTCTTTCAATTGCCCCTGGTTGTTTTTGGCTAATGGAATCTGTTTCTCTGCATGCTGTTATATTTTTGTGCAACATCAGTGCTGTTATCTAAAAATGTGACTTTCTATCTATTCATGAACTGAAGGATACTTATAAAACAAAGTTCTATATAGGGATGCAAAATGCTCATCCCTAATTTCCATGGCAGAAGAAAAACAAAACTTTTTTTTTATTTGCTGGTAAATAAAGTAGCAACATGTACCGTCCCACACAGATATTCTAACTGTACTCACAGTGTCAGCAAACGACAGAAATGTAAGCTAAAAGGCAGAGACTTGATACTTCAATGGAATATCAGTAGCTCACATTAAACACAATGTTAGCGCACCTTACTGAAACGTCCAGCAAATTGGAAGCTTTTGGTTAACGCTCTTGTAAAAATGAGAGGAAGAGCCTTACAGACTCCTCATCAATTAGTTTCTCATCATCATTTATAAGAGGCGAAGCCGTGTTGTGAAGCGTTTCACATGTCTGTGCCTCCAATATATTCTAGATATAATCTGTGATTTAATATGCTGTATACAAACAGCTACAGCAAGCTCAGCGTTCTGCATTTACAAACCTCAAACCCCATAATAAACTGTTCATGTACTTACAAGAGCCCTGATAGCAATATTATCTCTCCTATTACAATCACCCACATATAGTCTATGCTTCCTGACATTCTAAATGAAGGCCGCTGGATACAAGCCTGCTTTGGCGCCAGCATCAGAGAGCACAGACACCTAAGCTTCATCTGATATCAGCTCTCAAAGGCAACGCAATCGTGAGCGAATGGTTTTGAGATCGGCTTGCTAGACTTCCTACTGGGTACAAATGACTCCCTTGGATGTGCACCAGTTAATGCCCTTGTAATCTGACTCTCCGATAATTGAATGCCGCTCTCTATAGACACTTTAAAATACAGGCGGCATCATAAAACATTTGCGCAGTCCAAGGGAACAAGGAGTACCGGCATCTGTGATCAACTGCACCATCAGAGTTTTATGTCTATAGAATGACAGCAGCAGTTACAGCTCCACCAAGAGACATTACTCACATATTCCTGTAACAAATACAGGCTTCCAGGGCAAAAACGTACCTTCCAATCTCACTGGGTGAAATAAGACACATCTGAACAACATCTATTAGCTAGCTTAACCAATTAGTTCCAATTCCATCTGAAACCAAAAGAACTTGTTAAGAAAGACATGCAGCTACTTAGGCTCTTTTTTACACCTGGCTTATTTGCTAAAGGTCACAGTTTGGGGTTTTGTGACATTGTATGATTGTCTTTTGGTTCATTGCATAGGTTTTACACTGCAATGGCGAAAGCACACCATAATGGCAGGATTACATGTTCAGCCTTCCAAAACCGACATGAGCCCATCATCCCTCAAATACACAAGACTTATAAGACTCTATCTATTGTCTTAAATGGAAACAGAACCAACAAAACAGGACTCCACCACTGTTTAAAAATGCTGGCTCAATTAAATACACCAACAAAGCTAATGTATGTGTAATGTCCGGCTGTAGATAAGCTTAACCAGATTTCTTCAGAGAGGAGATGATGCCCACAGCAATAATACCTTAAAAGCTTTCTCACACAATGTTAATGCAAAGCTGCATTTTTGGCTACATTAAATCATATTAAACTCAGCATCATAAAAATAGTTGCACAAATAGCTGCACTTAGAAGGAATCAACCAACAGGAATGAAACTTGGTGGGTAGGTTTGGCAATGTGAGACATGTGAATGATACACATCTGCCACACATGTGACGTAGGCAAGGAAGGGCCTTATCGCTGTACCTGACTGAGCTAACAGCCACAACTGTGGACATTCAGTGAGCAGTGATGCCCCCATAAGTCATCTCATTAGTGCCAGCACCATTGGCAGACAGCTCCATGATGCAGGACTACATGCACACAGATGTTATGATGACTGTCCCTAAAACCATGTCAACATTATCAAAGACTGCAATGGTGTCGTTCCAGACTGTCAGGGAGTGACTAAGAAAGGCAGAAGGTCACCTTCAGTGACGAGTCCCATTTTTGTCTTGGTGGAGACGACCAACAAATTCGTGTGTGGAGGCACGATGAACTGTTTGTGTCACACGTCACATGTCCAGAAGGCCTGGTGTCTCTCCACCGCCACCCCTATCACCAAATCTTTAGAAACTGTGTAGATGGGATGGATTATCACAGGACACTATCAGGAACCTCTACAACTCCATGCAAAGACATCTGGCATGTTGCGTAAGCTACTTCTGTATGTGTACCTCAATAAATATTATATCAGTCTAAATTTATGATACTTTAATCTTCCATTCAAATAGCACTCCAATGACTTCTTCCTCTGAGTATCACTTTGTTTACATGATGCGTCAAATACTAAATTGGGTACAATACCCATATTAAAAAAAATTACACACCCACATATTAAATAACTACATTTGCCACAAACTTTACACAATTTCTTTTATTTTTGCTGAAAAAAGTAAAACAAGCAAAATAAATTGTGCCATAGCGTTTGTAATTGTGCCAAGTAGGTCTTATTTATTCTTCCTATGTTTAGTCCATTAACTAAATATTAGCTGCAAGTGTTAAAGTATCCTCACTGCAGAAAACTTTGACGTACAGCGGTATGTCCCATTGTCTATGTGTCAAAATCACTAACTTTGCTTTGTAATTAGTGGTGCATGATTATATGAAAAGAAATCATACTGATTTTTAGACTGGACTGACATTTATGTTTTCATTTTGCTGCATTTGAGTTTTAATACTAGCTTTCCCTGTAATACTAGGTCTATCCCCAATACTTAAATAAAAACTATTATTTTGTATATTTTGGCCACAATTTCTGTCTCGGTGCATCCCTAATTTAGTTTATTGCTCATCAGCCATCATTAGCAGCAGCTTGTGCTGAATGAGCGACACAACCGCCTGTAAAGAGTCAGATGTTCAGACAGGCAAATAACACACACAGTGCGGTGTGGACATGCTGCTATAAGTAGAATGCTAAGGTGGTGTTAAATCGTAAACATGCATTCTCACCAGCAACGAACTGAAACAGGGTTTACTGGCGAAGTAGCCAAGATCAGTTCGGTTGTTTGGTGTGCAACAAAGAACCGGTGGATTGTTCACACCTGTCTAAATGGACCAAACTACAGAAAAACTGGACTGATCTTCTTTCAACAAGCTAGGTGTAGCAAAATGCTTAGCTTTGCCACAGGCTCTATGTGTTGCATAAAATCCTAGACTTTCAACTACCATTCAAATGCAGCAGCTGTGCAATAAGGTATATTTTCAGCTTAGCAGATAAAATTCAGCTCAGCAGCTTATTGCTGCCTTATCTCATCCACCCCTCCTGACTAACAATGATATTGAGAGTGTTGAGAGAACTGTGTGAGTGACTTTCGATGTAATTAACCATTAATTCTTAATGCAGTTTCTTTTTTCAGACTTCACATCAGGCTATTAAATGGTCTTCATCATTTAGATCAAGTCAACCAATTGTTTCTCAATAAAGGTTTTTAAATAACCATCATTCCCTTAGTGTGCATGGGCATTATGAATTATGCATAGCTTATTAGCAGGAGGTCCTGATATCTGTATCACTGGTGGTTAGCATTTATATCAAAAGCTGTTTGGTCTTCTTAGTGAAACACTACGCCTATCCACTGTCCAGAAAGAGGAAGCTGAAAGGGCAGAACTCCTAAAGACTGCCCTAATCACTTAAAAACAAAGTTCTTAAGAAGTTCTTGGTCTGGAGACAAAGCTTTGGATTTGCATTCTTAGAACTAGCCAAGTTTCTTAGAACTAGCCAAAGTTCTTTGTAAATTTGGGGTAATTTGTTATAAATTTTCAGAGAAGGGAATTTTCAGAAAGCAGTAGGAAAATAAAAAAGGACTGGAACTGGGTTAAAGGAAAGTGGTGAACTGTCAACTTCCCAGAAGAAAAGCTTAGTGTTGAACTGTAAAAACCAACAACGGAACTGATGGCTATTTTTATTAGTGTCTGTAAGGGCATTTCCACATGCACAATGTGGCAAGAACTCAGAGGATTGAGACTAAACAGTGTCAACATAAGAAACCACTTAGTGAGGCCTCAATCCGGTAGTGGAAATATGTGGAAAAAGGCTACAGCTTAGTTGGGAGCTCACAGATTGGAGTAATGGGAAAAAGATCCAGATTTACTCTATCCAGAGTGATTAGCGCAGCAGTGTAAAAAGGGTAGGACATGAAGCAATGCAGCCATCTGCATAGGGCCCACTGTTTGAGTCTCTGGAGACAGTGTTATGATCATATACTGACAATGCTAAGATTCATCAGGCCTAAATTTTAAGAGTTTTGACTTTAAACCCATTGAAGGTCTTTAAGATGTGCTGGAAAAGACTTTACTGAGTGGTCTGGCTCTCTTGTTGTCAATACAAGATCTCAACCATATGACACTGCATAAATAGGCTAAATGATGTCCCAGTGAATACAGCTTAATACGTGCATCTGTAAGGTTCTGCTGAGCATTTTTGGTTATTTTCACTTTGGAAATCCACCACAAGTTTTCCAAATCTTGCATATGACTGTGATTATGTGTGTCTGAAAACAGCTGTTATTAAACATAATCTTTGATTGTATTTTGTAAAGTGTCGCAAAACTGGCCTGGAATAAACCCTGTGGCCTAACTCTGGTATACAAAAAGGGAAATATCCACCAAAAGCGGACGTGCAAACTGCATCAAATAAAATATTAAAACGTCTAGAGAGATGATGAATCAGCTTAGAGATGGCCAAGGTTACAAGGTCAGTCTTCTTTGGGGTTGAGCAGTCCTCTCAGAGCCCCAGAACATGGGATCTTCTGCCCTTTAAAAAAGTTCACTCTTTCACTGGAAATATACTTCTTATAAGCTAAGACGACAGAAAATATATGAAAATAATATGAAAAATAATGAGGTAGCAAAAATTGTTGTCAGGTATACGAAGCCATCTAAGAGAATACATACCTCATACCAGCTCCAAGCACAGTAGACAGCTTCATAATAGTCAAAGGTAGATATGTAGGGAGAACATTCTAGCCAAGTTCAGGCTAACTGAGGCTCACATAAGAAGTGTGGTTAAAATCAAGTCATCACCATGTTGTATATTTCAGATGAATGCTGAGATGGGAGTGAACGGGATTGCAATCAGTTTGAAAGTTAATTTAATGTATTAGTGGACCTTTTGTGCCAGTTCATCCAGACTAGCATTGCAATTCAGAACCATATTTTTTTGCATGGTAAATGTGATTAGAATGCCGGGCGCCAGGATACAACCGCTGCTGCATTTAAGGTGTAAATGGAAACAAAGCATAGATTAAAGGCCAACCTGAACTCAAAACCGAGTCTTTTATGGCTTTGTATTTATGGTTAATGGCAATAAAAAATTCACATTTTGCATGTAAAAGGAGTAAAAATGGAATTACTGGTTTTCTTTCAACATACATTTGCATATCATATGCATTTTAGACTGATGCAATTTCACTTTCAAAAAATGCTGGTGTTAGCTATATAAGTATAATAGTTTGCTGGCTAGCTGATTTGAAATCTCTGTCATGTTTTCCAAGTTACAATATACAGTGTTATAGATATTAAGTACTTAAGTAAGCTTTTAAGTATGACTTACCATATAATATCATTTAGAAAATTAAAAGTGTTTTTTCCTGCAGTCTGTGATCAAAGTATGGTTAGAGACTTTTAGCTAAATTTGGATTACATGAATATACATCACTGGGTAGGTAAAATAACATAATTGAGCCATATCATCTTTTTTTAACCACATCACCTTTTTCCCCTACCTATCAGAACCACTTTCTAAGAAATGGACCCATTAACATTATTTGAAAACGACACTAATGGAGAAAAAAGAGAAAAAGAAAACTCAGGTTCAAGATATAAGGTCCCATTCGACCTTATGAGAGCTTGATCTAATAGGTAGTATATTACAGTATCTGGCACTGGCAGCTACTGATTGAACCTTGGGAGATGGATGGTTTGCATTATCACCTGCCATTTGCGAGGTGGGCAGTCATGAGAATACGCGAGCTGGGAGACGCATTCAAATTGATGTTTGTCCCCAGAGATGGTTATGCAGGCCCAGATGGTCGTACACTGTGAGGACGGCGCTGTGGTGGCATGGCCAGGCTGGAGGGCTTGACTGGTTATGAAAGGGCCGGGGGCCAGCGCCAGGCTTGTCAGATGGCAGCTCATCATGCCTCGCCAGGGAGACTGAGATGGGCTGGCAGTAGAGGCAGGTGGGTTGGCTACCATGCCAACTGGCTGGCACGTCCTCTTTGGGCATGTTTACTGTTCTGGCCTGGTTTTGAGGCCAGGCCATGTGCTGACTTTTAAAGAGGTTTCAGCCTGTGAGTCAAGGTCAGAAAGAGTCTTGGAGGAAGCAGGCAAGAAGCATGTGGTTATCACCTGGAGCCTTTTTTGTCTGCCTCTTGAATTCTTGTAACTACAGAGGCGAAAACAAGTGTCATGTGATGTTTCCCTCTTTTGTTGTTACTTCTGTTGAGGTTAAAGCCTTTCATGAGTTTCAATGGGAGCTATACAAGTTCCCATCGCAGGTTGCATAAAGGATTTTGTAATCCACTTTAGGTTCCCTATTGTCAGGTCTACTCAGACAAATCCAGGTAGGCTTCAGAGCAATCGACTGATGTCATCTAAGATAGCAGGAACCAGGCGAGAGCACACTAAAGGCAAAACAGAGCTTTTACAGTCTTCTGAACATTGAAATCTACATCACCGCCAATGATAAGTTACGTTTTATACCAGCCAAAATAATTTTACAACTTTTTGTTTTCATCTAATTTATTGCAGCTAAATGCTCTGCAATGTACCTGAAGACTGAAGTAGTTAGGAAGGCTGATGGTCGCTTAGAAAGTGGTGCATTTTCATAATGATGACTATTATATAATGCAGTTCACATTACCAAAGCACTCTGCACGACCTGAGAAGAGGTGCTCAGAGCCTATATATAGGGATTTTACTGCATAGGTGGCCTATGGATGCTTCCAGCTTCAGGACTTTATAGCCATGTCTGTCACCCACGGAGAGGGTCGATAGGGACCAATGACGAGAGAGGCTGCCTCTGGTTTGATGGAACAAAAAGAGACAGGTGAAGGTCAAAGTAGTTTAGACACAAGGGAATACCTTTATCCTCAGTGCAGAAGCCCCAAAATCACACACATTTAAGCCAGCAGGCGTCTACAAGACTTAAACACATAGGCTCATTTTGATGACACCCTGATTTTTCTTGTTATGAGTAATTCTATCGACAAATATTAACTTGTGCTTTCAAGTGCTACATCATTCACTTCTTTTTTTTAAGGCTGATTCATGCTAAACAAATGTATTGATGCTTTATGTAAGACCTGCACATTACAAAAAGCCGTACTCTGTGTCATCATGAGAATTTCAAATGTCCTAATCCAATATATGTATATATGAGACTACACATTACAATCCAGTCTCACTATCTGCCCCGGCATATTAGATGTTTAATATCCAGTCTGGACAGGCACCTTGAGAAATACATGACAGTTCTCTGATAGCTAAAGACATAAACAAGGGGGCAGATAAAGGAAAATAATCAACCAAAAATGGAGTTCATAAATAAATGATAAGATACAGAGAAAATGGGACAACCAAGGCCTGGTAGACCACAAAAAGACACAGACATTACAGATGAACAGTACTTAAAGCTTTCAGATCTAAAAATCATGCCCATTGTTTCCGTGAATCCTTCCACTGTAGGAGGACAATTCAACACTATGGGTCGGAAAGGATGTGTAAGTGTCAAGAAGCTGTTGAGAAAAGAAAATAGACAAATAATACAATTGACTGACCACCCCAGAGTCCAGACCTCACAGCATAAGATGTCATTGGGATTACTTGAGTTGTGAGAGACAAAACAAGCAACCTACTAAGACCAACTTTGCAGGAACAACATCCCTGCAGTTTTCTGAATACGAATCAGAAGAATGGAGACCAACGCCAAGGCGAAGAGGAAAACGGTGAACTCCATGAATACAGATATATTCAGTTGTTTATCTACGTGCTTTAAAAATAATCATTTGTGCTTAATTACTGTTTTGATTGGAAAAATCAAATATGAAGGATGGTCTATAGCTTCTGCACAGTACTGTCCATGTGTCCCATACATCTGTGCTTACATTTATAGCTGCTAGACACTGCTGGAATCTGGTAATTATTCACAGTCATTTACAAGGCACTGACTTGTTGCGGGGACCAGATCTTGAGACCATGGTGTCATGTAATGAAGCTACATGTGGTGTGAAAGAAAACAGGAGCATGGCAAGCAGTCTGGTGACCCGCTATTCGTTTCATGTTGATCTCTTACATCTGTTGCCTCAAATGTAAACTGGACAACTTCAGACTGCCACTGACAGCTGCTACAATTTTAAGAGAATTCACTAAGATGTGAAATGTAAATCTGACTGAAAGAATCCTGACTCACAATATTAGATAGATAGATAGTTAGAGATAAAATTAGAAATTTGCATTATGTGCATTGCCTTGTGATATTAATACCGAAGTTTACAGCAAAACTTCTAGGAAGAATTTGATTGAACCGGCAGAACACCCACTACGTTTCGCTAATAATAAGCAATTATATCAGTATACTTGAGTATCACAACATTTGGTGATACTGTATTAATTCCCAAAAATACAGCATTAATTTTTAATAACAGTTAACAGGCAAAGCTTGGTGGCAGATGGTGGTCCATTTTGTGTTAAACCTCTGAACGCTATATAGCAGTGCTGTAATCTTCAGCTATTAGATTCTTTCACTCCAACGTAAACAAGTAGCATCTTTTTTTGGTCAGGCTTTATCCTATGACTGTTTTCCTAAAAACTAAAATCTAAAAACTAAAGACTGTTTTCCTAAAATTAAATCACAATATATCCCAGTGGATTACAATACATCACCAGGTTAGTAATCATGTTACTCTGTAAGTTAAAGAACATATTAAAGCAGCCAAAGGTTAATGCAGGCACACATATCTGACTAAACAACAGCAACATAACCATTTTAAAAATCATCGTTTCATGCTTTTTGATTTGACAAGGTTGCAAAACAGCAGCTCTCAGTAAATACACAGACATGTTTGTATTAGAGTGATGTGAAAAATTAGGATGACTGAATCAGCCAAGTATGAGCAGCTACAGAAAGCCCGGGGGCATAGAAAAATAACTGGTCCATTTTACAGCAGGGATCCACAAGCATCCACAAGAACCGCACATCAGGCACCTATGGATCAAGGTAAAAGACACCCAGAATGCAGTTCCCAATGAACCAATTAATTTCTTCCAGTCTAAAGCAAATCAAGTGAGTTATACAATAGTAGTCAAGTGTTATATGATGGTAGTCATATGAACTACATGCTTTACTGGCCACTATGCCGCGTGAACTATTAGATACTGTTCCATCACTAAATGCAGTCAATACCAGTATTTCACATTAAATCGACAATTTCACCCAATATCACCATCACGTATCTATTATTATTACATAATCGCCCGATTGCAATCATTTAAGCTGATCACAATCACTTCCCACAGACCCTCCACAATCATATCCATTTACAATTATTTCAAAAGACTGAGTCTATTATTGAACATGTGGTGCGGTCCTTGTTTCTTGCTGTGTATTGGACAGGTCTAAAGCCTGATTTAGTGCAGAAATACTAAAAGGCAGAACGACTGAAGCCCCCTGCTGGTTGGAGGTATGGCCTTTGAAGTTGAGCTAGCGTGAGAGCTGCAAGCTTCCCTCCAGCTTCTTCCTCCACATCACATATTCACCACAGCAATCCCACCGTCCACTGTGAGCTCAGCCAATTAAAAAGTGATGCATAATTTAGCAAGTAATTTAGAGATGGAATGAAATTGAATATGAATTGTACTTAGTTATGGACGGTTCTCCCTGTTTTTAAAGCCTTCTTTCTGTGCCAAGGAATGAAGTGATACCATTAAATTATCCTCTCTTTTTTTGTTAAATAAGAAAATGCATCGTTTATGCATGCATACGACTCACAGGAAAGAGGACCGCTGTAAATATGAAAATATAAAACCTGGCAGAAATCTGAGGATCTGGCATATTAAATTCCACCCAATTAACAACATATTGTGGTGAAATCCTTACATCCCAGTGGTGCTGGGCCAGCACAAAGGCAGTATCTGCCTCCTCAAATGAATGAAACCTCGATGGGAAAGCCTGTCCCTGACTATTAAAATCGTGGCCCTGGGTGAAATTACATTACCGAACACCAGGAGATTTTCTTCCATTCTATTTCTATTCTCAGCATGCTAACGGCAGGTGGAACACGTGTTCCCCTCATTCTTTAGGAAATGACTCCCTCTTACTTCAATTAAAAGATAGCGCTAAAAGTATGCCAAGCAAAAAAGGAATGACACCATAATTGCTTGTACGTAATGACAGACTGGCATGGGGGTTAGCTCTTTATTTGGCCAGAGGAAACACAAGCCTGGAGCCAACAAGTAGAGGGATATTGGCACGTGCTCCCCTTCACTTCACTAAGGCAAATTAAACAAGAAACAAACTAACACAGATAATACAGATTAACAACAATAAAAATACAGAAGAGTGAAGCACAAAACACTGCAGGGCCCCATTCTTACTTCGGCTGGATAAACACATTGGCCAGTTTTAACACTGCCTTGTAGCCTTTTAATAAATCTCATATTTACAAGACAAGTACCTATGAATGCTATACTGATGGCGTAGTTACTAGTGTGAAACACAGATTTGTCTAATTTTTAGCAGGTTGACAGAAAATAAAGCAATGGCAGCCAATGATAGATGCACTGTAAGGATTCAAGGATTCAAGGATTCAAGGAGACTTTATTGTCATTCGCATCACATGTGGTACATGGGGTGGAACGAAATTGTGGTACTTCAGTTGCTATCCCTGAACACTAAAGTTAAATAATTCACATACAAAATTATAAATGCATGCACATGCTATGTGATGCTTCTAGCTGGACAAAAACATTACTCCTTTTCTTAAACATCCGCTGCTTTTCCTTCTGTTGCAGTAACGTAGTATAAATATGCTCTATTTAACAATGGCATTATTACAAGCCCTTCCATCCTGTTTCCATTCAAAACCACTTGAAGACTATTCAGCTTGTATTTTGCAACCATCAAAGTCCTAATCTGGAACCTCTAAGGATTATCTGAAGGCATCAAGGTAGAGACATAGACTTGTAATGGCCATGTCGATAAAATTACCTGTAACTGTGAGACTTTGAGGTAAGGTAAACTGTTCACAAAATTGTTTACTTTTAACAAGTTGATGGGTTCGAGCACAATTACCAGTCTCTGTAGCAGGAGGAGCAGGATGAACTGGAAAATTAATAAAATAAAAAAAAGTTTTATCACCTTTATGAGCATATTGTGCATATTGTTATGACATAAAAAACACTGACCAACTGTATGTCCACCGTAATCATCTGTACAGCATAGTGGACAACACTGGTGCTATTTATATGACAAACTAGGCTTTGACTTCCCCTCCAAAGAACATTTTGCTGGACCAATCCCTGAGCAAGACTCATAGCTCTATAATCACAAACCGTTGTAACAGGATAATATTCTCTGGATAAGATTTTTTTTTTTTTTTAACTGCACCACCTGCATATTCATACTATTGAAATCCATATATTAAATGGGTTGTAACACACAGAGATTGTATTTTATGTTATAGCCTCCTCTTATCACTAGCCCTAATTATCAGCAGAAAATTAGTCTGTCAGTTACTGAGCAAACTTGTTAACCAGCTTGCTGTGCTGATTAGCATTTGACTCCTAATGGTAATGCGCTCAGTGAACAGTCATTAGTATTTAACACTGAAACAAGCCCCGAAGTTATCCAATGGCTTCATCAGTCTAGCAGGCACTCCAGATCCAATCTGGGGCGAGAAGGAGGCACCCAATCTTCCTCATCACTCCCAGTGACTCGGACGGCCCTTTCTCACTCCTCAGTCAAGATTAGAGAGCTGAATAGTAAGCTAAGTGCTTTAAATTCAGCCTCCCTAGGATCGTCTCTCCAGGGATAAAACCCGTTCCACTGGGTGGTCAGTCAGCCGCAGTCTCCTGCTTTGATAAGTCATCACGGACGGACAGCACTCTCAATCAGACAGGGCCGCATGTCCGCCCCTCTGCCTCACTGCTACACGCCTCATTCCACCTATCTCTGAGGACAATCAACAGCAGCCTCCCTTCTCCCCACCTTCCTGTGTCTCCACAGGGCACTCAGGCCCACACCGAGGTAAATGTGCCAAGAAAACAGGGCTTTTGAATTTCCATGCAGGGATTTTTACAGGCTGCTTCCCTGTATGACACACACGCCACAAAAAGCTATATAATTACCATGGCCTTATTTCCACACGCCACACATGAAAAAAGCCAGCTGAAATCCAGTTCCATTTTGGTCTGCAATAGACATTCCTTGCCAAATCAAAACCGCAATTATGCTGTTGGTGTACCTGGTGGGCTCGCAAAGAACGAGGACAGCACAGATAGATCTGAAGAAGAGAACCACAGATAAAAGGTCAAATATATCAGCTTTTTTCTGCTATGACAATTTTCAGAGCTGTGTTCATAATTACTAAATTCCAAGCTCCTAGCTCGAGATATACTGATCTAATAGCACAATACTCTTTAAATATATCATGGTATTTGATCTGACTTCCATTAGTAAATTGAGCTCATGGTTCCTGAATAATGCTACTCTATGCTGAAGAAAATAAATCTGATCCATAGCGTATTGTATCAGGTCTGCTGTAACTAAAACACTTGATTGTGTGACCCCAATACTGGTATAACAGGTCAATGAGGAATGTGTGCTTGACTAACCGTTTCAGGTGTAGGTACTTTAATACTGAAATTATTATTCATTTATTAATTTTAATCACAGAATCACTACCTTATACAGGCCTATGTATTAAAACACTGTTTATCAGGGCTGTACAGCGCACTCTACAGCTCATATCTCATATCATTATGTAATTAAGTGAGAAAGCAAAGCGCAGCTGGAACTAGGCTAACTACTGATGGCATTTGTTAACCATAGCCAACAACTATAGGAATGCACGATGACATGAGAATCACTTGGGTGTCAACAGGCATGAGACTAATGTTTAGATTGGACCAGCATATTTCAAACCTATAACTGGCATATTTACTCCAAGGGTGGCACAGTGGCAAAGTAATCCCTATTATAATAAATAAGGTTCATTAATGTGGCTTTCTGAGTATATTGTGCATATCATTAGAACATAGGGAGACACTGACCATCAGCAGGTGTCATTACAAAGTGGACTGCTGTGGAGTCAATACAATATTAGAAGTACAATTATGCTGCCTATGTTGTTCGCCGTAATATGCGTCCTATGTACTAATCAATTGACAAGACGGGTGACACCCCAGTGACAGCTCAGTGTTTTTCTGTTTCTCAAAGTATCGAATGCTATTTAATGAGTTTTATTCATTTGCATTTTGCTTTTCTGCATATGTAACCCTGCCGAAATAAATGTTATTTTTTTTCCCATATGGCTAAAAAGGGTGAATTATAACTTGTGCATCAGATGGTGCATCTCTGTGAAATGATATTCTGCAGTTCACAGTTTTATATTGTCTCAAAAAAATAACATGGCACATTGTCAATACCATCTACCACTGCAGTGGTTAGCTGTAGAGTTAGTGTGCACTCTTTAGCTTGTTCAAAGAAACCCCTATGTCACAAGTCCATTTTCAAAACATTCCCGTTGCCCATTTTGGAAGGCAGTTTTGGTCAGGCTTTCTACTATTATCAACCAGTACTGAGAGCTCCCCTATCAAACTAAAAGGAAAAATGAAAATGCTTCTAGACTTTAGAAAGCAGTCTTTTATTCCTCTCACCCACGAAAGCTCCTCATTCTATAACAGAGCAAAGGAAACCCTTCATTAAGAGCAAACACAGAAGACGTTTCATGGACAGAGACTCCTAGACAATCCATAGTGACAGCAAATGTGTTTACAGCTACAAGATAAGCCTGTGCAAATACTGCACAACTGAAGGTACAAATAAAAGACAAGCGCACACTCCTTTGTAAACAGATTCCTTTCACACTTCAGCCACTTTCTTTTTACTGGCATTTTGACACACCCTAACCTGACTCATATGCTCTCCTTATTAATATCAGAGCCCCAGTGCCCCATTCTAACAACAGAACTCTGCCCTTTGTCTTGCTCTGGATTCTTATTCTGCTTCTGTTTATTTTCAGGGGTGCCCGGGACCGCGAGGTCTAGCTGATGTGCCGGAGCACTGGAGGGGAATAGAATGATGTGGGAGACGCCACGAAAACTTCTTCAACAATCACATGCTGTGTAAGTGAACTGACCTGCTGACCGCTTGCTTCCCTTGACCTCCTCGCACAAACTTCCTCCCACTATGCCACGGAGGACAAGTAATGCCTGTTAGGGCTTCTGCCTATGGTCTTCAATGAAAGTACGAGGACTGTGTTTGAACTTGTGAGGGGGTCCGGGGTTGGGGGGGTGGTGGTGGTGGCTGACACCCTGGGACAGCTTTACAAAGATTCATCACTGTGAAGCACCATCTCAGCAGAGCGGTGAACTTTTGAGCTGGTCACTTTTAATGAGCACACCTCTTGAAATAAAAAAAAAATCATATTACACTTTAGAGCAAATGATCAAATATTACGTTAATGAGACAGAATCTGCCGAGGGTGCTCGAACCAGAGGGAACACTGACAAATAACGCTGTCTCTCTCCACTGTGTCAGTTGTCATCTTCATTTGGAGATCCAGCGAGAAAAGGTCATACAAGTAGGAAAAAATCAAGTCAGAACTCTAATGAAGAGAACGGACTTTGAACTTGTGCTTGGATAGACTCGGCTCCTTACCAGTGGCTGCCTTTGTGCCATTCTGTGGCATTTCATTTTTCCTTTATGCTTTAGTTTCAGTGAACATTGCTGGGCCCTGAAAGTACATTACTGCTGAGAATTAGGCCTGCACGATATGAGCATGTGATGCTTAATAAAGCTATTGGATATTGTATTAACAACATAAAAAGTGATTTACAGTTATTTAAGTAGTCTGTCTATGGCAATAAGTACAGACCATGATTTGCTGTTCTTGTGTAATTGATGCCTGGCCCACACTACAGGATCAATGGGCCAGATCGGAGTAAGATTTGATCCTCCCAACATTGAAAAAGGTCTTGCAATCCATTCATTTGCCAAAAGCAATGGCAGTAGCTAAGAGCAATGGTGGAAACCAATCCCACTGTTAACTCTTGCTGTTCCTATTTCTATCATTTCTTTAGTTTGCTGCCAAATAGGTAGTAGACATCTATGCTTTGACATCCCTAGTTTATTTTGTACTGATTTCAACTAAAGCTAATCTTACAATTTGCACAGTTAAATGATGATATTTTAAGTTATCCTGTGGTGGTAAGGGTGGGCGGGGTCCATTATCTAATCTTCACTGCTCTACTCCACCTAGTCCACCTAGGGCCACCCCAATTGTGAATCATAAATATTAAGCATGCTCAGTAATTATGGCTCAGTATCCTGTAGGGTTGGGTGAAGGGGTGGACACCAATTCTCTGATGTAAAAAGCCAATGAGAGCCAGGCTAAACTGAGCAGAATTTGTAAGCATGCCGGCTAAATTAAGAACTAAGGGAGATATGGATAAGGACCATAAACTTGAGTTGTGTACTGTGCATGCTTGGCTTTTTCTGTGTAGAATGCACAACTATAGCCTCACTGTCACCCACCATGGTTTTTACATCTAAAGGTACGCTAATTTGTGAGAAATCATAAAATGGAGCAGTTTGTAAGAAACTCCCGTAAAGGACTTTGTGGTGGTTTTAATTCAGGACAGATCATGTATTGATTGGCTTTTTTTATTGATTGAAGGACAAAAACAATGGCGAAAACATGTTGCCAATATGGTTTAAAATCTTTTGTTCTAGGCCTTTCCATGACTTACTAATAAGAACCAATCTTAACAGTTAAAGTCTGAAATATTGCTATTTTGAAAATAGCAGTTGTCAGAAAGCTGAAGTTGATTATAGCCAATCACTTTTATACTAAACACAGCTCATTATGCTACATTCCTGCTAATCTAATTACACCACTCTGCACTGAAAACATGTAATGCATTTTGATCTGTTCTATCATTGCAGCCTTTAACACTGCTTTCATTGCAGAAACTCATGATTACAATAGTGCAGCCCTACTGAGCCCAATGCATGAGTAATACTCTGAAGTCCACATCTGTTACTGGTGGAAATGTATGCCGCAGAAACAAAACATTGCTCAAGTGAAGCTTAGGCTACTCTTCTTTTTTTTCTTTTGCTTTTCTATGGGACAGCGCAAAAAAGGCTCCTTTTAGAAAGTCATCACTTAAGGTACATAAATACTCTAAGACTATGCATAATAAATGAAAAGGCAAATGGGATTGCTTTGGTTTCCTGCGATGTGGACTTGAGTAAAGCAATTGCGGAAGGAAAAAATGCAAAGCAATGTACGTCTATTTGTCAGGGCCTTACTTCCACATTTCTCTCAAAGTCACAATCCATCCTTCTTTATGCTGGGCTAATGATGTTTGACAGAATGACAAGGCACCTCTTTGGAAATTTCCTATATGAAAACAGCGGCGTGTATTGATCAACGGCTCTAAATACTGTTTGGCCAATGCATAATTTATTAGTTTGCACAAAAGGAAGCCGGCACAGAACAATCTTGTTTGTTGATGCGGGCCCAGTAAAATTGGAGCCGATCTCGGCGCAGATTGCGGCACTGAGGCAGAGAGAAAGCAAAGCGCGGCAACAGTAAAAGAACAACAGCCAGAGAGCGTGTTTCATTTAAAACAGCGCTTCTGAGAAAAGATGAGAAAGACACTGCGGGCAGACCCAGGTTTAATTATCCTGAAAAAATCACACCACACTTTCACTGCTCCCCAGCTTATGTCCTATGACAATGATGTGGAGGTCTGAAATCTGGTCGCTAGGGTGAACAGCGGAGAAGAAAGCATATCCATTTTTGCAGGGTTAAGGGAAGAAATCTTGCTGCAAATATCTTGGGCCCCATCGGGATTCAATACCTGAGCAAAGTCACTCCAAGGTGATTTCAGGCTGAATTGGACATTGGGTGTCTCTTGACTCTTCATTATTAATTCAGCCTTTGGCTCATGGGTGCCACAGTATCATTTCAAAGAAGGCAGAGATGAGAAATTGAAGAGCTGTGGGAGTAATACTGCAGCTTTGCTTTCTGACCTGCCTCTTGCCTGTCAATATAGCCACTCGAATGATGAGGGTCACTGCAAAGCTCATCCTGGGCTGCTACAGCATACGCCTCTAGGGTACAGAAACCTTGGTGGTCGTAGTCTCTGTACTCGGTTTTACATTTCAAATGGAATTAAAGGGGACTTCCTCCGATCCCCCAACATCACTGCACACTTTAATCTATGCGATGTAAATAAAGTCATCAAGAGTAGTCTGATGTGAAATGGTTAATTGCAGAAACTCACTGAGTAGTATTGCAGTGGTAATAAAGGAAATCGATCTAGTATAAATGTTGGTAAAGGTACAACAGTGACAACTCTGTGTGTATATATATATATATATATATATATATATATATATATATATATATATATATATATATATAATATGATTATCGTGTATGATTTCCTCATCATTGAGATAAAAACAGGTTTTAATCTCAATTATATTATATTATATTATTATATTTCAAGCATTTGACAGCATACTTGTGATATGTAATAGTTTTAGATGTGGTAGTTTTAAACATGCCAAATTTCTAGTTCTTATGATCAGTGATGTGACTTTCTGACTTGTTAAGTTTTTCTACAATGGTACATTACATATTTCACCACACTATATTATAAGTATTATCGTCATGATGCTGTAAGCTGGTTTTAAACCTGAGTCAACATTTCTTCTTTAATACTGAATTATTCCTGCCATTGGGCATGGGAGTTGTAGCCTCTGGTCCCAACAAACTACCATTTAAAATAATTTTATCCTTTTTAATTTCCTTCTTTTAACTGTCACCAATGTGCGCTGCTTTGCACTCAAGTAACACACAAGGGGTTGAATTTAGCCAGAGTCTCTTTGATTCAACTAATGGTTAGATTTATTTTGAGTGGTCATTAGTCAGACTTATTCAGAGCTGGCACCGGTTGGATTCATATAGAGGGGGCACTGATGAGATTTATTCAGAGTGGGCATTGGCCAGATTAATTCAGAGCAGTCATTGGTCAGATTCATTGAGAGAAGCATTTGGTCTGACTCATTGAGAGCGAGAATTGGTCAGATTCATTCAGAGCAGACATTGGTTTGATACATTCAGAGAGGACACTGGTCAAATTTAACAAGAGCATGCATTGGTCAGATTCATTAAGAGATGGCATTGGTCAGACATTTTCAGAACTGATAATAGTCAGGTTCATTTAGAGGCAGGCATTGGCTACATATATTCAGACTGGGCACTGGTCAGATTAATTTGGAGTGAGGATTGGTCAGATTTATTCAGAGCTGACATTGGTCAGATACATTCAAAGAGGGAAGTGGTCAGAGATTTCCAAAGCTGACATTGGTCTGATTTATTTAGAGCTGGCCTGGTTGGATTTACTCAGATCTGCCACCAGTAAGATTTATTCAGAGTTGGCATTGGTCGGATTCATTCATGGAGGGCACTGGTCAGATGTGTTTGGCATGGACAGTGGTTGGATTTATTAACAGCAGGCATTGATTGGATTCTTTTGGAGTAGTCAGAGGTTGTATTTATTTATATGTATTCAGACTCTGCGTTGGTCAGATTTATCCAGAGTGGACATTGATCTGATTTACATACAGCAGCCATTGGTCAGATTTATTCAAAGAGGGCACTGATGGATAATTCAGAGCAGGCACTGGTTAGATATTTTTAGATTGGAAATCTAATTGGTCAGTTTCATTTAGAGTGAGCACTGATCAGATTTATTCTAAGAGGTGCATTAGTTAGATTTATTCAGAAAGGGCATTGGCAGTTGGAATTTCTTTTTAAGAATGTGCTGTCAACATAAGCGCAACCAAATTGCTGTCCTGTTGTCCAATTAATAATAGAATAATTGAGCATTACAATCATTTGGGCAAAATGGACAGTAATAGCTTTCATTAAACACACTCTAGGCCTTTTCCAGAAGCGACAACACCGTGTCTTGCAATCTCTCCTTGAGACCCAAAAAATAAAATCAATTTCTTGAAGCAGTGCCAGCCCCATCAAACAAAAAAAATGCAATGTCCCACTCTGAATTATGAAGTACTGATTATAAACATTAGCAAAATTGTGCTGGCAGAGAGACATGCCAGGAATTGTACTGTGTAACTGATATACAGCCACTCTCAGACTATTTAACCACCTAGAACAAAAATATTTGGCCACAGATGAAGGATGTAAAATATGCGGAATCTCCATGAAACAGCTTATTGGGCTTGTTGGACTTTCTTGTACAGATGACATTTTAGGTTCCCAAATTCAACAATTAACCCTAAATGATCAGATGCGTTGCGGGTTCCGCTCTTGAACCTGAAACGCTTCACAAGCCTGCCAACGAGCTGTGTGCACTGAGAGACAAATGAGGCTCTTTCATTTAGATAATTTTATAGAGGATGCCAAGCGAGTTGGTACCAAAGTGTGCTTTAGAGGACGTTTGCAACAGCTGCCTCCGCACAAAAAAATAAATGTTCCAAGCAAAGGCACATCTTTGACATTGGGACTAACTGCATTCTCCTAACCACATTGATTTCACAATTCATCAGGAGAATATATCGCCAAGAATCCAAAACACAGTAGCTGAGGCTAGCCTAAGGTCATAATGCGCACCGCATGCAGGAAGCACATTAATTCAGCTTGGTCCCACAGTGATAAGAAGCCAGGTCTGCAAAGATTGTCTCGGTCTGTCAGTCAACAGATCCATAAAGTGTTATTACAGGCTATGATATGGTGGGCTTGATAGGAGGACTGGGCCCTTCCTGTAATATCTATCAGCTTGGTTTTAGAAGCCCACAGAGGCAACAGCTTGCTCTCAAAACATTACACAGACAAACAAGCTATAATCTTGTTTACCATGCCCCTGCATCACTACCGCAAGTCAACTGGCCTCCAAATGTGGTTTCGTTTAACCAGCCAACGCTTGGCCATGTAGAACAAAACAGACAAGGAACCGTACGAGAATAGCCCAGTACAATTCAGTGATGTACAGCCTCTGAAGCATAGGGGCACTGTTCCATGTGCCGCTGAGAGGTTTGTGAGGTAATGTCACATTCCGCCACAGTCCATTTGCATAAATCTTGGACCTAGATTCGCATTCATCAAAATCGTTTCACTGCCAAATGAAAATCAGTGTCTCCTCTGCACCCTGCATCCCTGAGAAAAATGAAAACAGCCATGCGGTGGTCCTCCAGGTAGAGGTGATTAAATTACCGCCACCTCTTGGCTGAGGCAAGTCACTCCCAACTAAGGTGAGTGGCCCTTCCACTACGCATAAAGCTGTGCACCAGGCTACAATGTGACTTGGAAAGGCACTCCATCACCCTGCATCCAGAGATTAATGGTGGAAAATGTCACAGGGAATAAGGTCACGCACTGAGAAACCTGGCTGAGAGAGTGGGACAACAACGGGGCATTCTGCAGTCTGACCAGCGCTGCCCATTCTCAACACAAGCCAGCCAGCACACAGGGAGGCGCGAGGAGACAGGAGGCTTTTTTATGGAACATTAAAGATAATGGGAGACCATTCACTCATAGGTTTCCTGAAATTGCACCACATGCGCACGTCAGTGTGTCCAGAAAACAGAGCAGAAAAGGCAAAGTGTGCAAAATGATGTTGTGGAATGGTATATCAGCCCTAGTTTCCAGTCATTGTGTCTGGGGTCCCAAAGAATGACTCACAAGCATAGCTTGAGGGGGACAATATGTTACCTTGAGCAGAGGTGTGACCTGCATCTAGAACATAGCTCATGAACCTCATTAAGGAGGTTAGTGGTCCCATCAAGAAGCAATATGCCATTAGACTCACTACACTGATCTTTCATTTATGAAGATGGGGGGTACCTTCTAGGCAAGACAACTTATACATCCTTCACATACTGTGGCTTTGCTATTTGCGGGTACATTACATTTAGGATGACCATAGTTATTTGTTTTGACTTATAGAAACATATAGATGCATATACAGATGTTCCTTCACCAGTCTCTGACAGATCATTAAACAGTATTAAAACCGGTTGAGCAAATGAAGAATGCAAATAATCTGCTAAATGCACATTAGGGCTGTGCAGTTGATTGTACTCTCCTAAGCCCTGGGCTGAAAACTTTTATAGTCAAATATGGCAATGGCATAGTTAAGTGCCAGTACTGTGCACATTATTGTCCTTTTTGTTGTTTTTACAGGAAACATTTTTATTACTTTTCCATCATTTACCTATTCTCTTGGTACAGTTATCTTATGCTGTAGTTATAATACTTATTATAAATTAATATAGTTAATAATTCAAATAAGATGCACCTACTGTAAATGCCTCTTGAAAAGATTACAACATAGATTTTCAGTCTGGCCAAGGATGCTTGGAATTTTCAAATTACGCCTGAAACCCTGATGCATCTGCTCTCCAGTACGGACAAGCTTGTCCAGAAGGGTAGCGGTTTGGTAATTTTGAAAGACGCTTGATTTGACGGACCCTCTTGTCCTCTACAGGGTACACTCAAAATGACCTGAATGATGCATCCAGAGATATGCTTGCAGTCTTATGGTAGTCTTACCATACTTGCTTGGAAACCACAATATTCTTAAACTGTGTTATAAATGATTAAATAATGTTATAAACTAACCCAATCTGTGCAAATTATATTGCAGTCTTTCACATGTGATTCCAGTGTGACATCATAAGGTTACAGGAAATGTAGCATTTATACTACAGCGTGAATTTCCAATATTAGCATCACAACATCCAACAACGTGACCTAGCAAACACAAATATACACTCTTCATCAAAAGAATGGCTGCACCCAGAAGGAAGTGTGGATTTGGAATGCTATTGGGAAGTGTATGTATGTTACATATGTCTCAGCATGGAGTTGTAGAGATTCCTAATGGTGTCCTGTGATAATCCATCCCATGCAGCTTAAATATTCTCACACAGTTTCCGCAGGTTTTGCGCTAGGGGTAAAAGTGGAGTGAGACCAGGCCTTATGGACATGTGACGTGACTCAAATTGTTTTCGAACTGTTCTCTGAGGCATACTTCACTCGCAAGTGATGCTAATAACACAACAGCACAAGTCAGAATGGTAAGCACACACAACAGGATGACCTGGTATAGTCAGTCAGGTACAGCGATAAGGCCTGTCCTTGCTTACATCACATACATGATGCATGAAACTTGAGTCATTCACATGTCTCATGACATCAAACCTACCCACCAAGTTTCATTCCTGTCGGCTGATACCTTCTGGGTCCAACTATTATTTGATGATGAGTGTATATTCCCATAGCACTCAATGGTCCTCAGTGCTTCTGTGCAAAGTAGTGGCATAACTCAAATCTTCATCTAGGAGTGACAAATGCAAGTTCATTCTTCAAATCACTTTGCACTTCCACATACAGTGATTAAGAGTGAGTGCTAAAGTAGCACCCAACCACAAGATAAAAATAAATCACTTCACACATGTGTCTATTTACACATGGATGGTCTGTGATGAATGATTGGAGGTTGTTAGGTTTGTGCTGCTGTGTTAAGAATGAATGGTGGAGAGGGCGTAGATTTACGTCAAGGCTCGCAGAGGCTGCTGATTCCCACGGTTAGAAAGAGCCTGGCCGGGGTGACTGATGATCCAACAGCCGCATCCTGCTTACGCTGCAATTCAGGCACCGCAAATAAATAAATAGCTTTAAAAAAACACCTCAGCTCTCATGCAAAGCTGCCGCTTAATGTGTATAGATATTTAATATGATGCTCAGCATAAAAGTTAAATTGAATTTCCATCATATCTCACCACCTTTAAAATAGCTCTCCCAGCTAGCACAATGGCCTATATATCTGCATGGAAACATGCACAGGAGCCTTTAAATACACAACCCTCTGCAATGCTGTGATGAAGACAAGCGAC
>JAMWET010002260.1:105000-107500 GCA_024036415.1 Prochilodus magdalenae | reverse complement strand
TTACCCACCTCTACTCCACCAATACACCACACTATTCCACCTTTACTCCATCCCCACCACCTTTACTCCACCCCTACCTCCTTTATCCTAGCCTAACTCACACCACCTTTACCCACCTCTACTCCACCAATACACCGCACTACTACACCTTTACGCCACCCCACCACCTTACCCACCTCTACTCCAATACACCACCCTTATACCACATTTACCATCTTTTACTCCACCTTTACTCCACCCCACTACCTTTACCCACGTCTCCTCCAATACACCACCCTTATAACACATTTACCATCTTTTACTCCACCTTTACTCAACTCACACCACCTTTATCCACCTCTACTCCACCAATACACCACACCACTACACCTTTACTCCACCCCACCACCTTTACCCACCTCTACTCCACCAATACACCGCACTACTACACCTTTACTCCACCCGACCACCTTACCCACCTCTACACAACCAATACACCACACTACTACACCTTTACTCCACCCCCACCACCTTTACTCCACCCCTACCACCTTTATCCCAACTTAACTCAACTCACACCACCTTTACCCCACCCCACTACCTTTACCCTCTCCTCCAGTACACAAAATGTTGGTTTGAAATATTGAACTGATTACTGATTTTCTCAAAAAAAAAATGTATAGATTTTTGAAATGTTGATTTAGTATCCAGGCAGAGCGATGTGTTTCTAAAGGTACTAAGAAAAGTTCCTGGGTTAATCTGCACAGGTCTATCCAACCCTCGTGCCTCGTGTGGTAACTCCCGGTTGACTGTTTACGTCTGATGTAAATGAGATCTTAGTACTAGACTATAAAGGTGTGAGATTAGAGCTCACTGAAGACCTTCATTGGCAAGATGGTGGTACAAGCGACCACAGAGGCCCATTAATATGAGTATGTCTCTGTTAAAGCCGCTGTACTCTAAGATCACCATGGTAACACCATTTTATGGTCATTTTCTATATAACACACGTGTAAATATCACTAGTAATACGCTGGTCTCGGCGCCACCTAGTGGAATCTCCTGTTCCACCTTAAATGGTGCAGCGTTCTGGTACCTGAGGCTGCTGCACCGTTTAAGGTGGAACGGGGAAATTTGACCACGAAGCTGGAGATTAAAGAGCTCAGCTTTATATCACTGAAGCTGGACTTCGCCCTCCTCCGCTGGCACTGCAGACTGGTGGGGTCGCCTACAGAGCACCGCTAGCAGCCAGGTAAAGTCTCACCCCAGTGGCTGGAAAAACAGATGACGTATCCGGTTCAGGAAGCATGGTCCCGTTCCATAGGGGGAAAATTTCAACCACTACCCCTCGTAACAGGGGGAGGGTTACACTGGAAAACGGGAGGCTGGGGTAAAAATAAGAAACGGGGTTGGGCCTTACATACAACCGTGAGTGTTTTGGGGGAAAGCTAACAGTTCCGAGACTCGGAGCTCCGCGGTCGAGTCCCGCCAGCCGGAATTCCGGCCACATGAGTAATTATGGCCTTATTCCTCTCCGTGTTCCTGTCCGGTCCTGCTGAAAGCCCTTGGAGGACCTGTCTCCTTTCGTCCCCCGCCGCTGGGGGCTTTACTGATTGCGGTGCCAATGTGCTGGGAAAGCTGGGCCTGGCCTGGACATTCATTCCGGGGCGGCCTGCGACGATATTGGCAGCTGGAAGCCCCTGCGCGAAGGGCAAACAAATGCGTTTGTGGAGATGACTGGAAGGCAGGGAAAGATTGAATTCTCTTTCTGCGCTGGTGGTGGAGGAAGGAAGAGAGGGAGGGAGAGAGAGAGAGGGAGGGGGAAGATGGGGAACGGTTGAGTCTCCAGAAATAGTCAGTGATAGATGAGGTACATGGAGCAAGACAGCAATGCCCGCTTCCTAGCCAAGCTGAATCAGACGAACTGTCTGCTGGCTAAACGCGCCGTCTACCTCCTACTCGTCTCCCGGAGCCACTTTGCTTACAAAACAAGCTTTTTTCTTTCTCCTTCCTCTTCTCCTTTTTCTTCTCCTTCTTTTTTTAATAGCCTCCCCCTTTTTACATCTGATTACTTACCAGCAACAACACATCTGCAGTCGTTAGCACTCAGCGCTTAGCCTAATGAAGGAGCGCTAAAGCAAAACACTGCACGCTCTCATTAGGCGCCGGCCTTGGGACGTCTACCCGCCGCTCTACAACAGGTTTCTGAAGAGCGCTTTTACTCAGCTAGCGGAAAAAAGAGCAGAGGCAGCAGGGTGGAATCGACATGCACGCGCAAACCTGCAGCTACGCCGCACACACGCTAATTCCACCACCAGAGAATTCAGCTGACCCTCGTGGCAGGATGGTTGTACCGCTGGCTGACGAATACGGAAAACAGGATGTCGGATAGGAAGTAATTGCTTGGAGGACGTCTGCGATTCTTCCAGTCTGAGAGTATCTCCCATATAGTCTGCTTGCATACGGAAGAGGGGCGTCAAAGGACCAAACACCAAATACACTCATCACCCAGAAGGAGGTG
>JAMWET010002260.1:22500-100000 GCA_024036415.1 Prochilodus magdalenae | reverse complement strand
GGGTCAACCATCACCACCAATGCCCCTTACTGTGTGGGTCAAGCATCACTGCCAATGCCCTTCACTGTTTGGGTCAAGCATCACTGCCAGTGCCTTTCACTGTATGGTCCAAGCATCACTGCCAATGCCCTTCACTGTTTGGGTCAAGCATCACTGCCAGTGCCTTTCACTGTATGGGTCAAGGATCACTACCAATTCCCCTTCACTGTATGGGTCAAGCACTACCGCCAATGCCCTTCACTGTACTGGTCAAGCATCACCACCAATGCCCTTCACTGTATGGGTCAAGCATCACCACCAATGCCCCTCACTGTGTGGGTCAAGCATCACCACCAATGCCCTTCACTGTATGGTTCAAGCATCACTGCCAATGCCGCTTACTGTATGGGTCAACCATCACCACCAATGCCCCTCACTGTATGGGTCAAGCATCACTGCCAATGCCCTTCACTGTATGGGTCAAGCATCACCACCAATGCCCCTCACTGTATGGGTCAAGCATCACCACCAATGCCCCTCACTGTGTGGGTCAAGCATCACCACCAATGCCCCTCACTGTGTGGGTCAAGCATCACCACCAATGCCCTTCACTGTATGGTTCAAGCATCACCACCAATGCCCCTTACTGTATGGGTCAAGCATCACTGCCAATGCCCTTCACTCTATGGTTCAAGCATCACTGCCAATGCCCCTCACTGCATGGTTCAAGCATCACTGCCAATGCCCCTCACTGCATGGTTCAAGCATCACTGCCAATGCCGCTTACTGTATGGGTCAACCATCACCACCAATGCCCCTTACTGCATGGTTCAAGCATCACTGCCAGTGCCAGAGAAGTACCTGATGTACAATCTTAGAATGAGAAGTATGAGCTCTATTAACCAGATTTAAGAATTGACTTGACATCATTAGCGGCAGTACTGAGGAACTTCATCATGGCTTCCAGGCCGTCAGACTGTAAGAAGGAAGCGGGGCTTCAATCACGGCCCTCCCTCCAAACCTCAGCTACGACATAGCTCCGTTAAAAGCAGGGAGCGTTTATAGCTCCTCCTGTAAAGCTCACTTTGTCCACCTTCCCCCACATCAATCGATTATTCAACGCACATATAACATCCACCCACGCCAAGACAAGAAAATTCATTTCAGTTGAGAAAACGAATAAATAATTAAAGAATTAAAGAATCTTTTTTCTCCGTGTTCAGCCCTCTGCAGTAGCGCTGCCCTCTCTCGATGCTAATCAATCTCATATCAATTAGGGCATAATTGCTGAGTCAATGAGTGGGGGTGGGTGCTTAAATATTGATGAGTCTAAAAGGCCCGTCAGGCTTTATTGGCAGTGTGTGGAGATGGACAGTGAGGCAGGGTGATGGAGAGATGGCCACAGGCAGCAGAAGTGGGTTTGAAAGCTCAATCAATGCAGCCTGCCCTTTACCGGGCCAGCATGGAGCGAGCGCCATAGTCCATCTGTGGTTACACCGCTCAGCGTCTGCCGGCTTCATGCGTGAGCTCAGCCGGCTGTCTTATGCCGTTAGTTCTGTGCGGGTCAAAAGTCGACTTGTGTGCTGAAGCCGAGCGTAGTCTGCTGTGCTTATCTCACACTGGCACAACAGTAGACCTCATCTGAACCAGTTCAGCCAGGGAGTACTCGGGGTTCAAACAGGTTCCTGTGTGGCGCAGATGTGTACCTGTTGGTGGGATGGAGGAATGGAAAGGGAATGGAGCGGTCCTAAAGGTGAGGCTAAACGGGGTGTGATGCTAATAATGCTCCCCGTGTGGAGTGTTTAGGTGGCATGGCCTTCATGGAAGATGAGTTTCCCCAAGCCAGAAACTGAACCCTAATTCATGGAACATGGAAGCCCACTCTCTCTGGGCCACGTGGGGTATAATGAGAACATCTGGGGTCCCCTGAGAGAGAGTTTGGGAACATGAACTGATTAGGAGGAGAACAAACTGAGGGTGAGGGTTTGTAAACCAATCGAATGCCAACCAATCGGGGGCAACGGGGCAGTCGTCAACACCCCGTCCACTACTGTGCGGAACCTTGGTGTCCTGTTTGACCCAGGCCTCAGTTTTGCCTCCCATATTACATCTCTGTATTACACAGTATTGCTAGACTCCGCCCACTACTTACGAACGATGCTGAGACTCTGGTTCATGCATTTATTACATCTAGGCTGGATTACTGCCATGCTCTGTTCCATGGTCTACCCTCCAGAACCCCTCACCCTCTGCAGTACATTCAGAACTCCACAGCCCCAGTCTCAGTCTGCGCACATCACCCCCATCCTTCTTCAGCTACAGTGGCTACCAGTTACAGAGCGTATCCGCTATAAGACTCTGCTCCTGACCTTTAAAGCCCTGCACGGACGAGCCCCCACCTCTCTGTCAGCCCTCCTACATCCTCATGCTCCATCTCGTAAGATACGGTCCTCTGACTCTGGTCTCCTGGCTGTTCCTGGGTTCAGGCTTTCCTCTATGGGTGGCAGGTTGTTTAGTGTTGCTGCCCCCCCACACTCTGGAACTCCCTACCTTCATCTATACGCACCTTACCCTCTCTTTCCGTCCTCAACACTCACTCATCTTTTCTCTGAACGTTTTCATTCTTCATGATTAATTGCTTGTTTGTTTTATTTTGAGTTTGTAAAGCGTCCTTGGGTTTGTGAAAGGCGCTATAGAAGTGTAACCCATTATTATTATTATTATTATTATTATTATTATTATTATTATTGCACAGACCCAGTGGTTTAGCAGTTCACCCCAGATGTATGTTCTGGTTATGACATCACATCTAGCCCACTGAGACAAACGGGTGTAGTTCTATGACCATGCTGAATCTAATGTAGCTCACCAAGACCATGAGACCATGATGGAGGGTCCTATGGATGGTCCTATGGATGGTCCTATGGAGGGTCCTATGGATGGTCCTATGGAGGGTCCTATGGATGGTCCTATGGAGGGTCCTATGGAGGGTCCTATGAATGGTCCTATGGATGGTCCTATGGAGGGTGGAACTATGGATCCATTTAATTGATACTGGGCACATGACTTAGGCCAGTTCCCACAACCCTTGATACCGCATTGGCCTCCATGTTGGATCCCAACGGTTTAGAGCTGACAGCTGGCAGGGATTGGAGGGTATGTTCGTTTGTCCGGTCGATAGATCATCATCTTCATCCTCCTGCACGCTGGAAACATCTCGGCGATGAAAGCCTCGGCGCAGCTCCCCACGCCGCATGATTTATTCATACCGGGTTGCATGTGGGCTGACTACACCTGACACAGGTACAGTGGAATGCGATGGCGTCTAAACTCAACATCTGGCGTTCCAAGATGCTTTCCATTTATATTCAAATGAAGTGTCGTTTGCTCCGCGGCACTCTCGTGCACCAGCGTGTTGTCATTTTCTTAAGACACCTAGACTGCTTATAGTGCTCACGGCCATACGCCTGATTATTAGCCATTCAGAGTGCTCGGCGTGCGTGTTTAGCTCTCTTTGTGGGGACAGCACCTCTCCCAGGTCAGGGGAAAGCCTCCACTCGGCAGCGCTGTAGCCGGAGACGCGAACACACATGTGCTGTGTGTGTTTGAGTGTGTGTATTCATGGCTTTGTGGGGACCAGACATTGCCATGATGCAAAGGATGCACATTATATACAGGATAATTATGATTACCTGTGAATATATGGACTCATATACTACATATACATGCTATGGTATATTCGGGACATTTCATTATTACATGTATATGGATCGCTACCTCTGTATGTATGTATATATGGTGGGTAGGTTTGACGTCATTTGGCAACGCAGAGCAAGGACGGTCCTTATCCCTGTACCTGACTGACCCAACAGCCACGATTATGGACATCCAGAGAGCAGTGGTGTCCTCCATGAGTCATCCTGTTGGTGCAGCACCATTGTCAGACGGCTGCACCATGCGGACCGTTACCACGACTGTCCTTAACACCACGTCACCGTCGCCAAACACCGTCATGGAGTGACTCGGTATGGCAGCAGGTCATCTTCAATCTACGGTATGATACAGGACACATTTGTCATGTTGACATATTATATGCACACATACCACCTATAGGACATCACGTCCTCACAAGGCCTAAAAACAAACATGTCTGTGTATGTCGTCCTCCGACTGTGTGTGTTCTCTCTCATCTGCTGCTAGCATCTCCTGAGGTGACCCTGAGAAGAAGCTTCATCAATAAGTAACTCTTTCACCTGCACCTCGCCGCAGCGCCTGCCTGAGCGGTGGGCTGCCGGCTGAGCTGACGGAGCTAAGCGTTTTCCTGGCCCCCTCTGTGTTACTCTGCTGTTACCGTTCCTCGGCGAGTCGCCGGCCCTGTGCTAATGCTAACTAAACGCTCCGCCGTCGATTAAGTGTTAGCAACAGGTCGGTCCTCCGTGCTGATTGCAGCCTCTCCCTGACACAAGCAATCGTCCTGATTGATTGGGGCGGCTGGGTGCTTGTCGAGCGAGCAGACTGGCATGTTAATGACATCAGCGCGGAAAAAGCGTCCAGTCAGACCCACATTTCATGACAGTTAGCTGACCGGCCCAATGCTGCTGTGGAGAGAACGGTTGACGCTAGCGGCGGGGAGCTACTGCAGTGTCCGCAGTGGGTTTTCAGAGAGATGGCTTGGCTGTTTCTCAGACAGGGTTCATCCAGGCTCTGTTCAATAAGACACACATACATACCTACTGGAAACTGATCTGCATTATATCACCATCAGAAAGTACATGTGGGGCCATATAGGACCCTCTATAGGACCCTCTATAGGACCCTCTATAGGACCCTCTGTAGGTGTACAGGTCCAGACTGTAGTCCATCTGTTTCTCTGTGTACTGTATTACCCTGTTCTTCAATTGTCAGGACCCCCACAGGACCACCACAGAGCAGGTAGTATGGGGGTTGGGGATCATTCTCAGCACTGCAGTGACACTGACTTGGTGGTGGTGTGTTAGTGTGGGTGGTGCTGGTGTGAGTGGATCAGACACAGCAGTGCTGCTGGAGTGTTGAGACACTGTGTCCACTCACTGTCCACTCTATTAGACACTCCTACCTTGCTGGTCCTTCTTGTAGAGGGACAGTCAGAGACGATAGCTCATCTGCTGCTGCACCGTGCAGTGTTGGTCATCCTCTAGTCCTTCATCAGTGGTGCCACAGGACACTGCCCACAGGACGCTTACAACAGGATGCTGCCCACAGGACGCTGACAACAGGACGCCTTCCACAGGACGCCTTCCACAGGACGCCTTCCACAGGACGCTGCCCATAGGACGCTGCCCACAGGACGCTGCCCCACAGGACGCTGCCCCACAGGACGCTGCCCACAGGACGCTGTTGGCTGTATAGTTTTGGTTGGTGGACGATTCTCAGTCCAGCAGTGACACTGAGGTGTCGAGCAGCACTGCTGTGTCTGATCCACTCACACCACCACCACACACACTAACACAGCACCACCACGTCAGTGTCATTGCAGTGCTGGGAATGATCCACCCCCCACTCTGTGGTGGTCCTGTGGGGGTCCTGACCATTGAAGAACAGGGTAATACAGTACACAGAGAAACTGATGGACTTCAGTCTGGACCTGTACACCTACAGAGTGTCCTGTATGGTCAGTAGAGATGATGAAGTGGACAGTGAGTGTAGACACAGGGGCACTGTGAGGAGTGACATTGCCATAACGAAGAGCTAGGTCCCCAGTGATCATGTGACGCTGTGGTTTTGAAGCAAGACTCTGTGCCCACTACCATGCCCACTCTTTTAATGCTGCTTCTGAACTTTGCTTCTAAACTCTGCTTCTGCTGGTGAGGAACCCGAGCACAGCGTTAAAGAAATCCTGCGCCTTCTCGAACGTAGCATGATGTCACATGTCCCCCTAGCCAGAAAGCTTTCGCTGGCACCTAGCGTGCATCCGTTAGAGCGTAGCCGGGAGTTAACAAACTGTGTCCAATTATCTGTCAGGAGCCTGGCATGTGGCGCTGCCATCTCGGCGCTGATGTCTTAACACAGGATCTTGATAAATGAAATACGGTAAAGCGCGCGCGACAGAAAGAGCCCTGATAAATACTGAAGGATTCCTAAAACCGTCAATTAGTCGGGGTAAATGATCCATCTTAAAGATGAATGCGCGGCGCGACGTGGAAATCCATCAGCATCTGTCGCACGGAGGCAGATAATTGCATTAGCCTTTGAGTAGCTCCAAGCTGCCTCCAGCTCGGGCGAATCCTGCCCCGTGAAATAATGAATCAAGGCAGAGTGAGTTTGTCAGGTGCGCGCGCAGGCTCGGGCCGCGCTGGATCCGTGTGCCGGGGGGCTTCCTCCGCTACCCTGAGCGTTTGAGTGTGACAACAGCAGATGTGTTTTTTTTTTTTACCCCCCCCCCCCCACCTTCTCCTCCCTCCCCACCCCCCACTCATCACGTCTTTTGTTTGTCCTTGACGGCTGAAGGACTCCCTCTGTCCAGCCAGTAACGGCTCTCAGACACTCCTGTCCTCAAAGACAACGTTTCCTGACAGCTACAAGCCGGAGAAGAAAAACGCCAGGCCTGTCTCCCGTTCCTCCCTTGCCAGTCTTTGGTATTCATGAGCCTAATACCCAGCTCCAGCAGTGGTCTCACTCCGCTGTGGCTCAAATGTAGGTTGCTCAGAAGGTGTTTATGGAGTTCAGGCTTCACGGATGACAGAATTGGGATTGGAATGCTTGTCCATGGTTAAAGGAAAACAGGCATCCCAATGTAAGGAGGTCGCAGGACCTTAGCTGCCAACTATTGGGGGTCCTGGATCATTAACCCCACCCCAACCTAGAGTTGAAGGAACCCCTGGGTGGTGAAACTGCATAGAACAGTTTGAAAGCTGAGAACAGTCCGGCCGTGTGGCTGGAATTCTACGGCAGCCATTTTCCCTAATTCCCACCTTTGTGATCTACTCGGAATATTGGCTGCGCTGAGGCTTGGGGCTAATGGTGCCCTCGCCCCGTTGTCCGGTGGTCAAGGTTTGGTATGGAGACCTTGTGGCAAGACGTAAAGTGAGAGAAGTGCCTCCACACACGGATTCGTTGGGCGTCTCCACCAAGACTAAAGCGGGACTCGTCACTGAAGATGACCCGCTGCCATTCTGAGTCACTCCATGACAGTCTGGTACGACACCACTGCAGTCTTTGGTGACGGTGACGTGGTGTTAAGGACAGTCGTGGTAACGGTCTGTGTGCATGTAGTCCTGCGTGGTGCAGCTGTCTGCCAATGGTTGGCATCATGAATGGCATCACTGCTCGCTGGATGTCTGTAATGGTGGCTGTTGGGTGACGACCGGCCGAGTGCACGGCCGAGTGTGAAACTTGAATCATTGGTATGTCTCACCATGTCAAACCTACCCACCACTTTTCGTTCCTGTCGGGTGATTCCGTCTGGGTGCACCCAAACAGGGACTTGTAGCATCCGCCTGTACCGCCAGTACCGTGAGCCGCCAGTAATCGCTACCTCACGCAGAACCAGCGCACCAGCACAGCTGTTAGGCTTTGGCAGCATTTCCCTTTTTGTGTTCGGGCTGTGGTTATTTTTACTTGACATGGATGGCGAGCTGACGTCGCAGGTCTTGGCGTAGTCCCCGACCTCCTTTCCCGCTACGCGTTCAGGCCGAAAGCGCGACGTGGCTCGTTTACGTGGCGTTTTCTCATAAGCGGAAGATAAAAGACCGTTTTTATCATTAGAGGCTAGTCATTCCGAATCCCTTTGATGTGTGCTAATTCAACATGGATGTAACCCGAGGCACCTTTGTTAGAGATTACTCAGCGATATAATGGCGTCTTTGAATGCCTGCACAGGACGAGCCCAATCCAGCCTAATGGTGTGAGGAGAATCGGCTGTTCGGGTCTCGGGATAGTGGTGGTTATCCTGAAAATGAGCCAAAATGGAGAGAACGCTAGACTTCAAGGGGTTTGACAGATGCTAATGGCTTCAAAGGAAGGCTAAGTGTTCTTTGTGGCTGCTGTCTTTAGATGTCTCCGAGAATACATGCTGGTGTATTTGAGATGCGGTTGGAGCTTTGGAAATTCGGTTTTGTTTCCGTCAAAGGTATTTACTGCTCATCCCGGAGATAATGTTGTTTATGCCATCCTCGAATAAGATTAGGTAATCTCGTAGATGTGTCATTTGTCAAGTGCATTGTGTGCCAACATAAAAGTGGGGTTTGGACTCAACAAACAAACCATTTACACCCCCACAGCGTCGGCTCGTTATCATGGCAGTCCGCTACCGGCTTGATTGGTCGTGGATGTGTAAGAGCTGTAGCTACGTGGAGCAGCGAGCATAGAGTCCATTGGGAGAACACCAGACAGCAGGACAGGATACTGATACCTCGTAAATAGTTGGTACTGCCATTGGTACTGTTGATAGCTGCACCCAGAAGGAATCTTTCATAGTAGATACTGAATAATTCATAGTGGATACCGAATAATTCATAGTACATACTGAATAATTCATAGTAGATGCTGAATAATTCATAGTGGATGCTGAATAATTCATAGTGGATACTGAATAATTCATAGTGGATACTGAATAATTCATAGTAGATGCTGAATAATTCATAGTGGATGCTGAATAATTCATAGTGGATACTGAATAATTCATAGTGGATACTGAATAATTCATAGTGGATACTGAATAATTCATAGTAATTCATAGTGGATACTGAATAATTCATAGTGGATACTGAATAATTCATAGTAGATACTGAATAATTCATAGTAGATACTGAATAATTCATAGTACATACTGAATAATTCATAGTAGATACTGAATAATTCATAGTACATACTGAATAATTCATAGTACATACTGAATAATTCATAGTGGATACTGAATAATTCATAGTACATACTAAATAAATCGAAGTAGATACTGAATAATTCATAGTAGATACTGAATAATTCATAGTGGATACTGAATAATTAGTAGTTACTGAATTAATTCATAGTGAATGCTGAATATTCATTAGTAGATGCTGAATAATTTCATAGGAGATCCGCAAATTTCAGAGGGGATACTGATACTTCATAGATGGGGCTGCGTGGTTCTTTTGTCAGATGATGAATAATTCATAGCAGATGCTGAATGATTCATAGTAGATGCTGACATCGACTGATAGTGGATGCTGACTAATTCATAGCGGATGCTGGGTATCAACTTCATTGTAGATGCATGAATGGTTCTTAGTGGATTCCTTCATAATGTAGTAGTAGTTACAGACTGAATGGTTTCGGGGTTGCTGAATCATGTGTCAGCAGTTTAGGGGTTAACTGTAGATGGCTCCGTGGTCTTTGTGGCTACAGCGGTGGCGGAGTGTGTGAAGGACACTGGGTTAGTTTGGACTGATGGTCTTTGTTCTTCATGACTCGAGCTTGTGTTTCTTTCCTCGGATGAGCAGTGCAGGGTATTGATCAGGGCCTGCCACCAACGGTCGGACGTACTCATTCTCAATGGAAAGTCAGTCTCTCGATCTCTTCCTTCTCATTCTCAAACCCTCTCTCGGAGAAACTCGGGTCAATCGCCGTCTCACGGTCATGGCACACGATTGGCCCTAGGTCAATCTTCACCCCCACCCTATGCCTTTTCGCATACCTGTGAATAGAAATATCCAGCTGACGGCCCTGCCTTAGCAGGCAAACTCTACCGTTTATTTTAAGCATACATTGCATATACAATCGGCGGCAGGCTTAGATTTTCATCCACCTGAAAGCTGATGGAGGTTGTCCTTTCTTTGTCCCCTTTGAAGGGGTCCACGAGTTTGACGACCAGCCTTCTAACGACAACCAGGTCATTAGCCTTGCAAAAATGGGATTATTTTGGATACTATCTATATCTACTCGTACTCATATACTAAATAAACTATCTATCGTCGTAATATTAAATATATTTATTCTTATATTAAATTTATATATTATATTTTGTGGGTGGTGGATCATTCCCAGTACTGCAGGGACACTGACGTGGTGGTGGTGTGTTAGTGTGTGTTGTGCTGGTGTGAGTGGATCAGACACAGCAGTGTGAGAATGATCCACCACCCACATACTACCTGCTCTGTGGTGGTCCTGTGGGGGTCCTGATCATTGAAGAACAGGGTAATACAGTATACAGAGAAACAGATGGACTACAGTCTGGACCTGTACACCTACAGAGTGTCCTGTATGGTCAGTGGAGCTGATAACGTGGACAGTGAGTGTAGATATGAGGAGGTGCTTTTAAGGTTATGGCTGATGAGTGTATATACATACAGATGCTAGCCCGCTAAAGGGTTAATCCCGAGTGTAGTGTAGCGAGATGCTAATGACAGCCCCAGACTAGTAGGGGTTAATGAACTCGAGGTCCTGGACCTCCTGACCCTGTGTTTATTTCAGGCGAGGGGTCTTTGAGGGAGCGTGTTTAGAGTGGGATTTGATGGTCTGTAGTTGTCAGGAGTGAGGGGTTAGCAGTGTTGTCGCTGGTGCTGGTGGGAGTTAGCATGCTGCTCTGGGCTACACGGCGCTGGAGTGCGTGAGGTCCATATGGCGGTTGCTGAGAGACACAGAGAGTGGGTATAAGTGTGTAAGTGAGAGAGAGAGAGGTGTGTGGATAAGTGTGAGAGAGAGAGAGAGAGAGAGAGACGGGGCACTGTGACCCACTCTAATGAAACAGGCCCTGACGCGGACTGTGCTGAATCACTGGATGACTCAGATGTGACACGTCTGCTGAGAGACTCTAGTAGAGCATATGGAACCATAGGACCACTCGGGACGACCTCGGTTCAACTCCATTAACCAGCTCTAATCAGCCGCTCACCTCTGAAGGTCAGTTTGAGGAGTTGGTTTAATGGGAGTTCTACCTCTCACCGTCCAAATAATCCCAAATACGTTCAATCTGGAACATTCATTGTTTGGTTCTTGTCCCTGCAGGTGTTTTAGCCACACCCATTTCTAACTGGGCTACATCCATCAGCGAACACAGGCAGTAGAAAAGCTCAGTGACTTTAACCATGGTGTAACAGGAATGCCATCTTTGCCACCAATGGGATTTCTGTCCTGCTAGAGCTGCCCCAGACAACCGTAAGGGCTATTACTGTGGAGCTGTAGACCACACAAACACAGTATGGGACCACCGGGAGCTAAACCACATATTTATATTCAAGGTAAATGCTGAGGCGCTTATTCAAGGTGACTTACAAGGTCAAATGTTTTACAGGTCGATTGGTGAACCACGGCATTGTGAACACGCCTGGAATTGAACCCCAGGGTCCCATGTTGGGTGGTAGCTCACCAGTTGGTAGTGGTGTTATCAATTGCACCACATACACATGACCTATCCTCTCTCGACTCAACAGAGCATTTCAGACTGCCTCTGGAAGCCAGAACTGGTATTCATGGTCGAGCAGCTCCACACAAGCCTAAGATCACTATGTGCAATGCCAAGCGTCGGCTGGAGTGGTGTAAAGCTCCACCACTGGACTCTGGAGCAGTGGAAGTGTTTTCTCTGGAGTGATAGAGGAGGTGGAGGTGGAATTGGTCTAAGGGGGGTTCCAGGGTTTAGGTTCGGACCCTCTCTTTTCTCTTCCTGCATGGCTGTGTCCCTGTGCACCACATCCAAGACATGGTTTGAGGAGATGGGTGTCTAGGAACACTTATGGCATGAACACATGGCATCCCCCACACACACTCCAGTGGCGAAGCTTTCTGAAGACTAGAGGGTACTACGGCCACAACAAGGGGGCGAACTCCATATTAGCACGCTTGTCCAACGATGTCCAACAAGCTCATCTAGGTGTTCTGGGCATGTGTCCACATACTGTAAATAATGCCAGTCATCTGAATTCCTGTTCTCCCTTTCCTGTTCCAGCATGATCGTGTCCCTGTGCCCAAAGCCATGGCGTGGTTTGAGGCGTTTGGTCTGGAGGAACTCCAGTGGAATCCTGACCTCAAGCCCATGGAACACCTTTGGGATGAACAGGAATGCTGATTGTGGACCAGGCCTCCATGGCCAGCACCAGTGCCTTCCCAAATGACAGGAAGCTTTGGTAGATGCAAAGGTAGGAACTCCACATTTTAAACCACACATGGTTTGGATGTCCAACAAGCTCATTGCAGGATTTTAAAATACACTCATCATCAAAATAACAGCTGCACCCAGAAGGAGGTGTGGAAGGAAGATAAAGGTGACCAGGATCAATAACTGATGATAAATTTAGACTGATATGATCAATATTTATTGAGCTACACATACAGAAGTCTGTCTCTCAGTATGGCGTCGGGCCACCGTGTTTGCTAACCCAACACGCCAGACGTCTCGGTATGGAGCTGTAGAGGTTCCTGATGGAGTCCTGTGATAATCCATCCCATGCAGCTTAAACATCCTCACACAGTTCCTGCAGATGGTGCGGTAGGGGTGGAGGTGGAGGGACACCAGGCCTTCTGGACGTGTGACTAAGACACGTGTTCATCTTGGTGCTGACCACGGTGCCTCCACACACGGACAGATTCGTTGGGCGTCTCCACCAAGACTAAAGCGGGACTCGTCACTGAAGATGACCCGCTGCCATTCTGAGTCACTCCATGACAGTCTGGTACGACACCACTGCAGTCTTTGGTGACGGTGACGTGGTGTTAAGGACAGTCGTGGTAACGGTCTGTGTGCATGTAGTCCTGCGTGGTGCAGCCGTCTGCCAATGGTGCTGCACTAACAGGATGGAGGACACCACTGCTCGCTGGATGGGTCAGTCAGGTACAGTGACAGAGGCCCGTCCTTGCTTAGATGCATGGTCGGGTGGCTGAGCATGAAACTTGAATTGTTAGCATGTCTCACAACCTACCCACCAAGTTTCATTCAAGTGGCTTGATTCCTTCTGGGTGCAGTTATTCCTTTGACGATGAGTGCGTACACAGTACGCTCTAAAAGTCAGTTTTGTTCAAACTGGGTGAATGGATTGGATTTCAACACTTCCCGTTTTCTAGTAGGTAGAAGACAGGGGAACCGAAGTCACCACTCACTATCCGAATGAAGAGGTGATGTTTTTCCGATATGGAGTATCTTTAGGAAGTAATATATACCCACCCACATTCCTTTTCCTTCTGTCAGGCACAGATATCCTTCACACTGAGACAAACAGAAGATATTTAGAACATGGACAAAGCCATAAAGGTGAACTGCTGTTCTTCTCCGCCTTAAAAAAAAACGCTTTAAGCTCGGCTATAGAAAGAGTATCGAGTTGGAAGCGCCATGGCGCATTTGCTGAATGGAAGTGTTCTGCGATACGCGTCTTCCTTTTGAAACTATTTTCACCTCCAGTTGAAAGCAGGGTGTACCAGCACACGCAGAACCCTTAAGGAGACACAGTATGTGAAGAGTTCCAGAAACCGGCTTTGACTTTCAGAAAAGGAAAACCGGAGCCCTTGCCTTCGGTGGTGTGTGTTTGAGGCATATTTCCATAACTTTTCTATTAAATTCATTCAAACCTTTTCGTGTTTTATAAATGAACAGCTTTATTTACACCCTAAAATAATTATGCCATGATATAATACACTGAAACAGTCAGGGGTAACAACAAAAATGACTTGGTGGTCCCTTATACTGGTGGTTCCACATCAGGCCACACAAGATGGGCAGTAGTTCCACACCAGACCACACAGGATGGGCAACTGTCCACATTAGACCACACAGGATGGGCAATAGATCCCCATCAGGCCACACAGGATGGGCAGTAGCTCAGCATCAGACCACACAGGATGGGCAGTAGTTCCGCCTCAGACCACACAGGATGGGCAGTAGTTCCATATCAGGCCACACAGGATGGGCAGTAGTTCCATATCAGACCACACAGGATGGGCAGTAGTTCCGCCTCAGACCACACAGGATGGGCAGTAGTTCCGCATCAGACCACACAGGATGGGCAGTAGTTCCGCATCAGGCCACACAGGATGGGCAGTAGTTCCACACCAGACCACACAGGATGGGCAACTGTCCACATTAGACCACACAGGATGGGCAATAGATCCTCATCAGGCCACACAGGATGGGCAGTAGTTCCACATCAGGCCACACAGGATGGGCAGCAGTTCCACACCAGACCACATAGGATGGGCAGTAGTTCCACATCAGGCCACACAGGATGGGCAGTAGTTCCACATCAGACCACACAGGATGGGCAGTAGTTCCGCATCAGACCACACAGGATGGGCAGTAGTTCCACACCAGACCACACAGGATGGGCAACTGTCCACATTAGACCACACAGGATGGGCAATAGATCCTCATCAGGCCACACAGGATGGGCAATAGATCCTCATCAGGCCACACAGGATGGGCAGCAGTTCCACACCAGACCACATAGGATGGGCAGTAGTTCCACATTAGACCACACAGGATGGGCAGTAGCTCAGCATCAGACCACACAGGATCCAGGGAATGGTGATGTTAATGCCATAGCACGTAAAGACACTGTACACAGTTCTTTGCTTCCAGCTTTTTCTGATCCAGCAGCGTAGATACAAGGTGGGATGTACTAATAATGTATTATTAAAAACTAATATTAATATTAATTAATATTATTAACGTAATAATAATTTTATAATAAGGATTAATAGAAGGTCCAAGATGCTAATCAGACTGACGGAGGTCAGTGCATAAAAATAATAACTTAATCTGGCCAGATATGATAGGATAGTATTTTCTTTCTGGCTCTAAGATCGATATCTTTGTCTCGGCAGCTGATTGCCTTTGTTTCAGGCTTGTCCTCATGCAACTCAGGATATTGGGGATGGAGAGGTTGTAGCAGTGGGTCAGCGGGAGATCCCGCAGGTGCAGCCGGCCGTAATTGAAGCAGGGGCTGCTGGGGAGGGGCTGGCATGCAGAATGAGGGCCGTGTGTACGTCTCTGGAGGGTGTTATCCAGCCTAATTCCCGCCGGGCTCTGCTTAGCCCCTGTCCTCAGCGCTGCCTGCCCATTAAAAGCCGCTCCAGCAGCCACGGGGAGTCTTGCCTCATTACTGAAGTTGGACGAAGTCGCAGAGCAAAAGTTCTCTTAATTCCCTTGTTTCCCTCTCCGTCTCCTGCCGCTGAAGAAAATTTCGTCTGTAATGCGACCGTACCTGCGGTGCGCTCCGGCCGCAGGACTGAAAGCCGGGCCTGTGAAGTGAATTTAATTTTGATTCTTTTTACAGTCATTCGGTGAGTCAGGTCACATGGAACGTGGAGCAGCTGTTTAGTCAGACACAGTTCGGCAAAAAATCTAATGTACATGGTTTACCACTTACGCCAGATGCGGTCAATCAGCCAAGACATGTTTGCTGCCCAAGTGGTGCTTCTGTAATATAGAACCGTGGCTGTCTGGCTAACTGTGCTAACCAACGCTGGGAGTAAATAGGCACCGAAACCGTCAAGACCTCCATATTTGCCTGATGAGGTTGATGATGTGTCACAGTGATACATATTTACTGTGGGGAGCAAATCAAACTAGACACCTGTACCTCCTGAAGACAACACAGAGTGATTAAGCAGGTGAAGCTTGCTGCTAGTCAGCTACAAAGGTATCCCAGGTGGTTGCTAAGGAATTGCTGGTGGTTGCTTGGTGGTTGCTAGGGTACCTATAATAGGTCCTAATAGGTGGTTGCTATGGTATGCTAAGTGGTTACTATGGTATACCAAGCGGTTGCTATGCAGTTGCTACGGTATTCCAGGTGAGGTCTTGTTAGGTGGTTGCTATGTAGCTGGTCGTACTGCTATGCATTGTTCCATGTCATTGCTATGGTATTGCTAGGTTGCTGCTCTGCTATCCCATAAGGTTGCTATGGTATTGCTAGGCAGTTGCTATGGTATCCCAAGTGAGGTGTTGCTAGGTTGTTGCTATGGTATTCCCAGTGGCTGCTATGGTATCCATCATGGGTCCTAAGGTCTTGCTAGGCGGTTGCTATGGTATAATAAGTGGTTGCTATGTAGTTGGTTATACTACTATGCATTATTCCAGGTCATTGCTAAGGTGTTGCTAGGTTGCTGCTCTGCTATCACATAAGGTTGCTATGGTATTGCTAGGCAGTTGCTTTGGTATCCCAGGTGACTGCCAAGTCACATCAGATGGTTGCTAAGGTGTTGCTAGCAGTTGCTATGGTATCCCAAGTGAGGTGTTGCTGGGTTGTTACTATGGTATCCCCAAAGGCTGCTATGGTATCCATCGTTAGTCCTAAGGTCTTGCTAGGCGGTTGCTATGGTATAATACGTGGTTGCTATGTAGTTGGTTATACTGCAATGCATTGTTCCATGTCATTGCTATGGTGTTGCTAGGTTGCTGCTCTGGTATCCTAGGTAGCTGCCAAGTCATATCAGGTGGTTGCTAAGGTGTTGTTAGGCAGCTGCTATGGTATCCCAAGTGAGGTGTTGTGTGGTTGTTGCTATGGTATTCCCAATGGCTACTATCGTATCCATCATGGGTCCTAAGGTCTTGCTAGGCGGTTGCTATGGTATAATAAGTGGTTGCTATGTAGTTGGTTATACTGCAATGCATTGTTCCATGTCATTGCTATGGTGTTGTTAGGTTGCTGCTCTGCTTGCTTTGGTATCCCAGGTGGCTGCCAAGTCATATCAGATGGTTGCTAAGATGTTGCTGGGCAGTTGCTATGGTATTCCAAGTGAGGTGTTGCTAGGTTGTTGCTAAGGTATTCCCAAAGGCTGCTATGGTATCCATCATGAGTCCTAAGGTCTTGCTAGGCGGTTGCTATGGTATAATACGTGGTTGCTATGTAGATGGTTATACTGCTATGCATGGTTCCAGGTCATTGCTAAGGTGTTGCTACTTTACTGCTATGGTATTGCTAAGCAAGTGCTTTGGTATCCCAGGAGGCTGCCAAGTCATATTAGATGGTTACCAAGGTGTTGCTAGGCAGTTGCTATGGTATCCCAAGTGAGGTGTTCCTAAGTTGTTACTATGGTATTCACCAAAGGCTGCTATGGTATCCATTATGGGTTCTAGGGTCCCATGGACCTTGCTAGGCAGTTGCTATGGTATAATAAGTGGTTGCTATGTAGTTGGTTATGCTGCTATGCAGTGTTCCAGGTTTTTGCTAAGGTGTTTTTTGTTTGCTCCTATCAGGTGGTTGCTATGGTATTGCTAGGCAGTTGCTCTGGTATAATAAGTGGTTGCTATGTAGTTGGCTATACTGCTACAGTGTGCATCGTTCAAGGTCATTGCTAAGGTGTTCCTAGGTTGCTCCTATCAGGTGGTTGCTATGGTATTGCTAGGTAGTTGCAGTAGATAGGCGTGAACCTTTGAACCCCATTTATTCCTAATGGGGAAAAACTTCGGAATTCTACAGTGTTTTTCAGGAAACCATACATCGGATTAAAACGCTGTTTACAAGCACACATTCCCAATCAGACAACTGGGAACAAGTCGGAGTTGTAACAGTGTCAATATCTCAAAAACTGTGTGGCTAGTTATTGGATAAACATCTCTCGTTGAGGAGAGAAGATACTCCCAGTGCTCCCCATTGCAGTCACTAACTCTGAAGTGAGATCTCCAGTAACGTTACTGTGGATGTTACTGACAGTTACAAGACACGCCTCCAGTGAGATATTCCGAAATCGACAGCTGTCCCAAGAGAAGTGCATTGGAGATCAGCGCTGTTTACCTTTCCTCCATCCATGTTGTGCTCACTTCCTGTCACACCATATGTGACTAAGCGGACAAGGCTGAAGTTGGACGTCAGTGTGCCTGCTTCTTGTTCAAGCGCTCTCTTCTATCTTGTGGTGCCTCAGGCATTTCCGCCCCCAGAACTTCCACTCAGCGGGTGTGTTTGTGTTTCTGAGTAAATCTCAGAAGATCAGCAGTTCCTAAAATACGGAAACCTCCCTGACAGGCAGGAACAATCATGCCACGGCCAATTAGATCACATTTTCCCTCATTCCCGTACAAAAACGAACCCCGGTTCTACTGCGGCAGTGCATATGATTAGAGCACCATGATTCTACCATGACCTGCTCTGGTAACCAGGGAAATACTTTGATCCTGATAGGGTTTTATTATGGCGGTTCATAGTCCACTATGGTTGGAGCATACATCTATCATGGTTAGAGCATAGGCAGACAGCCAAGAATCTACTATGAACTACTAAGGCGCGTTACGGTGACCTTTTATTAAGGTAGTTCATAGTTGCTATGGTTACAGCATAGATAACCAAAATTCATGAACTACTATGGTGCCTTATAGAAACCTGCTTATACGTTTTTGCCATGGCTTTAGTCTGGTAGTTCATAGTCACCATGGTGAGAGTTAACCATGATTCTACCATGAACTACTTTGGTGCCTCATGGTAACCGTGTTTATACGATGGTTCTGCCATAGTCGCTGCACTTAGAGCATAAATAACCATAAATCTACCATGAATGAATATATATTATGATGTTCAGACTATGATTCTGACATAGTTTTAGTCTGGTAGTTCATAGCCACTATGGTTAGAGCATAGCTAACCATAATTCTACCATGGTATCTATGGTAACTATGGTGACTTTGGTTATGCTATAATTTGGTTGTTTATAGTCACTATGGTATGAGCAGAGTGGGCACTCGAGTTAGCGACTCAAGTTCGAGTCACACTTTAGTTGCATATGAATAGCCTTAAGACTTGACTTGTAACTCGTCTATAATGACTCCTGACTCGACTCGGACTCGGTCTAAAATAACACATGAACATCAAGTTTCATTACCATCCAGGCACGGTGTGCAGAAGTTCCAGGAAAGTAATTCCTTTGTGTATGTGTACTTTATTTCGTTGATTTGGGACACGCCCCACGGACAAGGACGAATCACAACATCCGACCTCAGCGCGTGCGTGATATCAGTGAGCGGCGCCGAGTGTAAACACAACGCTGTAGCATGGCTTCGGCGGGAGCGCCGTACAGGGTAGTCTTTGGTTACAGGGAATTCACAATCCTAGCATATAACAGAAGAGTGGGGACGTGCAGAGAGTGTGGGGAACAAATTACAGACACTGGATCGACCACATCAGACTTCATAAGGCATCTCGAAACAAAAAGTGATATTGCTTCTAGTTGGTTCTGTCTGAGAGTTGTAGAGCATGTCATATTTTGTGAGTGAATATAGTAAGGACATATGTAGCATTTAAACAAAAAAAAAGAAAAGAAAAGAAAAGAAGTGTTGGACTGTAAAGAAATACAGTTGTGTTTTTTTAATCTACACTTTATGCTACAGTTACTATATATGCTTATGTGATAAGCAGTTGACTTAAGACTAATCAAGACTGACTTGGTAAAACTCACATCTTAGCTGGTCTTGATTAATTCATCACAGACGGAGCCGATGGTGGATGGTGGATGCTGGAGCCTCTTGATGCCCTCTACACTACCTGTAGCTCTGGATCCACCATCCACTCACTCAGTCAGAGCATCACCTGAACTGGCTGTTTAACACACCTGTATTTATACTGCTGTGTATATAGACTACTGGACAGTGCCAGACAGTTCCGGACAGTTCTCCAAAGTTCTAGAAAATTCTGGATGGGCATTTAAACTTCTGAAGAGTTCTCAGAGTTCCAGCAGCTACTTGAAGCCTACTCAGAGTGTGCTGTAGATGTTCTGGACAACAGAGAACCTCTCAGAACATTGTCCTGACCACAATGTTTATGGGCCAGCATTGATTTACTATATTACAGGCCTAAGGAGTTAGTAGAACCCAATTTAGGAACCCGGGAACAAGAACAAAATACACATGCGTAATGTAGCGTAATTAGTATAGAAAGTTCAATGTTAGCATATTAGCATGTTAGCATATTAATAGCAGCATTATGTAGCATTATTAAGTATCATTATGGCTGCTTTATTAATCTGAGTGGTCTACTATTCTAACTTGTTGTTCTAGTACATCCTGCATGTCCTTGATCGGAGATCTGGGGACGTTTCTCAGAACCTTCCTATACATTTCTCCTACATCCAACACGTCCACTAAGGGAACCGACTGCCTAATGGACCCCACCTTGACGTGAGGCGTCGTTATGAGGTAATCCATGCTGTTTGCTTCGCCGGTGAGAGGTCAGAAAGTTCTGGCTGATCTGTGGACTATTCCAGCCCCTTCATTTGGAAGAGTGAACGCCTTGCGCTAATTCCGAAACGGAATCAACGCTCCGTTCCATCTCATCTACTGAAACGGGACATGAAATATATCGCTAAAATATTTAGCGTGCCCTTTCTTAGCCCTTACAGTCGCTCTCAATGCTATATTTAACCAGCCCGTTTGTTTGAGCGCTGTAAGACACGGATACATCTCCGTATCCCAGAAACATCTCGGCCCAGACAGTTTGACGAACGGTGCGCCGCCTGACGTCTTTAACTTCTTGAAATATTCAATTATGTCTTCAGAGCGTCCTGGAAGTCGGCACAGGCTCCGAATGAACCTTTCTCCGGCTGTTCCAGGGAAGAATGCTCCTAGCGGTCTTTATCCGTGCTTACTGACAGGAATCCAAGACTCATCATAGACTCGCAGACACGCTCGAACAGCAGATTCATCCTCCCCTGTCAGACTGCGTTACAATGCATGTCAAAAGCTAGTGGCTTGGGGAAATAGCATCAAACAGCATTTCAAACAAACCTATGCAATATTAATCTCTACAAATGTCTGCCGCATGCCAATTCCAGCCTATAATCGAGACGTGGCGCTGAGACCTTGGCGGATACTGGTGATAATTTAGTCCCGGATCCCAGACCGCGGTGGAATCAGCGGAGCTACTTTAGCGGTCACGTTGCGTGCGCTGTTGATTTTAACCTGGACTGATTTGCTCATAATCCGACGGAGGGATGTTAACAGACAGGGACTTCACTGGAGATTACAGAGGCTGTCATTTGCTCTGCAACAAAAGGCACATGAAAGGATAATCAGTGCCTTGAAAGCAGGGACAGCCAACAGGATGAACACGTCACCTACAATACAGCGTCGGTTGTTACAGCGCTAGTGCCGTCTGAGAGCTGAAAGCCGAGGGAGGATCAGCATTATTATCGAATGAGCTGTGCTTATAACTGACGTCTGAGAGAAAGGTCGCCCTTCAAACTCCTTCCCCCAGAGCTAATATAGTACCTTCACTGAGGTGACGCAAGAATTCAGACACCTATCAGTTCCATAAACAAAGAGAAACTCACCTGTGACTGAACTTACCTGATACTGTGTATCCACCAGCACCAGATTTGATTGGGCATGTACTAGACAAGGTTCTGGATGTAGCCACATCAGTGTTCAGACACTCTTGCATCAAAGAACTGGTCAGTTGGTCCAGATTTGGTGGAGGACTTCCCTGGCACAATTCCGAGGAGAATTCCCTGTAGACTGGGATTGTATCCACTGCTGGTAGACCCGTATGACCGTACGCTTCCATACACCTGCAGATTCAGCTACTTCCTTCACACTATGGTCTTTGGCCACGCCCACATGCAGTCACTCCTTTTAGCCAATCATTAACATTTGCTTTGGAGCCATCTCAGCATTCATTGGGCAGGAGCCAGGAAACTCCCTGGACAGGACATCAGCCCATTACAAGGTCAGTAGACATCTTGGGTAATGAAATTCTGGCAAACGGGATGGAAAGGCTTTTCTCCCTACTCTAGGGTGCCTTCCTGACCTTGTTTTGGTCTGGACCTTCGGAACCTTCAGTTTGGTCCAAACCCCAAATAGGAATTAGAATTAGGTGATGCCAATCATTCCCTGAGTAGAGGAATTTGTACTCTGCATTTTACCCATCCGTGACGTGAGACACCCACTAGGGGGCAGTGAGCACATTTGCCTGGAGCAGTGGGCGGCCCTACCCATGGTGCCTGGGGAGCATTTGGGGGTTAGGTGCCTTGCTCAAGGGCACTTCACTCTTTACTGTATACTGACAAATAGCATGTGTGAAAGTGTCCCAGGACTGTGATCCTGACCAAAGGACCAAAATTTGGTCCAACTGATCAACCTGAACCAAGGTGTGCCTTAAAAGGTGCACAGTGACATTGGGAAAAGGTGGTGCACCTACAAACTGACACAGTCCATGAAGGTGACGACAGGATGCGGGGGTCATGCAAAGTGCACTCGCTAAACTACAAAGGGAAACCAAAACTAACCGGATTGAAACATGAAGCTTAGTTCGGATCCTATTCGGAACTTCCAGGTGGGAAAAGAACTTTAGCCGAATTCCCCGGCCAGCAGTTAGGTCTTCATAAGTGACATGATACTGCTAAACTGTGTGGATGAAGGAAAGGCTGGAAATCTCCCGGGACACCTGAAGCTCCACCAGATCTTTTCAAAATGCCATCAGCGTCATTGGAGCTCAACACTCTCATCAGAAACCAGTGACCGCTAATTCTGTTACACCAGCTAACAGATGCCTGCGTTGGCAAGCATTGTGCTGGGGGGAAAGGGAGAACCATCCCACTCACCCAGAGAGAAAGAGGGCAATTATGATCTCCTGGAATACTGACAAAGACCCAATTCTTAGACAGGCCTCTCCGGAGCCTGACCTCCACTTGCACTATACAATAACTATCAGAGGAACAGCTGCACCCAGAAGGAGGTGTGGGATTGCGGTGGTGTTGGGAAGGAAGATAAAGGTGACCAGGATCAATAACTGATGATAAGTTTAGACTGATATGATCAATATTTATTGAGCTACACATACAGAAGTCTGTCTCTCAGTATGGCGTCGGGCCGCCGTGTTCGCTAACCCAACACGCCAGACGTCTCGGTATGGAGCTGTAGAGGTTCCTAATGGAGTCATGTGATAATCCATCCCATGCAGCTTAAACATCCTCACACAGTTCCTGCAGATGGTGCGGTAGGGGTGGAGGTGGAGGGTCACCAGGCCTTCTGGACGTGTGACAACAAACCGTTGATCTTGGTGCTGACCACGGTGCCTCCACACACAGATTCGTTGGGCCTCTCCTCCAAGACTAAAGCGGGACTCGTCACTGAAGATGACCCGCTGCCATTCTGAGTCACTCCATGACAGTCTGGTACGACACCACTGCAGTCTTTGGTGACGGTGACGGTGACAGTCGTGGTAACAGTCTGTAAGCATGTAGTTTAGCGGTCATCTGCCAAAGGTGCTGGCGATAACAGGATGACTCATGGAGGACATTGCTGTCGGGTCAGTCAAGCTTAAATGGTTCGCATGTCTCATGACGTCAAACCTACCCACCAAGTTTCAGTTTCCAGACAGTTGTTTCCCATCTTGGATCAAACTGCAGCTCCAGATGTCATTCGTTTGCAGACCGCAGTGATGGAGGTGTAGAATAAGGTGGTATAATTCAAGGATGTTGGGTACTGCTCCAGAGACAGCCTTGAAGTTCTCTGAGCCTCGGTTGAGTTCTTTCTTCTTTCCGCAATTCATTCTCACTCCACAAACCTCCACAATCCTCAGTCACAGTCAATCAATTCACCTCAGTGTCTCAATCAGTCAGTCAATATTTATTTGTATAGCGCAGGACAACCAGGAGTGAGTGTCCGCCCTGTTGTGTCTAAAGAACTGACATCAATCAAACACTGATCTTCATAGGAGATTTTTCAGAAGAAGAGCTGTTGATGCTCATCAGGTTACAGAGCCATCTCTAAGAAGTTGGGACTCTATCGTCGTCTACAGTAAGATAGATTGTGCACAACTGGAGGAAATTCAAGACCACTGTTACCCTACATAAGAGTGGTCCACCAACAGGGATCTCTCCAAGAGCAAAACCTGTAATAGTCCACAAGCTCACAAGGGAACCCCCGCTAACTTCTAACCAGCTAAAGGCCCCAGTGGCTAATGTTAAGGTCCATGAGTCAACCATCAGGAGAGCACTATACAGCAATGGTGTGCATGGCAGGGGTACAAAACGAAACTCACTGCTCTTCAAGAAGAACTTCTGCAGTTTATATATCACATGGAGAAACCAGAAGAGCTACCGGAACATTGTTTGTTTAGGCATTAGACCAAAACAGATATGGTTTAAATGGGAACCGTTATGTTTATAGACAGGAGAACACTGCATTCCCGCATTAGAACCTGATCCCGTCTGTGGAACATGTTGGTGGTAGTATCATGGTCTGGGCCTGTTTTCTGTGCCTGAGCCAGATCAGCTCTCAGTAGTAGCAGTAATGCTAACCATTTAGCTCTCAGTAGCAGTAATGCTAACCAATCAGCTCTCAGTAGCAGTAATGCTAACCAATCAGCTCTCAGTAGCACTAATGCTATCCAATCAGCTCTCAGTAGCACTAATGCTATCCAATCAGCTCTCAGTAGCAGTAATGCTATCCAATCAGCTCTCAGTAGCAGTAATGCCAACCAATCAGCTCTCAGTAGCAGGAATGCCAACCAATCAGCTCTCAGTAGCTGTAATGCTAACCAATCAGCACTCAGTAGCACTAATGCCAACCAATCAGCTCTCCGTAGCTGTAATGCTAACCATTCAGCTCTCAGTAGCAGTAATGCTAACCAATCAGCTCTCAGTAGCAGTAATGCTAACCAATCAGCTCTCAGAAGCAGTAATGCCAACCAATCAGCTCTCAGTAGCACTAATGCCAACCAATCAGCTTTCAGTAGCAGTAGTGCTAACTGATCAGCTCTCCGTAGCAGTAATGCTAACCAATCAGCTCTCAGTAGCAGTAGTGCTAACTGATCAGCTCTCCGTAGCAGTAATGCTAACCAATCAGCTCTCAGTAGCAGTAGTGCTAACTGATCAGCTCTCCGTAGCAGTAGTGCTAACCAATCAGCTCTCAGTAGCAGTAATGCCTACAAATCAGGTCTCAGTGGCAGTAATGCCAACCAATCAGCTCTCCATAGCTGTAATGCTAACCACTCAGCTCTCAGTAGCAGTAATGCTAACCAATCAGCTCTCAGTAGCAGTAATGCTAACCAATCAGCTCTCAGTAGCAGTAATGCTAACCGATCAGAAATATGAAATACGCTAAGGTAAGGCATGTTGTGTTTTGAGTTACCGTGTATCAGTTTATACAGTCTGTGAAATATCAATACGATAAAAATATGACGGAAGTGGAAGAGGTTCGCGCTGGAGTATGCGTCAGCAGAGTATCTGAGAACGTCATGCTAAGAATATACGTTTAGTAAGTAGGTCAGATTACAGACACAGCAGTGTGAATATCATGTTCAGCAGAGCTGGATATTCGCCCCACGCGCGCTGCCGTATGTTATTCCCTCTCAGTTTATGACTCCGGACTCGGCACAGGCTGTCTGAACCACCCGAACGGACCAGGGGCTAGCCTTCAGTAGTGTTTCATTAACGATTACCAGCTCTCCGGGGTGTAATTAGGAGATAATAGCCTCGGCTCTGTATCCGTTCTCTCTCTCCTACACTGTGTTTCTGTTGTATCCTCTTTCACGTTAAGGGAGGATTATTGGAAACATCTCCTTTTATCTTTCCTTGAGTGCCGTCCTGCCTTGTGGAAGATAAGCGTGGACTGATCAGTGCACCTTCAAAAGGATTTTTGCTGCTTTGATGAGTCAAGTTCCTGTTCCGTATGAATCAATAAGGGCATGAGGCTTTGGGCTTGTTCGGAGAAGAGGCAGGTCATGATAAGCTCCTCAGACGCAGGTATACTGCTGGAGGACGTACGGAAACGGAGGAAATGGCAGTGTGTTTTAGGGGTTGTGGTTATTTTAAATCAGAGGCTTTTTAAGCCCATCATAACATCAGATTACGTGGCATGTGCAGATTGGTATGTGAGGCTGATTGGCTAATACATCAATAAGGTCAAATTACAACTTAGAGCAAAATCTACTATCGTCTTGAACTAGCAGTAGCAGTAATGCTAACCAGTCAGCTCTCATTAGCAGTAATGCTAACACAGTACCTCTCAGTAGCAGTAATGCTAACACAATAACTCCCAGGTAGCTGTAATGCTAACACAGTACCTCTCAGTAGCAGTAATGCTAACCAGTCAGCTCTCATTAGCAGTAATGCTAACTCAGTACCTCTCAGTAGCAGTAATGCTAACAAAATAACTCCCAGGTAGCAGCAATGCTAACACAGTACCTCTCAGTAGCAGTAATGCTAACACAGTACCTCTCAGTAGCAGTAATGCTAACCAGTCAGCTTTCATTAGCAGTAATGCTAACTCAGTACCTCATAGTAGCAGTAATGCTAACACAATACCTCCAAGGTAGCAGTAATGCTAACACAGTACCTCTCAGTAGCTCTAATGCTAACCAGAGGTCTAGCTGTATCTATGGTCTAGATCTATCTATCTATCTATCTATCTATCTATCTATCTATCTATCTATCTATCTATCTATCTATCTATCAGAGCCTCACCGGACCAACTCTTCACCTGTCTTGTGCTGGCTAGCTTTAGCTTGCTAAGTTTCTCTGGGATCTCTGGTTTTGTGTGACGCGGAAACGATCTCAGTGTGCTCCATACTGTAGACTGGGATGTTTGCCACTGCTGGTAGATCCACATGGTCGCAACATCTGCTTTGGAAGCAACATGGTAGGAGACGTTTACTGCACTCTACCACCTCATCTCATTCTACGGATCCCATCACTCACACCCTGCAGGTATTTGTAGACCCGTCACCCTTGTGCAGCGCCACCTGCAGGAGCCTGAAGTTACTACCACCTTAAATAAGCAAGGTGACTACATGGTTTTGTCTGGGGACTTCAATTGGTCAGGTCAAAGCTCAGCAATGTTATGTGGAACCCACTGAATGACCAGGTTATCCCATCTATGGCTGTGGTCTTCCGTGATGTCACAGCCACATTCCAGGAGAACCAGTGCCATGATTTATCGGGCTCAGATAGCGGAAGAGTAGTTCAGGGAACATGAGGAACCATCTACACACAAGAACAGGCCACCCAGAGTCCTGACCTTATAAACCCCATTGGAATTCTTTGGGATGTGCTGGAGAAGACTATGGAGTGGTTCTCGAGTCTCCTGTCGTCGAGTACAAGATCTCAGCCAATGGAAGTAACCGTTGTGATGTTGTATAAGGCATTTGGAATAGTGCCAAAGTGAATGTGGTCTGTAATTGAAGCTAAAGACAGTTTAGCTTCGTTTCATCTTCATCGTTTCTGACCTCTTCATCTCCAACAGTGATGAGATAGACCTGGAGAAGAAAGGCGCTGATCATTAGCCAGACGTTCTGTTTGACACCGCAGGTAAAATCCATGTAGAAAAGCTTGTTACTCTCCGGCGTTCGGCGTTCCTGTGAATCCCGGATTTAAGCGGTGTTTTGAGCCTCTTTTCCTTTTAGCAACTTTCACTTGTCGAGTAATTCCCACATGGCAAATGATCTGACGGGCCAAAAACAAGGTACGAAACAAGACTGAATTTGTTTTAAAGGCTTTGAAATTTAGAAACAACAACAACAAACGACTTCATTGACCTTCTCTCTATCGCAAAGCAGCAGCAAAGCGGGAAAACTGTTGTTGTGACATTTTATTACCAATGTTTTAACATCTTTTAATTAGGAGATATTTTGGAGCACTTCCAAAACAGTTCTGTTGGCTCTCCATCTCCTCTCAGTGAAAAGGGGAAACAAGAAGACATAGCAAACACAGCATCAGCATCTAACAGCCCATACGGAGCACCAATATACACTCACCATCAAAAGAACGACTTCCCCCAGAAGGAGGTGTGGGAGTGCAGGTGTTGGGCTGCCGTGTTTGCTAACCCAACACGCCAGACGTCTCGGTATGGAGCTGTAGAGGTTCCTAATGGTGTCCTGTGATAATCCATCCCATGCAGCTTGAACATCCTCACACAGTTCCTGCAGATGGTGCGGTAGGGGTGGAGGTGGAGCGACACCAGGCCTTCACAGGCCTTCATTGGGGTGCTGACCACGGTGCCTCCACACACGGATTCGTTGGGCGTCTCCACCAAGACTAAAGCGGGACTCATCACTGAAGATGACCCGCTGCCATTCTGAGTCACTCCATGACAGTCTGGTACGACACCACTGCAGTCTTTGGTGACGGTGACGTGGTGTTAAGGACAGTCGTGGTAACGGTTTGTGTGCATGCTGTCCTGTGTGGTGCAGCCGTCTGCCAATGCTCAAGTCAAGTCACAGAGACGTTCTAGGAGTACCAATACTGCACCAGTCCTTACACTCAATGTCCAGACTCTCTTACATCAGAGACTTGGTCAGCTGGTCCAGATTTGGTGGATGCCTTCCCTGGCACAATTCCATGAAGAATTCCCTGTAGGCTGGGATTGTATCCACTGCTGGTAGACCCGTATGACCGTACGCTTCCATACACCTGCAGATTCACCTACTTCCTTCACACTATGGTCTTTGGCCACGCCCACATGCAGTCCCTCCTTTTAGCCAATCATTAACATCTGCTCTGGAGCCATTTTCCACACATGGAACGAGACATTCCCTGCACTGTAGCACCTCTTCCCAATCTATGGATCCCGTCACTCACACCCCAAAGTGCCATCTGCAGGAGCCTGGAGGTATTACCACCTTAAACAGACAATGTGTCTCATTTTTTTGTCTGGTGAGCATCCAAGACTCATTGATTATTGGTTCAGAATCAGATTGTTCCTAAACTCAGAGCTAAATGTGTTTTCAGAATATTGGCTCCTTTTTCGGAATATTTGACCCACTGGTCTTGGGGTACTCACAGCCAGAGAGATATTCAGCTTTAATTATTGGGTGACTGGAGTCTCGCTGGTAATGTGGGTGTAGGTATACATCTACGAGGCCCGGGGCTGTTTAATTAATATCTCTCCACCTTTGGGTTCAAAGGGAGCCGCCTGCCTTCAGAGAAGTCGCTGACATTTGTTTAGAGCTACTGCTAATGCTGTGTGTACTGGACAGGGCTAGTGGTGTGGCTAAAGCTTTGGCGCTCTGGCTTGGGGTGACTTATCCCTGGCTTGTTCTCTCTCTCGTTCTCTGGGTTTGCCTTTGTGATGACATTGATCTACATGAATGTGTGCCCAGATGCATGTTGGGTGGGTAATAATAGCCGTGAATATCCGTGGCGCGGATAGAAAGGGTCGGTGAGGCTAGAGGTGGGGGGAGGATAACCCCCTGCGGAGGATGATGAATAGTACTTAACATTGGCTGGGTGGTTGCCCACGGTTACTGCTCCGGAACCCAACATGTGGGCGCTCGGTGACTTTCTGTTAATAAAACACATTTCTGTACAAGGCCTTTTATCATGCTAAGCTAACGCTAAGGGGGAAAACTATACTAGTAGTCCTCTGAAAACACCAGGCATTATTACTGTTGGCTAGGATTCAAGAGTTCATGAGATTCAGGCAAAGAGGTGCTGCCAAACTGGCCCTAAGCACTTCATGGAGATGGTTCCAGCAATGAAAACATCAAATTAACACCATATCCCCTTGCTTCCCAACGCAATTAGCCAGCCAGGATGGGATTCATGGCTGAGCTTTGCTTCTACAAGCTACAAGACCAGTGTAGCTAAGTAATGGAAGGCTTGGAAGTAACAGTGGTCTAATCTTAATGGTGGTAGTAACACCAGGCTCCTGCAGATGGCGCTGCACGAGGATAATGGGTCTATATATACCTGCGAGGTATGAGTGACGGGATCCATAGATTGAGAGGAGGTAGTACAATGCAGTGAGAACCAAGACGCGAGAGGAACCAAGACTCTGAAGGGGAACCCATCCTGCTGGGGTGTCTGATTAGTCTGATTAAGTGGTTGGGTCATTGGATGGTTCAGCAGGACGCAGGCGAAGCTTCCACAGTGCAGGACAGCCAGGAGCTCCGTGGTGTTTAAAGCCAAGCAGTGGCTCCCAGTCAGAGCAGATGTAGTACCAGCATCAGACCGCACAGGATGGGCAGCAGTTCAGCTCAGACAGAGAGATCAGACAGACTGTTAGCTCTGACTGAAGACCTGAACACACTGTATGGCAGCAGTGACTCCAGCAGGCCTGGCTCCTACAGCAGGACTAACAGGGAGAGCCAGAAGGTCACACAGACATGACGGCTTCCTGAGGAGTCAGCGCCCCTCTGCTCCACCGTCAACAAACCTGAGTGAACATGAAGAGCAGCGGGACCACCGCACCAACACTCCCAGCTTACCCAACATTCTCTGTCATAGTGTGAAGGACGTAGCTGAAGCTAGAAGTGTGTGGGACCATACGGTCATACAGGTCTACTAGCAGTGGCTAAAATCCCTGCCTCCCGGGAATTCTCTTCGAGCTTGTGCCAGGAACGGCAATTCTTTGATGCAAGAGTGTCTGAACATTGATGTGGCCTACACCCCAAAACTTCCAGTCCAAATCCAATCTCAACTCATCGAGGGATTACAGGGTATCAGGTACGTTCCTTTCCAGGGCTCTTTTGGTGTCCAGTGTATTGGGAATCTTACATGGATAAAATGGAATAGTAGCCAACAGGGATGAATGCCAATTGCAAGCAACATCCTAATTTCCAAAACTGGTGGGCAGGGACTGAATATTATTTGTCCAAGAAGCTCCTTTGAAGGCCGAACATGGAGATTGCTAAATCACCAGACAGATATAAAGCTAGCTGCTGTAGCCAGCTGTTCTGTAGTGCCAGTCATGTGGAGGTCATTAGTTGTAGCTGAACTAACGCCCTTGTTTTTCACCGCACAATTGAAAAGACTTCATTTCGTTTCCCTCCCTTCAGATCATTGCCGCCCAGAGCACACTGGTGCTTACAGGGGCTGTTTTCTGCTTCCTCTTCGGAAGTCTTTAGGGATGCATTTGATACAGTAATCCAGACGCTTAAAATTCAGGCCCTGTCCATGTGGTTTTGTCCCCTCCATCATACTGACATCACATTACAGGCTGTGGGAGAAACCAGAGATTATGCATTCAACCCTCGCTTATGCATGCACTGCGAGTGGTTAGCTTTTGAAGGGCCCTTAACTAGACGCCGAACTCAAGCAGGAGAGATTATTAGTGCTTTGGCTATGAGATGCTTGCCAGAGGTCGTGACATTTCTAGTAGAAAAAGTGAAGCGCTGGCCTTGATCCACCATGTGCTTTGTGTAAATACGGAATTCAGCACATAAATGATGTATGATTATTAAAAGCCAAAGTGTTGTTTCATATTTGGGACCATAGGAATCTCAGATTAACCCTTATAAGCACTAGTATAGTGGGGCGTATATGCAGGGGTACGGTGTATTCCCACTTCTGAGGGGACGGGTCCCGTATTAGATAAGGCATCTGTAATAACTTTGTAATTCCACATTAACAATACATGTAACGACAATGTAACTAATGTTGGTTCTGTTATATACCATTATTGGGCATCTGGCAATATTGGTCAGTAACAGCTTTTCTTTTTGTCACCCCCTGAGTGACGTGAGGAGGTTGGGTTCTGCCCTTGAGCCTGGTTCCTCTTGAGGTTTCTTCCAAGGGAGTTTTTCCTTACCACTGTTGCCTCTGGCTTGCTCAAGGGGTCTTGGACCCGGTTCCCCTATACCCGAGTGTGTATGTCCACCCTGTGATGGACCAGTCCAGAGTGTTTCCTGCCCTCTGCCCATTGAGCACTGTGATGGCCCCCTCAACCACTGTGACCTTGAAGGATAACTGGTTTGGAAGATGAACTTGGGAAATTGGCAACGAAAAAATTTGAATGCTTCAGAAAATCTGTTTCCTGTCCAGGGTGTGTCCTGCCTTGAACCCAATGAGCACTAGGATAGGCTCCGGTAGCCCTCGCAATCCAGACAGATAAACGTCTTAGAAGATGAACTTTGGAGACCGGCAACAGAGACACTTAAATATACTACAGAATGTCTATGACAATCAAGCAATGAGCCGGGCAAGGAGTCAAGCATAGCAAACCATCATTGGAAGATGATGAAGGATCAGGATGTGTTTAGATCATGATCAAATTAACCCAACAAGAAACCAACGACGAATAACCTAGATCATTGTTTCAGTTCACAACGTAGGTAAGCTCTAAAGATGTCTTGGTCCTTTTTCTGGCCCTTGTTTGAAGTGAGGGGATCCTAGATCACTTGTTTGCACCACAACTACATCAGAACCCGGACCCTTTTGATGCCATCTATCCGTATCCGCTTACTCAGCTGGAAGGTCAACTGAGATGGCTGTGTTAATGTGTCTGTATTTGTACTGCTATCTACACTACTGGCCAGTGCCAGTTCTAGAAATTTTAGAAACAGTCTTCCAAAGTTCTAGAAAATTCCAGACAGTTTGAAACAGTTCCAGTCCAGGGCGTTACTGTCCAGGGTGTTACTGTCAAGGGCATTTCTGTGTAGGGCTTTCCTGTCCAGGGCGTTACTGTTCAGGGGCGTTACTGTTCAGGGGCGTTACTGTCCGGGGCGTTACTGTTCAGGGCATTACTGTCCAGGGCGTTACTGTTCAGGGCATTACTGTCCAGGGCGTTACTGTCCAGGTCTTTTTCTGTCCAGGGCATTACTGTCCGGGGCGTTACTGTCCAGTTCTTTCCTGTCCAGGGAATTACTATCCAGGCCTTACTCTCCAGGGCATTACTCTCCAGGGCATTACTGTCCAGGGCTTTCCTCTCGAGGGCTTTCCTGTCCAGGGCGTTACTGTTCAGGGGCGTTACTGTTCAGGGGCATTACTGTTCAGGGGCGTAACTGTTCAGGGGCGTTACTGTTCAGGGGCGTTACTGTTCAGGGGCATTACTGTCCAGGGCGTTACTGTCCAGGTCTTTCCTGTCCAGGGAATTACTATCCAGGCCTTACTCTCCAGGGCATTACTGTCCAGGGCTTTCCTGTCCAGGGTGTTACTGTTCAGGGCGTTACTGTTCAGGGCGTTACTGTTCAGGGGCGTTACTGTTCAGGGGCGTTACTGTCCAGGGCGTTACTGTCCAGAGCATTACTGTCCAGGCCTTACTCTCCAGGGCATTCCTGTCCAGGGCGTTCTTGTTCAGGGTGTTTCTGCCTACAACCCGTTGAGTACTAGGATAGGCTCCTGCACCCTTCGCAGTGCAGATGTATAGGCAGCTTAGAAGATGAACGTGGAAAATCAATAGAGACCAGCAGCGATAGAGACCCTTGAATACCCAGGAAAGCCTATGGCAATGAAGCCATGAGCCGGGCAATGTCAAGTGAGGCAGAACATCAGTACATCAGAACATTGTTGTGATGACCACAAAAGCAAAGTTTATAGGGACCAGAAATTCATACAACATATCAGTATAGGTCAGCTACAACTCCAGGGGTTACAGCAGTCCATTGAAAGGAACTGAATCAGAGATCTGTCTTTAAATAACAGCTGTACGTGAGCCACGTATCCAGCTTTCCGTTTCCAGCCCTACTCTGCTTTTCACGTAATTCAGGGGAGCCTGAACAGTCGCAAACAACAATGCTAGTCCTTCCTGTGTGAAGGCGTTTAAAAGGCCCTGAATGTGCTGGAATGAGGACAGAAGGGCAGATGGCGAGTGCACTGAAGGGATGACACTTCCCTGTAACGGCTTTGCCAAGGCCACCGGGATGAATGAGTCAGCCATAAAAGCGGGAAGTTCAGAAGAAGGAAGATAATGGCAGCTTTTTTCTGAGCCATCTATAGGGTTCCAATCGGCCCAATTTGTTTTCATCCTCCCGTACGGGTTATTGTAGGCGGCTCGGGATTCACTGTACATGAAGGGCATTGGCCTCACCATTGAAGTGGCGTTTTAACCCTCCTCTGACCGACTGGTGGGACGCCATTATCAGCTGTTCTTTAGAGCATCAGTGCTGTTGAGGTGCCGTTGTTTCCTGATGAAAGTAGTGCTCTTGGTAAAAAGGGTTCTTCAGTTGTTAGTTTGTGAGTGCAATGGTTATATGAAGAACCATCACCACAACTCTAAAACCCATCTGAGCGACTTTACAGTGCCCTCCGTGAAACAAGACCGGCTATAGAAAACGATCTTCGTTGCTTGTCCTTTTGATCACTCATTCGATCGTTCTCTGAAGACCCTAAACTCCTCAGAATGGAGTTTGGAAAAGAGACCACCGTCCTCTGTCCAAGCTCAGTTCGGGTCATGGTCCAAACTCACAAATCACCATCAGCCCTTTTCCGCCAAGGTGGAATGGGTTCCGTTCTGGTTCGTGTACCTTGTTTGACTGTTTGGGGCATTTCCACCAAAAATGAAGAGGTTTGGAAGGTGGTACCAATGCTTAGTAGGTTCTTCAGCACAAACCGTGTGGATGTCTGTGGGTGTATCAGTTGTTGAGCAAAGAGAAGGTAACAATGGCGCCACCCAGTGGTCTGCTGGAGGACGTCTTCTACGTCTTCTAATTTCCAGTAGTTGATCCGTGCTGCTTTCTGGGTATAAATAAACATCTGGAACAACAGCACAAACGCCAGCTTGCTACTACTGTCCACTACAGCGCCCCCTGTTGATGTTGATATTTTATCCTTTGACATTCCTTGGTTCTAATAACTCTGGTGTGAGAGCAGGCAGGTCCCCTTAATTGCACATGAGTTCTAAGAAGCCTAAACAGAACCAGGTCCGTTTGGTTCAAAAGCACACCTCGTACCACAATTGTTGGCACCCCAACAGCCTGCCTTTATTCTTCTATAATGCTTAATTAGACTAGTGACACATTACACGTGATCTGAGACCATTTCTCTCCAGAACTTTGATTGTGGAGTGCCCTATTCAGCTCATCCCAGTTTTCCTATGGGGTTACGGTCCGATGACTGGGATGGTAAAACCTTGGTCCTTTGGTCCATGAACCATTTTTGCATTGATTTTTAGGAATGCTTTGGATTATTGTCCATTGTCCTGAAAGTTATAGTAAACACTGGTAAACTGGAAGCATTTGACAGTTCTTCAGGCTTCAGAGGATTCATCTGGCAACCCTCCTAAACAAACTCTGATAATGTCAGTGATGTATAATTGTAGTTTGGAATCCCAGGACCTAACTGATGTTTGGAATTTCTCTGCTGTGGTCTTTGGCGATGCTTTGGCCATTTGAACCATCTTTCTCACCGTGTCAGGGGTCAATCCATACAGTATGCCCTCTTCTTCAAAGGTTCTTAATATTTCCAGTTGCCTAAGCCTTCTTAGTTATCGCCATGATGGCAGAAATTGACTTTTTAAACTGTTACTCTTGTCGCTGTTTCCTGATTCGTGCAGGTCACCAACGCTGGTCACCCATCACTGCTGTATTCCCTCATTGTCACAGTACTTGGACTACTAAAGGAATTTGGCCTGTGTAGCACCTCACATGCAGTACACCCCACTGAAATCCCAAGTTATGATATATGTTTTAAGGTTCATCTGAGTGACTTGATAACATAAATAAGAACATATTTCAAGTAGGAAAATGCAGTTCATGAAGAAAGTGTAGCGTGATCGCACAGCTTAAGCTTAATAGCTGGTTACTGAGGTGCTGATAAAATGAATATCTATGGGTCTATGGGGTCTGCCCTGAGATAGTCCATTGTCACATCCTGCCCTGTCCTGTTCATGTTTGTCTGTGTTCTCTGGCTTGTCATGTTAATGTGCTCTTGGTTGTTTTGTTCCATGTGCTTCTGTTTGTTTTAGTTTTTTGCTCATCCTGTCTCCGCCCTCTTGTCAGGCCCCTCACCTGTCCCTTATTTCTGGCTCCACCCCTTCCCAGGTGACTCTTGTTAGCTCTTGTTTTATACTCCATGTTGTGCCCTTTGTTCCTGCTTGGTGTTTGTTCCCCTGCCTGTGTTTTGTTTCTATGCCAGTTGTTTTATCTCGTTGTCCATTGCTTTTGTCTCCCTGTTGGTTATTTGTCCCATTGCCGGTTGTTTTTGTATTTCTATTCAGTATTTGTCAGTTTGCCAGTTCCTTTTTTGGTTTGTTCTTTTTTTACTCTCCATTAAAAACACTTGCACTTGCATCCCATCTCCTCGTCGTGCCCCCTAGTAACATCCGTGTGAAATGGGGTCTGTCGGTGGAGCAAAAGCACTGGCGATGGGCATACACTTTTCCACCCCATTCATTCCTAATGGGAAAATGTTCGGTATTTAGCAACGTTCTTATGAAAACTGTACATCAGAGCAAAAAGCTGCATACAAGCACACCATTCCCAATCAGACCAAACATTTTGGAGTGGCAACAGTGCCAATATCTTAAACTGTGGAACTCGTTAGTGGACAAAAGAAGTGTGCCAAGGAAAAGCAGACTCAAGCTGATAACAACAGTGTTGGCTATTGCACAATCAATAACTAGATCATTCATTCAAGGCCTTCAGTATAGCAGACCTGGCCTGTAGCTGTTAAACATGGTAGGTCACATCTCTTCCAACCAAATGTGAGCCACATTCACCTGTGCTCCAGAATCAGATGCATATCCAATTTGCCATTCGACCTTATTAAGGATGTGTTTTTCCACTGTATGTGCATCATCACTTGCAAAAGCCTTTGACCTTTTCAGATGAAAGCTGCAGTAAATTACCTTCACAGCAAAGGGTTATTTTGATGTCAAGATGCATGTAACCCTTATAATGTGCTCATACTTGTCGTTTAATATGCGGTCAGCCGTTGACAATTCCAGACCCTAATACATTCCGTGACACTCCAAACCTCTCAACAACTATGTGGCCATTTCAGTTGGAAAGAAGTCAGGAACACCAGGGAGACGTGTGTCTGCTAGCCAGAATGGCAAAGCAAAACCCCCATATGGCAGCAAAAGACTTGCAGGGTGGTGTAGCTGGCACGGTGGTGGTGCTCAACTCCCATTGTGTAGTGTTGGGATTCTTTGGCCCCAGTCAACAAGGATATGTGTAATGAGGGGATGGAGGCAGCTTGTGAGCTTGCTGGGTGGTTTAGGGGCATTCCAGTACTCAACTGTCCAAACTATGTAGGGCTAGGGTAGGGTTCAAAACACCGGCAGGCAACAACAACACCATATCCAAACCAGAAACCAGGAGACAAGCCAAAGAAATCAAAGACAGGAAAGACAAAGACCTCAGGGAATTCGGAACCAACATTAGGAATTAGGTATCAGTCTGGATCAGCCTGGATCACCTTCAGGTGTGTGGGTGGAGCCAGAAGAGAAGTCATGTGCTGTACCACACTGGCCCAGAAGGGGACGATATGCTATAGCACATTAGGTTAACAGTATGGAGCTGCGTCTGATATAAGGAACACCATGCCAACGGTTCAGCATGAGGCTGGATCCACTACAGCTAGTGGCATAGGAACCAAGATGGATGGGTGAATGGAATGGATCAGCCTGATACTCCCCCCAGCCTTTCAGGGACGCTTGCAGAAACGACAGCCTGATCCCGAAAAGCAGAAGGCCATATTGTGGAGCTGAAAGGGTTAATAGGTAATCTGGCACCGTGCCATCACACCGAGAGGAATCTGCATGTAATTGAGCCTGTAATGTGATTGGCAGGCCATCATTGGCCCAGTTTATACATCGAGCGACCTCGTCCACTTATCTCCGGGGAACACGCGAGGCCGCCCAAAACCCCGTGACAAATTCGGCTTTAACAAATTACCTTCTCAGCCATGAGAGTTTTGATATTGCTCCTAACAATCAATTAATGGCCGCACGCCCCTGGCAGGATTCGAACCGTTAACCCTCCACTATGAGCTGCGGCTGACCGCTGTTTTAAGGGTGAGTGAGCACTGACACATCGCCAGCTTTCACACGGAGCGGGAGAGAGAGGGGGAGAGTAACAGGGCTGTGGATCTCTCCCCACACCTATAGACTAAGCAGCCTAATGGATATTGGGTGTTCTGAAAGCCGGGGGCCATTAATAACTGCGCTTCCAGGACGGCGGTGATGGCAGCGGCATTTTCCTATACTCTGGTATTTGGGAGAATACCAGTATCTGACGCTGTTTATTATTTCAGCAGGAAATCAAATTCATTATAAAACATTTTCTATGTCCAGAGACGAATGCAGGATGGATGAAAAGTTTACAATCTGCCCTTCCAGCCAGCCTCAAACACGGTATCTCCTGCATTCCCAACGAGTACGGAAAATCAGGCCGATTCCGAAATCCCAAACTGTGACGGGAGAGACTCATTCATATTTACAGCCCCAACATTCATTAACAACCACAGTCGAGGTACAGCAACCAACATGATGGACTATGTGGAGAGATCTAGTGTTCCAGGCTGGGAAATGAACGAGGAGCTCCGACATTCCCTTCCCAGCCTGGAATACTAGATTCCTAGGGATCCTGCTATCAGTGGTACACGGTTGATGGTTATCTTTATCGCTTCCTGTTCACCAGCTTCTTAAACCAATGTTCCCGGTCCACCTTAAATACTACAGCCTGCACAGACACTGGAATATCACTGCAGCACCGTTTAAGGTGGAACGGAAAATTCCCAAAACAAGCTGGAGAACAGGAATTTCTGCTCCCACGTTATGAACACGATCCCGGACGACTTCAATCCTCCAGTCTGCACACTCCACTCCGGACAGTTTCCCAAACCTCCAGCTCCGCTCAGCGTCTGACCCTGAAGAGACTGAAGAGAGGAGCAGCTCCACCTTTATTCACACCATCACCCCAACAGCAGCCTGTAAGTAGCAGCCATGCTGTGTGATTGTATCCGTGTGTGCCGGTTGGAGCAGATCATCTAAAACTGAGAGCTCCATAGTGAGGATTAGCTTTAATCTACTGTGTGTTGGTGTCCAGATGGAGCCAGTAGCTAGCACAGGGACCGTTAGCTACTAGCCTTAGCTCCAAGTAACTAGCATTAGCACTAACCTAATAGTATGAGGGCGGAGCTTATTTACACAGGCTCATTTTATTTAGTCTATTTCCACATGGAGCCTCTGTAGGATCATTGTGGGCGGTGTCTCGCTGTAAACCAGCCAATCAGAGCAGAGCTCATGTATCTCATTTAGGTTCTTCTTCTTTTTCTTCTTGGTCGAGAATGTTTTGTCTGCTAACTAGTCCAACAATTTTTGAGATTTCAACACCGCTCCAACTCCAAAATGTTCAGTCGAATCTGGAATGGCGTGCTTGTATACTGCTTTTTGATCTGACTTCCGGTTTTTAGAAAAAATCCCAAAAATTCAGAATTTTTATCCCATTAAGAATGAATGGGATGGAAAAGTGTAGGCTGATCTACTGTACCTCTACTTAACCAACAGACACCATTTGGCACACTCTATCTCAGGGCAGGCCCCAAAGCACACTCGTCTGTTCGTCTATTATTTCCCCTTCATCCCTCCATCCCATTTATCCCATAGACTCCCATTCATTTTCACCCCCATTCAAACCCCACTGGTTCCTTTAACCTACAGCCACCAAACTGTATGTCCTCACGCAGGGCAGATCCCCAAACTCTAATATAATGGTGGCTGGTGTGGCTCAGCGGGTAACACCACTACCCAGAGTGCCATCTCTACATGTGGGAGACTGGGGTTCAAATCCCGGTCTATGCTGTGCTACACTAATAAGAGTCCTTGGGCAAGACTCCTAACACTACATTGACGTACCTGTAATATGATTAACCTTGTAAGTCGCTGTGGATAAGAGCGTCAGCTAAATGCCGTAGATGTAATCCACAGCCATACTGACCTCCACTCCTCTAAGTGTCATGTATTCATCCCTCGTCCTTTCCATAGACCCCCATTCACTCCAGTTTTTTTTTATCTCTGTTTGATTCAACTGATGGAATATTGTAAAGCATATTGAGTATCAGGATGTGATAGATGTAATGTGTCATGTCATATTGTTATTGTGATGTAGTTTTCATTCCAAATGGACATGCTAGTGCTCTATTATCTGGCATTCCGAAACGCAGGTGTCCCCAAACTTTTAACGGGTGATGAACCCATGTATAAATAAATGGAGGCAAAGCAAAAATGTACGCTCCACATAGCTGTAATAAGTGCATGTAGAAAAATCCACCTTGGCACATCATATTACCATCTCCCTGTTGTAAAATCCCTAGTGGAGCCCACCTCAGTAGGTATTATATTCTAATAGGTGGTCTAGGTGTTTTAATTAGCGCGGAATCCTTGTTATGGAAGGCAGATGGCAGAATCCTCTGTCTTTTGTTAAAGTCACACTAATTAAAATTCTTCGAGACGCCTGTTCCCTCCAGAATGCATAATAAGACGGCCCGGCTGGAAAACTAATAAGAAGACCCTGATGCCTTGACAACGGCCTCACCTTGAAACTTCCCCGAGTCAATTTCCCTCTCCAGTAACCTCCGACGCCTCCCCAGGATCATGTAGGAGTCAGAGATGGACAAATGTTATGGAGTTTTGGAGGAAAAACGGCAGGTCGGATTGACACCGCTGTGGCCGAGGCCGGTTCCGGGCGTCTGCTTTATGACTATTTAATGGAAACGAGCTCTAGCAGAAGAGAAGGCGAGAGAGAGTGATTCGAAATCTACCCCTGACCATCCTCTGCGGAGGCGACGAGCATGCGGGGAATAGCCAGGCTAGCAGAAATGCTGCCGCAGCCGCTTTAGCAGTAAACTGGGTTGTTTTGATGTCCCAATCAAAGAGAGTGGTGGCTGAAATGTGGGCCGAATAAGACTTTCCCTTTATGCTCACCAATACACCACGCAGCTAACTGCCACATGCCGCTCTCCCAGGCTGCGGGTACAAACTTCTTTGAAAGTGGCGCTTTGAGGAGGATTTGCAGCCGCCGCACGCAAATGTTTCCGCGCGGATGCGGAATGGGAAATCAAGGCGAGGTTGGAAAGGGATGAAAGTAAAATGGAAAAATGGCTCTGCTTTTAGTCAGGGAAGCGTTCGGTGTGTTTTACTGTAGAGCTGTACACAAACTCCAGGATCAGTTACAGGCTGTCCTTAAGCCACTGTGTGGATCAGGTGTTGTGTTACCTGGTGGGGGTCTTAATCCAGCCTTGGAGAACAAAGCTGTAGTGTAAAATAATAAGATTAAATAAACCACTTAACCTGCAGGCCAATTATGCAGAATTATTCACCATCTACTATGAATTATTCAGTATCCACTATAAATTATTCAGTATCCATTATGAATTATGCACCATCTACTATGAATTATGCACCATCTACTATGAATTATTCACCATCTACTATGAAATATTCACCATCCACTATAAATTATTCAGTATCCATTATGAATTATGCACCATCTACTATGAATTATTCAGTATCCACTATGAATTATTCAGTATCCACTTTGAATTATTCAGTATCTACTATGAATTATTCAGTATTAACTATGAATTATTCAGTATCTACTATGAATTATTCAGTATTCACTATGAATTATTCAGTATCTACTATGAATTGTTCAGTATGCACTATGAAATATTCAGTATCCACTATGAATTGTTCAGTATCCACTATGAATTGTTCAGTATCTACTATGAATTTTTCAGTTTCCACTATGAATTATTCAGTATCCACTATGAATTGTTCAGTATTCACTATGAATTATTCAGTATCCACTATGAATTATTCAGTATCCACTATGAATTGTTCAGTATGCACTATGAATTATTCAGTATCTACTATGAATTTTTCAGTATCTACTATGAATTTTTCAGTTTCCACTATGAATTATTTAGTATCTACTATGAATTATTCAGTATCTAATATGGATTATTCAGTATCCACTAGGAATTATGCAGTATGTACTGTGAATTATTCAGTATCTACTATGAATTATTTACTATCCACTATGAATTATTCAGTATCCACTATGAATTATTTAGTATCTACTATGAATTATTCAGTATCTAATATGGATTATTCAGTATCCACTAGGAATTATTCAGTATGTACTATGAATTATTCAGTATCCACTATAGATTATTTAGTATCCACTATGAATTATGCAGTATGTACTATGAATTATTCAGTATCTACTATGAATTATTTACTATCCACTATGAATTTTTCAGTATCTACTATGAATTTTTCAGAATCCAGAAGAATTTTTCTGTTTTTACTATGAATTATTCAGTATCTACTATACGTTTTTACTACAATATTTTCCAGTAACTTATACATGATTTACTCAGTATTACCTTTGAATTATAACATCTACCATAAATAATTTTATGGAATTATAAATATACTATGAATTAGTATCTTCTATGAGCCTGATTAGTGTTTAAAAGCCCAGATTTAAAGAATGCTATAAAGAACTGTGGCTGATTTTCCCCTGTGGGCTGTAACTGTGCTGTAATCTTCATTTAAACCGTGGGATTTTATTTCTTTACAATGGTGTTCATGTATTCCTACAACACTTTGAGAGTTTGTAGCTAAAATGAAAAGTCCTTATGATTAAAGATTTACATTGACCCGTAAAATGCCTCGACGGACATATCTGCTCAAAACAGGGAGCTCATTCTGATATTTTGAGTTCATGAAGTTCATAACAGAGTTGCGATTAGAAGTTTCACTGCAGAAGTACACAACGGTAATCTACTTTCCTAACGCAGGAAGGAGCCACTCGTCTTTCTCAAAGCATGAACCATGTTATAGATGACCACGACGGGGCCACGGTTTAATTTAGACTGAACACTTCAAGGATAAATGTTGCAATGAGAAAACAGCAAGCCAGCAGAACACAGAAACAGGCAAATCATCGCTGTGTGCTATCCACCTGAGCGGGTGGAGGCCACATCCACCCCATTAATTGTGGGGTACACAAAGGCCTTCCTTCCCTTTATATTTATGCTTGCTTGGGGCATTCATAAAGATTTCATACAGGCTTAAAGCACAGCCATATTAAAGGACACATCAGTGTGGACCTCCAGAGACCACTACACCAGCCCAGCTCAGAGGAGTCCACAAGTAGCTCAGTGCTAAGCTAATACAACCAGACAACTTCCACCTTAGATTACTTAGATAGCTACAGATAGCTCAGCGCTAAGCTAACACAACCAGCTAACTTCCACCTTAGATAGCCACAGATAGCTCAGAGCTAAGCTAACACAACCAGACAACTGCCACTTTAGATAACTTAGATAGCTACAGATAGCTCAGCGCTAAGCTAACACAACCAGCTAACTTCCACCATAGATAACTTAGATAGCTACAGATAGCACAGCACTAAGCTAACACAACCAGACAACTGTCACCTTAGATAACTAAGATAGTTTAGTGCTAAGCTAACACAACCAGACAACTGTCACCTTAGATAACTAAGATAGCTCAGCACTAAGCTAACACAACCAGACAACTTCCACCTTAGATAAATTAGATAGCTACAGATAGCTCAGTGCTAAGCTAACACAACCAGACAACTTCCACCTTAGATTGCTTAGATAGCTACAGATAGCTCAGTGCTAAGCTAATACAACCAGACAACTTCCGCCTTGGATAACTTAGATAGCTCAGCGCTAAGCTAACACAACCAGACAACTTCCACCTTAGATTACTTAGATAGCTACAGATAGCTCAGTGCTAAGCTAACACAACCAGACAACTTCCACCTTATGTTACTTAGATAGCTACAGATAGCTCAATGCTAAGCTAATACAACCAGACAACTTCCGCCTTGGATAACTTAGATAAGTACAGCTAGCTCAGTGCTAAGCTAACACAACCAGACACACTTCCACCTTAGATGTACTTAGATTAGCTACAGATAGCTCAGTGCTAAGCTAAAACAACCAGGTGGTAGTGTCCACCTTAGATTACTTAGATAGCTACAGATAGCTCAATGCTAAGCTAATACAACCAGACAACTTCCGCCTTGGATAACTTAGATAAGTACAGCTAGCTCAGTGCTAAGCTAACACAACCAGATACATTTCTCTCATACATGTAGATAAATTAGAGCTATGCAAATACAACATAGTGCACAGACGTTTAAACACGGTGGTGATAGTGTCATGGCTTGGAACTTCTGTGCTGCATCTGTAGACGAGTTAAGGTCAAACAGTAAATACTCTGTTAATGTTCTAAGTCTGATTAAGTTTGACAGGAAATACAGTCTATGTTCTAGGTCTGAATTAAGTTTGACAAGTAAATACAGTCTATGTTCTAGGTCTGATTTCAGTTTAACGGTAAATACAGTCTATGTTCTAAGTCTGATTAAGTTTGACAGGAAATACAGTCTATGTTCTAGGTCTGATTTAAGTTTGCCCAGTAAATACAGTCTATGTTCTAGGTCTGAATTAAGTTTGACAAGTAAATACAGTCTATGTTCCAGGTCTGAATTAAGTTTGACAAGTAAATACTGTCTAAGTTCTAGGTCTGATTAAGTTTGATCAGTAAATACAGTCTATGTTCTAGGTCTGATTTAAGCTTGATCAGTAAATACAGTGTGTGTTCTAGGTCTCATTTCAGTTCAACAGAAAACACAGTCTATATTCTAGGTCTGATTTCAGTTCAACGATAAAGACAGTCTATGTTCTAGGTCTAAATTCAGTTCAATGGTAAATGCAGTCTATGTTACAGGTCTGATTTCAGTTTGACCAGTAAATACAGTCTATGTTCTAGGTCTGAATTAAGTTTGACAAGTAAATACAGTCTATGTTCTAGGTCTGATTTCAGTTTAACGGTAAATACAGTCTATGTTCTAAGTCTGATTAAGTTTGACACGAAATACAGTCTATGTTCTAGGTCTGATTAAGTTTGACAGGAAATACAGTCTATGTTCTAGGTCTGATTTAAGTTTGCCCAGTAAATACAGTCTATGTTCTAGGTCTGAATTAAGTTTGACAAGTAAATACAGTCTATGTTCTAGGTCTGAATTAAGTTTGACAAGTAAATACTGTCTAAGTTCTAGGTCTGATTAAGTTTGATCAGTAAATACAGTCTAAGTTCTGGGTCTGATTTAAGTTTGACAAGTAAATACAGTCTATGTTCTAGGTCTGATTAAGTTTTATCAGTAAATATAATCTATGTTCTAGGTCTACTTTAAGTTTGACCAGTAAACAAAATCTGTATTCTAGGTCTGATTTCAGTTCAACGGTAAAGACAGTCTATGTTCTAGGTCTGATTAAGTTTTATCAGTAAATATAATCTATGTTCTAGGTCTACTTTAAGTTTGACCAGTAAACAAAATCTGTATTCTAGGTCTGAATTCAGTTCAATGGTAAAGACAGTCTATGTTACAGGTCTGATTTAAGCTTGATCAATAAATACAGTGTGTGTTCTAGGTCTGATTTAAGTTTGACCAGTAAAGACAGTCTATGTTCCAGGTCTGATTTCAGTTTGACCAGTAAAGACAGTGTGTGTTCTAGGTCTGATTTAATTTCGTGTTATTGGTACGTGGTAGTAAGTTTCTCATTTCCTGGAGTTCTCGGACAGTAAGCCGTGTCACCGCGTTCTAATTTCTGTCTGGAGCGTAAGGTCTGTTATCTCACTCTGCTCTAATATGAATACGGTAATTGAGGAAGACAACTTGGCACTTAATTCAATTTTCCTTTTTAAACAGGTTTAATAAGACGCGGTGTTGGAGGACTTCTACACGGTTCTGCGTAATAAGGCTTTAAATGAAGTTCTTCTCCCCACTGCTTTAAATGCCATACCCTGAACTCTGGAACATGACTTCCTTCTCTCAACCCAATTAATCTCTGTGATAGTGTCAAACGAGGTTCTCCCTCGATCTCTATAAACACGCTAACGTGCTACACCTTATCCGAGCGTGCACGGAGTAAACACATTCAAACACATACAGAACCCAGTCGCAGAGTCAATGAGGTGTTCTCATGGAGCCCGATGTTTAACCTGGCTGTCTTACTGCAGTACCACAAACATTACAATCAATGTTCTAGATCTACATTTTTAAATAGTAAGTACAGTCAATATTGTTCTAGATCTGATTTAAGTTCATACAGTAAATTCAGTCTGTGTTCTAGATCTGAATTTAATTTAAACATTATGTACAGTTGATGATCTAGATCTGATTTAAGTTCATACAGTGAATGTTCTAGATCAGATTTAAGGTGAAACAGTAAATACAATTTATATTCCAGATCTGCAATAAGCTCATACAGTAAATTCAGTCTATGTTCTAGATCTGATTTATCTTTATACAGTAAATACATTTCATATTCTAGATCTGATTTAAGTTCAAACAGTAAATACAGCCAGTGTTCCAGATAAAGATTGCATTCGAATAGTAAATACAGGCTGTGATCTAGATATGGATTATCTTCAAACAGCAAGTTCTTTATACAGTTCATGTTCTAAATAATGCAGTTTAGGTTCTAGATTTAAAGTTAAAGCAATAAACATAGTCTATGGTTTAGATCTAAATGTTCAAACAGTAAGCACATTTAATGTTCTAGGTCTGGTTTAAGTTCAAAGAGTGTTTACAGCCTATGTTCTAGATCTGACATAACTTCAAACAATAAACAGTGTATGTTCTAGATCTGATTTACGTTTAAACAGTAAACATAGTCTGTGTTCTAGATATGACTTCCATTCAAACAGTAAACATAGTTTATGCTCTAGATCTGATGTAGATTCAAACAGTAAAAACAGTCTATGTTCTAGATCTGACTTACTAGATCTGGTATTACCCACTCTGTGTAGTCTAGATATGATTTACATTCAAACAGTAAACGTAGTTTATGCTCTAGATGTGGTGTAGTTTCAAAAAGTAAAACAGTCTATGTTCTAGATCTGAATTAAGTTCAGAGAGTAAACATAGTCTATGTTCTAGATATGATTTACATTCAAACAGTAAACCTAGTTTATGCTCTAGATCTGATGTAGATTCAAACAGTAAAACAGTCAATGTTCTAGATCTGGATTACCCAGTCTGTGTTCTAGATATGATTTATGCTCTAAAATCAAACACAGTCTATGTTCTAGATCTGAATGAAGTTCAGAGAGTAAACATAGCCTATTTCCTAGATCTGATTTAGATTCAAACAGTAAACCCAATCTATGTTCTAGGTATAAAGGAAGTTTAGTTCTTTCTCCATACAGTCATATCACTCTAGAACCGCGACTTGTGTTGGTGCAGGTAGGCTGTATGAGTCGACAGGTGAGCGGATGATACAGGTTGATACAGGATATCAGATGGACTAATGGGTGCTGCAGTGCTGTTCTACCAGACGGACCGTGCGGATGGAGAACCTCCTGTATTCCGTTGTGTATAACACGAGGCCAACAGCAAAACCAGATTCATACAAGAGTTATACACCACGGAACACAGGAGGTTCTCCATCCGCACGGCCCGTCTGGTAGAACAGCAGCCAGCTCTCGCTGTAAGGCTCCGTATTTCTTCCTCTCCTTCGAACTCGGAGAAGCAGGTTCTTTTTGAATTCCTGCTTTTCTTTTCCTGCCAGAACTTTTCCGTTATTAACAAAGACCTTTAACACACAAAGCTAAGGTCAGTTAATTATTTGACCGTTAAATCTTTGAAGCTGCTCCAAAGCCACCAGGAGCGTGGAGTTCAGTCTCCCTCGCCTGCCTCGCCGCCGCAGCCTGGAATTCAAATCCCCCCGGATAATGAGAGCGTTAAAACTCGGAGAGTAAGGGAGGAGGTCTCGAGCTGAAGTGCGGCTCACACGTCCTCATGAGCCAATTTATTTCCAGGTAATTAAGTCACAGGCTGGTACAAGTCGGGGGCGGACTGGCGCACCGAGGTGGTGGGGGGGAGGAGGAGCAGCGCTTCCTGACCCACTGCCGGTGTTTTCAGCTTTTGGAGAAGCTAAATGCTCATTATGACGGAGATCCAAAGCAAAGCTGACCCTCCTGACCCCATTCAGCCGGGATAAATAAGCCCCCGGCCTTCGCCGCCGCGTTCGTCAGATCGATCCCTCTTCGATGAGATGCACGTGAAAGTCATTTCCACGGCGACGTTATTGTCACGGTGGTAATCAGATTCCGTCGAGGTGACTAATTCAACGTCTCAAAAACATGGCCGTGTTGAAGACGGAGCCCGCTGAGGAGATTAGACTTCCTGTGACACCTTCTTACTCACGCGCCTCAGAAACAGCCACCAGCTCCAGAACCGGCTGCTGCTTTCCTGGCTAATGTGGCTAACAAGCACTGAAAGCTAATACTGCTCCGATTAGCATGGTGCTAAGTGCATGCTTACATCATCACGCCCTGCTGAGATGTTCAGGAATCATGTGACATAAGCAGGGGTCTTATCGCTGTACCTGACCACACACATGCTTTCCTTTAGGACTCATGCTGTTGTGTTGGTAGCATCGTTCGCGAGTGAGGTTGGCCTCAGAGCAGAGATCGAAAGCAATTCCAGCAGTTGGAGGAGTTGTAGAGGGACCCCATCGTAAGGCTCCGGGATACAGGATGGTCTTATCAGTATTGTGCACCACACTGATCGTGCAGAGCCAACCATAGCACGCTGCCGGCGGAAGTGTATAGAAGAAGGCATGCACCAGGGACATGAAGACTCTGGGAGACCTACACAGACCATGAAGAGGGACAGCCGATGGACTGTCCGACATCCAGCGAGCAGTGGTGTCCTCCATGAGTCATCCTGTTAGTGCAGCACCATCAGCAGACGGCTGCACCACGCAGGACTACATGCACACAGACCGTTACCACGACTGTCCTTAACACCACGTCACCGTCACCAAACACTGCAGTGGTGTCGTACCAGACTGTCATGGAGTGACTCAGAATGGCAGCGGGTCATCTTCAGTGACGAGTCCCGCTTTAGTCTTGGTGGAGACGCCCAGCGAATCCATGTGTGGAATTCCAGAAGTGGGGATTTTCCTGTTCCACCTTAAATAGTGCAGCAGAAGTCCACCTTCAATAGTCCACCTCAAAAAGTACAACAGAGAAACACAAACAAAAAGCTGAGACACATGGAAATTCTAAATGCTGCTCCATTTAAGGTGGAACAGAGAAATTCAAACAAGAAGCAGAGACACCAGAATGTCACTGCTGCACCATTTAAGGTGGAACAGAAAAATTAAAACAAGAAGATAAACTGCCAGAATGTAACTGCTGCACCATTTAAGGTAGAACAGGGAAACTTGAACAAGAAGTTGAGGCACATGAATAGCCTATTTCCTGCACCATTTAAGGTGGAATGGAAAAGTTTGAATAAAAAGCTGAGACACCTAATTAGCCTTACTTCTGCACCATTTAAGCCCAAATATCAATAATCAGTCTCCAGATTTTCGTACAGTCAGCATATCAGTATCAAGATCAGTAGGTGCTTATGCAATATCATGACTTTCAGAGATGCTAGGATATTGTTAGCATTCTCCTATGGATAGATACTGATTATGAACCTGCATTATATTCAACACACAATCAGATCATTATTTTAATTATATAAAACCATAAAAACCAGCAAAAAACGAATAAAAACAATGATTTTTTTTTTACAGCTGTCATATTCCATAATGTGAGACAGCCCAGCATCAACCTGACAGTAATTTCCTGTGTTATTACAAAACATATATGAAGCTGAGTTGATTTCAGAGTAAAACGATGATCACAGAATTATCTATATAATAAATCTCACCAATATTTAAAGCACAGAGACAGAATCAAACCAATACAGCCATGTTTTATTATATTAAACCATATTTATATCAATTATATCATTATAAAACCACCTACAGACTGAAGCCTAGGCAGTTCTCAGCGGTTTTCCGGGTTTGACAGATGTGTGTTTTCCATGTTAGTTAGACTGACAGTCTTCTGCGTCTGTAACAAAGGCGCTGCTCCATCCCCATGGTGGCTAATTAAGACTAAACCCAACGTTTACTCCGAGCTCCTGCTGGAGTTTGCATGACAGTCTTGAGAACTGCTTGTTTGTGTGTTTTTAAAAGCGTGCCCAAATGAAGGAATTCTGCTTATAGATTTATTTTTCCCATAGAAGTTCCATTCCCACTCGGAGACGGCTTTGACAGTTTATGCAACAATTATATCGGACATATGAAGAGACGGGCCTCACGATGCACTGCAGTGTTGAGCGGGGCTCCTATGCCGAAGTCCAGTTGGCCTCATTATCTCCTAAATGCACACACTGTGTTCAGGCTCTATGGCAAGGTGCCCACAATCCGCTCCTGGACTGCACCGTCAATACGGGCTCGGGACTGCAGGAATGGACACGAGGCTTAAGACAGGTTAGCCAAAACAAATATGGATATCCAGCCCAGTACACAGACTGTAGAAATAAATGGCAAGTGAAAGCGATGAGGGCTAAAACCGGCCCTAGTGCTGCTAGGCTCGCATGCAACATTTTCAAAACTTTAATATTAATTCATAGAGATTTTGTATTAGATTCATTGACCCATTGGGTTTTCACATAGAGCAATTTGACCACCACATTTAACCCATCCGTGACGTTAAAGCCCATACACTATAGTGAACAGACACACTAGGGGGCAGTGAGCACACTTGCAGTCCTATCCTTGGTGCCTGGGGAGCAGTTGGGGGTTAGGTGCCTTGCTCAAGGCCACTTTAGTCGTGTCCTGTTGGTTAATTGGGAATTGAACCAGCAGCACTGCCCGGGGTGGTGGGCAGCCCTATCCATGGTACTCGGGGAACAGTAGGGGGTTAGGTGCCTTCAGTTGTGTCTTGCTGGTTTTTGGGGAATCGAACCAGCAACATTGCCTGGGGTGGTGGCCAGTTCTATCCCTGGTCCTATACCCTATCTTGGAACGGTGGGTAGCCCTATCTATGCCACCAGGAGAGTAGTTGGGGGTTAGGTGTCTTGCTCAAGACCACTTCAGTTGTGTCCTGTTTGTTTTAAGGAATCGGACAGGCAACTTTGCCCAGGGTGGTGGGCAGTCCCATCCTTGGTGGCCGGGGAACAGTGGGGGGTTAGGTGCCTTCAGTTGTGTCTTGCTGGTATTTGGGGAATCGAACCAGCAACATTGCCCAGGGTGGTGGCCAGTCCTATCCCTGGTGCTTGGGGAACAGTTGGGCGTTAGGTGCCTTGCTCAGGGGCACTTCAGTTGTGTCCTGCTGGTTTTTAGGGAATCAAACCGGCGACCTTCTGGTCACAAAGCACACTTGCCCGGAGAGGCGGGCGGCCCTATGCACAGCATTAGAAGGGTTAGGTGACTTGCTTAAGGGCACTTTAGATGTTTCCTGTTGGTTTTGAGTGATTCGAACCAGCGACCTTCCAGTCACAAGGCACACGCTCTTGGAACGGTGGGTAGCCCTATCTACACCACCAGGAGAGTAGTTGGGGGTTAGGTGTCTTGCTCAAGGCCACTTCAGTTGTGTACTGTTTGTTTATAGGGAATCGAACTGGCAACTTTGCCCGGGGTGGTGGGCAGTCCTATTCTTGGTGCCCAGGGAGCAGTTGGGGGTTAGGTGCCTTGCTCAAGAGCACTTCAGTTGTGTCCTGTTGGTTTTAGGGGATTCGAACTGGCAACCTTCCAGTCACAAGGCACACTCTCTTGGAACGGTGGGTACCCTATCTTTGCCAGCAGGAGAGTAGATGGAGGTTGGGTGCCTTGTTCAAAAGCTTGTTGGTTCAGGGAATTAAACTAGCAGCTGTCTGGTCACAAGGCTGGTTGGTGGATGATTTAGGTCCGTTGATTTAGGTTGTTGGGTACCTTTCAGTCAGAGGGGACTTTTGTCCGGTGAGCTCTCTGGAGTTCACACTCGAGTCCTCTTACAAGATCTTTTTTTTTCTCGATTTCAGCTTCTCTTCTTTTTTCCGTGTAGTAACTGAATAATAAGCCTGAGCATGTAATTAGTTTGGGGTTTTAGAGGGTTAAACAGACTGCAGTGTAGACTTCTTTGATCTTCAGGTGGCCGGTGAAGTCCCGTTCCTGCAATGGAGAACTCTTTCTGTGGTGATTTTACCTTCCATAGCTGAGCAACCAAAACAAATTTGCATAAAATAATTCCTTCAGTTTTTTGGACGAGCCGTGTTGCTGGTATCTGAGACTGGCCCCGTGTTGTTTGCTCATCATTAACTTAATTAGGTTTTCAGTTTTTTAAGCACCTATCGACAGGAGGCATTACCGTGCGAAGGCTACGTCACATGAGACAGGTTTGATCAATACCTCTGCTGGGATAGACTGCTCCAACAAACCTAAAGGCAAAAATATAGAGGAATAAAGATAACAAATGAGCATTCCGAAACTTTTCCATGCCTGTTTGTTGTGGGATCAGAGACGCTGTGTGTAAGTCGAGAGTGAAGGAAGTGAAATCTTAATATTAGATTGATTTCCGTTAATAAAGCCGGGGGTTGATCAGCACGGCCTCATTACGATTTCACACGCTGCCATTTTCCAAATGTCAGTCAGTTTGAAAAAAGAGGGAAAAAGGCGGAAAAGCGTTCCCACAACAAAATCGATGGCTGTCTTCCAGCGTCTAAATGTTTCATTACTGTAAATACAGCGGGAGAGATATGGATTGGGGGCAGGCCGGTGGGGCCAGTGTGCGGTTCGGTGGGGGGAAGGCCGGCAATAAAAGCACATTGATCTACTGAACTCAGTAATATAGAGCCGGGGCTGGCTGGGGACCAGGACCCGAGGTGTTTGGACCCCGCTTTGGGGTCCCCCAGTGGGCTGCTCAGGCTTTTGATATTGATGGCCGGAGGATGTGATCTCTTCGCTGGTGGGGGTTGTCATTTTTTCAATAAGAAAACCTCTATGTGCTCATATCGCTGTTTTCAGAATGTCTAGAACGTAGAACCTTTAGGGAATCGGGTCCTGGGGGGGTCATCAACTGTATCACAGGCGGATTCGTACACGATTACCAAGGTCGACCATGGTCAATAAAACCCACACAAGGAGACAGCAAGGTGATGGATGTCCGAGAAGATGGAGTAAAACCACACCTCCGGAATAATGGCTTATTCCATGGATTAGGTACTGCCAAGGATACACGCATCGGACAACACTCTGTTGGGACCCCCAGCCATTCCTTTCCATACGTGTTTCATTATATAGAGATCGCCAAAATGACCCTTACAATAGCAGTCAGCGATTATGACAGCAGAACAAATACACCCTTCCCTTCAGTGCTCCTTCAGAAGCTCCGCCTACCCCCCCAACCAAATTCATTGACGGTGATGGCAAACAACTCTGGGCTGGAATAAAGCAGGGCACAATGGCAACAAAGGGAATAATTACAATCTGCTTATGTTTTTGGCTTCAACACAGGGCTGGTTCAGGAACATGTCCCTACTGCAGAGGGATCCGCTATCGCTGGCTGATTGGTTTTGATAATCACAGCCCTAAGATTCGTTAATAAAACGTAAAACACAAATATTGACATAAACGCTCTCATCCTCAATGAACTGGCTGGTTGTGGCAATAAAACCTAAATAATTAATACTAGATACTGAATAATTAGTAGTGGATACTAAATAATTCATAGTAGATACTAAATAATTCATAGTGGATACTGAATAATTAGTAGTGGATACTGAATAATTCATAGTGGATACTGAATAATTCATAGTAGATACTGAATAATTCTTAGTGGATACTGAATAATTCTTAGTGGATACTGAATAACTCATAGTAGATACTGAATAATTCATAGTAGATACTGAATAATTCTTAGTGGATACTGAATAATTCACAGTGGATACTGAATAATTCATAGTAGATACTGAATAATTCATAGTGGATACTGAATAATTCACAGTGGATACTGAATAATTCATAGTAGATACTGAATAATTCATAGTGGATACTGAATAATTCATAGTGGATACTGAATAATTCATAGTGGATACTAAATAATTCATAGTAGGTACTGAATAATTCATAGTGGATACTGCATATTTTATAGTGGATACTGACTAATTCATAGTAGATACTGAATAATTCATAGTAGATACTGAATAATTCATGGTGGATACTGCATATTTTATAGTGGATACTGAATAATTCATAGTAGATACTGAATAATTCATAGTAGGTACTGAATTATTCATAGTAGATACTGAATAATTCATGGTGGATACTGAATAATTCATAGTAGATACTGAATAATTCATAGTAGATACTGAATAATTCATAGTAGGTACTGAATTATTCATAGTGGATACTGCATATTTTATAGTGGATACTGAATAATTCATAGTGGGTATTGCATAATTCATAGTGGATGCTGAATATTTCATAGGGGATATAAAATAATAATTCATAGCAATTTTTTAAAAAGTCTTATAATTATTATTAGCCTAGGGATTAAGTGTGTGGACATGATAGTTTGTAAACGATACACCACGTATCCAGAGGTAGAAAAAAAAAATGATATTCTAGTTATTTGAATTTGATTAGAGATTCAACTCTGATTAAAGAATATTATTTTTACTAAAAACTAAACTATAAAGAAACCAGCACTCTTCCGAGTCAGAGATTACAGGTCATAGGTCAGCTGCTGGAAATGTAGTCCCGCATACAGCGTGTCAGTTTGTCATGTTTCTCCTTTACTGAAATGGACAGAAACTATGTCAGATATGAAGACCTGAACCTGACCCTGCCAATACTGAATATATATTTAACAATTTACATAAGTCACAAAATGCATCTCTGTAATTACTGTGCTGTTACATATTAGTAACTATGGAATGTAGCACATCTGTGGAACAGGTTAATTACTCAGTGTATGGGGGGGTAAGGTTTGAATGATCTCGCTCTGTGTAAACCTCTATAGGTATGAGCTCTGGGTTGGGTTGCCAGGTAGTGCACTTATGCTTGTGTATTGATCTCTCTAGGTATGAGCACTGGTCCTCGTTCGGGCATTGTCTGAACTCATGGCGGGTTCTAGACTCTGGATAAGGGCGTCTGATAAATACCTTAAATGTAAACAAATGACATGTTTATACACTTCCTACTTACGTCTAGCTCAATTCTTATTGTACTGTTACACTTTATTAATTACAGGCGGCTATTATTATTATTATTATTATTACCACCACTATTATTGTTGTTGTTGTTGGTGTTGTTGTTGTTGTTGTTCTTCTTCTTCTTCTTCTTCTTCTTCTTCTTCTTCTTCTTCTTCTTATTATTATTATTATTATTACCACCACTATTATTAATATTGTTGTTGTTGTTGTTGTTGTTGTTGTTCTTCTTCTTCTTCTTCTTCTTCTTCTTCTTCTTCTTCTTCTTCTTCTTCTTCTTCTTCTTCTTCTTCTTCTTCTTCTTCTTCTTCTTCTTCTTATTATTATGTAATTACATTTAGAGGATCTACATGCATAAAATCAAAGGTATAGCAACAGTAATAAGCACTGAGTGAATAGGGGCCAGCAGATGTCACTCTAATCTCCTGTTTTCCTGTTTGTGCACTCCGGATAAGGTGTTGCCAGAGACAGAGAGAGAGAGAGAGAGAGAGGGAGAGGGAGAGAGTGAGAGTGAGAGGGAGAGGGGGAGAGAGTGAGGGGGAGAAGGGGAGAGGGAGAGAGAGAGGGAGAGAGAGAGAGTGTGATGAAGAAGTGAATGAATAGCAGAAGCGAACATGGTTCTCATCCTCGTTAATTTATCGACCCGGACATCATTACCTGCCATAAGCGAAGGGAACATGTGAAGAAGGGTTATGGGGTCCATACTCCTTTCTTCCTCTCCTCCGGCTCCGTCCATCTCTTTGCTGTTCTCACAAAGCGGCCAGAAAGCCTGCGGCTATCATCAGATCACACAATCTATCAAACCATAAAGGCTCCATGCTAATTTTAGCTCCGCTTCCCCTTTAAACACTCCAAACCAGCTCTGATTAATTAAGAGCTCTGGCGTACAAGTGGCCTGCGCCCTTATCAGGAGGCCTACAGACTTCCCAACCTGTTTGATTCCCGTAACTCCTCCTCTCAAAGAACATATTTCAGCATCGGCCTGGATCAATTAGCATGAAGCAGTACACAAGCGGGAAACGGGAATAATTACATCGGCCTAATGCTTTCTGGCGTCAACACAAGACTCGTTTAAAAGCACGCTCCTACCAGCGACGCGATTAGCGAGTGCCGGGTGATTGCTTTTGATGATCACGGCTCTGAGATTGGTTGATTAAACGGCCGACACAATTATTGACCAATAAACGCTAGCGTCCCGGCGAGCGATTAGGAAATACCTCTTTCTCCGGCCCAAGTTTCCCTTTTCTGTTTAATGAATATGGAAATCGTTAATCACTGCCTGAATGAAGCATGTGCGTGCGCCTTTTCACTCCGTCCTTCGTTCCGCCGCCCTTCCTTCTCTTCTCTTGTTTTCCCTCCAAGAGCAGCACCCAGCTGCATTCACTGGAGAAAACACACAAATTCATTACTGCCAAAGGCATAAACAATTATCAGTCACCTCTAATCCTGTGTTCCAGCCAAAAAGAGCGCTGCAGAGAATAGCGCCTTCCTTTCAGCGCCGGGACTTCTGTGACTAACACACTTTCAGTTGACGCGTACAGACAGCCCGAGCGCCGGAGCAAATTGCCATTCATGTTTAATGCGGCCGCATGCCCCCCTCCTCCACTGCTGGGGATGTGAGGGTGGTCTCAGACGTCAGGACTGTCTGTTGATTCTGTTTAAAAACGGTACATCTCCGTTGGTGGCTTTGTGGTTTGTATTATGACAGCTGATTTTGACCTCTCGGTTGATTGAATCACCTCTGGCTCTCGAGGGAGCTTCCCTTAAGGCTGGATTTTGTATCCAAATGGGAATAGCGTTAATACCATTTCATAGATATCATCCAAGACTCACCGTGAGATCAGACACTGCCCGAACGAGGGTCAGCTCCGATACCTAGACAGATCAATACACAGACATGTATAAAGTTAAAGTGCACTACCTGGCAACCCAGCCCAGCGCTCATACCTAGAGAGATCAATACACAGACATATATAAAGCAAAAGTGTACTACCTGGCAACCCAACCCAGCGCAAATACCTAGAGAGATCAATACACAGACATGTATAAAGTTAAAGTGTACTACCTGGCAACCCAACCCAGCGCAAATACCTAGAGAGATCAATACACAGACATGTATAAAGCAAAAGTGTACTACCTGGCAACCCAACCCAGCGCAAATACCTAGAGAGATCAATACACAGACATGTATAAAGCAAAAGTGCAGTACCTGGCAACCCAACCCAGCGCAAATACCTAGAGAGATCAATACACAGACATGTATAAAGCAAAAGTGCAGTACCTGGCAACCCAACCCAGCGCAAATACCTAGAGAGATCAATACACAGACATGTATAAAGCAAAAGTGCAGTACCTGGCAACCCAACCCAGCGCGAATACCTAGAGAGGTCAATACACAGACATGTATAAAGCAAAAGTGCACTACCTGGCAACCCAACCCAGCGCGAATACCTAGCGAGAACAATACACAGACATGTATAAAGCAAAAGTGCACTACCTGGCAACCCAACCCAGCGCAAATACCTAGCGAGAACAATACACAGACATGTATAAAGCAAAAGTGCAGTACCTGGCAACCCAACCCAGCGCAAATACCTAGAGAGATCAATACACAGACATGTATAAAGCAAAAGTGCAGTACCTGGCAACCCAACCCAGCGCAAATACCTAGAGAGATCAATACACAGACATATATAAAGCAAAAGTGTACTACCTGGCAACCCAACCCAGCGCTCATGCCTATAGAGATCAATACACAGACATATATAAAGCAAAAGTGCAGTACCTGGCAACCCAACCCAGCGCAAATACCTAGAGAGATCAATATACAGACATGTATAAAGCAAAAGTGCACTACCTGGCAACCCAGCCCACCTATAGAGAAGGAAAGGTTATAATTTTATTGCTAATGTTAACTACTACACGTATTAATGACAGCAGTATTAATAACTAATTAATTATTAATACTCATAAAAAATGGTGTCTGAAGTCCAGTGTGCTGAGTCTGTTGACCCACTGAGTCAACCTTTAAGTCATTTCTACAGCATCCCCGCAGGCCAGGTATCTCCAGGCATGCTGCAGTCCTAACACGTCTCCAACACACCTCACTCTGGAATGGAGATATTCACCAAACACCGTGATTAGCTGGACCAGGTGTGTTAGATTAGGGCTGGAAACCCTGCAGGGGGTGCCTCTTCAGGAGCAGACTGAAGATACTCGCGGTGCAGGAGAATCATTCTCGCTGTCATTTATATTAGTGGATTACCCAGAATGCAACTCTCCGCACCTACTTCTTCCAAAGCATGGGGGTGCATGCTCTTGCCATGTTTCAGTGGGGTTAACAGCACAGGTCCAACACGGTGTACCATACCAACAATCAAAGCAGCAACTTCAGGCAGTTGGCCAGCCTGTTGGTTTTATAGCCACTGGGCTAGCTAGCTAGCTAGATAGCTAGCTAGCGTAATAAGCTAATCTGGCTGATATTGCTGATATTGTAAAAGGCATGCAATCTGTACCTTACTTGACCATCAGATAGATTAGCTTCTAGCTTCAGTTATACTAGCTATCATGCTATGTAGCAGATCTGCTCTCCAAACAACATGCTAGCCAACCATTTCAGATGGCCTTGTTCCTTCCAGCACCGTGGTGATTCTAGAATCTGTTGAGGCCCTAGGCAAAACTTCACAGAGGCCCCTCCCCACCAGCGTTCGTCACCATTATCGTATTAATGATACAACATCAACAGCAGATGTTAACGATTGGCTAAAAGGAGTGACTGCGTGTGGGCGTGACCAAAGACCATAGTGTGAAGGAAGTAGCTGAATCTGCAGGTGTATGGAAGCAGCGTACGGTCATACGGGTCTACCAGCAGTGGATACAATCCCAGTCTACAGGGAATTCTCCTCGGAACTGTGCCAGGGAAGGCATCCACCAAATCTGGACCAACTGTGCAATTTAAGAATGCCTAATCATTGATGTGGCCTATGTCCAGTAACTTGTCCAGTCCAATAAATAAATATTAACAACACTAAAAGTCTAAACATACAGACCCTTGGGGGCCCACCACTGGTCTGGGGGGCCCCAAGCAGGTGGCTGGTGGCATGGGGCACCTCTGACTACATGCAGTGCTTTGCTTTGTTATGTAATCCCGGTTTTCCTGGTTTTCCAGGTCACAGAACACAGGGAGCAGTCCCTGGAAATGTCCCCGGCCAAACCAGCGGTGAATTACAGTCTGCCTGTTGGGTCATACCCATGGGCTTCCTTTCAGCACCTAACTGTCTATATGAATATTATTTCTATTATATGTTACAGGCTCGATTAAGCAGGGATACGTTCACCACAGAGGACAGACAGTTTGTTACCTGAACCGGATGCCTCTGAAGTCTCTAGTACCTCCACTCTTGAGTTATTTAAGGGCGAGCTTGAGTCCAGCGACTCCTCGAGCCACTCTCTTTTGAGGGACGTTTATATTAAAGCCAAGTTTACATTTCTTTATGAAGGCCAGAGAGCCATCTGAGGTGCCCATCTCTCAGACTCACCTCTACACCTCTCTTAGCACGTTCCTGCAAACAGGGGTGCTGCGTAGTACCAGGCAAGGCAGGCAGATGCTTAGGGTCCTAGACAAGTTTCAGGGGCTTCCAGGGGCATGTTTACATTTTTGAATTAGGAGCTTTCCATTATATATACATATATATATATATATAAAATGGAAAGCTCTTAATTAAAAAGTTCAAAAATCTTAATTAATCTATAATATATATCTTTCCAAAGAAAAACAAGTATCTTCAAAATAGCAACTTTACAGGAGAGGCCAAAATCCAATTTAATTCGAATGAAAGTCAATGGAACCAGAGTTTTTCCATAAGATCTTTAAGCCATTTCTGTCAGTCTATTCATTATGAAATTTACACACAGTGTAAACAGCCGCTCATGTGATCAAATGACACATAAAAGTAAAAATCGTAAAAAAAAATAAGAACCAAGTTTTTCATTGTGTATATATATACATATATATATTTGACCTGTGAAGGCCTCAACAGACTCTAGAATGGCTGATGCCATAGGCTCAACCCTGAGAGAGAGACCAGTCTTCATATAGTTGATTTCCAGGTTCAGCCTTGCTCAGAAGATATTCCCGCTTTCCACTTTGTAAACCCGGGAATCCCATACACCAGATCCTCCCCTGTGTCCATCTCTATCTTCCGAAGGTTTTTACAGAGAGGTTTGACCGTATATGATTTGTAGCCTGAGATACAGAACATTTTATGAGACCGAAGTGTAAGTGTGGTTACTGTAGCTGTTGACAGTATTTTCTGAATTGTACGGTGATAAAAAGACAGATCCTGAATTCCCCCTCTGTATAAATCCTTTGATTTTGATATCTTAGTAAACCAGAAGTTGAAACCAGAAACTTTTACCAGACATAATGAATATTTAGATTTCTGCTCTTGAAATATTTTAAATTAGCTCACCTTTACATTTAGGCAGGCAGCTGCTTGGGGTCCTAGCCAGTGTTGGGGGGCTCCTGATTGAAACACTGTGAAAAGAGCAACCTAAAAAATGACTCTAATTTGTTATAAGCAATGGAATAAGTTTTACACAACTCAGACAATTTTTTTTTTGAAGACTCTAGAATGGGCAAAGTGCTGGGTAAGCCTTTCAGCCCTGGGCTGTAGAGGAACACCATCACCTATGGCCAGCTTTATTATGAGGGTACACTGTAAAAAGTGTGACCTACAAATGACTTGAATTTGCTATGGAATAAGTTTTACTCAACTCAGAAATTGACTCTGACTGATAGAGTCCCTCATCCAAAGCCCTGTTTCAGGGTAAATGAAATATCATTGGCTTGTGTCACGTCCCCCAGGACTCCAACTACCACCTTCCTCGGCCATATCCGTCATCCCTGGAGTTCTACCTTGTCACACCTGTACCTGGTTAGTCCTGTGCTCCACTTGCCTCTATGTGAGGTATTGCCAACTGCTGTTGCCTGCTGAGGGCAGTCAGCACACTCGCCCAGAGCAGCCGGCAGCTGGGGGATGCTATCGGGATGCATGTGGGGATTGGGTTCCTTGCTCAAGGGCACCTCAGTTGTTACTGTGGGTTCAGGGAATCGAGCCGGTAACCCTCCAGTCATTAAGGGTGGTTCCCTAACCACTGTCCACCTGTACTACAGCCTTGTAAATGAACCCTATAACACTCTGGCACGTTTGGTTAGTCCCTCTGGTGTTACACTTGTAATAGTTAGAACGTTGGAACTCTGTTTGCTGGACTGTAGAGGAGCAGCATCATCTCTAACGAACTATATTAATGTAATATTAATATTAATGTACAGAAACATACAGTACCAGTCATTTTAGCACCAGAAAGCAAAATAAGCTGACCCCCAGTTCACGCAAGACCAGGTGCCTATGATACCGTTACTGTATATAGCAGATCTCTTTTAATGGGCTCTTCAGAAGTATGACTCCTACATCACCGCTGCCAGCCGGGAAATGGAATACAGTCAACGGTGTGGCACCTACAGGAGTGAAGGACATCAGGGTCATGTTACATGACTCACCTGCCCGCTCTCCACATGAGTGGCGCTGAGTCTGAGTGGTCCTGAGTCTCCTTTCCAAATGCCGGGACACTGGACAGTGCTGTGGTGTCTACTGGTCTTCACCTTCAGACACTAATAGGCCTTTTCCACCTGGGGTCCGTTCTGGTTTGCTTACCTAATTTGGAATGTTCGGCATTTCAACCTGCAATAAATCAGAACCCGAAACGTCGACCCATCTGGAACCAAGAATAGGAGGTTCTTCAGCACAAACCATGAGGACATATATGGGCATGTCAGTTGTTGTGGAAAGAGAAAGCAACTATGGTGCCACCCAGTGGTCTGCTGGAGAAGCTCTTCTACGTCTTCTTATCTCCAGTAGTTGATCTGCGGTTGCTTTCTGGATATAAACCAACATCTGGAACAACAGCACAGATGGTCATCTGTATGCTTCGCCACCTTGGTACCACTGTAGGGGCTTCTTTTGATGTTAATGATGCATCTTCTGGCGTCCCTTGGTTCCAGGAAGTCTGACTGGAACCAGTTCGAGAAAAAGGGTTCCTAACTGACACAAGTGGTCCATGAGTCATCCTGTTAGTACAGCACCATTGGCAGGCGGATGCACCACGCAGGACTACATGCACACAGACCGTTACCACGACTGTCCTTAACACCACGTCACCGTCACCAAAGACTGCAGTGGTGCCGTACCAGACTGTCATGGAGTGACTCAGAAAGGCAGCGGGTCATCTTCAGTGACGAGTCCCGCTTTAGTCTTGGTGGAGACGCCCAACGAATCCGTGTGTGGAGGCACCGTGGTCAGCACCAAGCTGAACGGTCTGTAGTCACACGTCCAGAAGACCTGGTGTCCCTCCACCTCCACCCCTACCGCACCATCTGCAGGAACTGTGTGGGGATGTTCAAGCTGCATGGGATGGATTATCACAGGACACCATTAGGAACCTCTACAGCTCCATACCGAGACGTCTGGCGTGTTGGGTTAGCAAACACGGCGGCCCAACACCGCCATACTGAGAGACAGACTTCTGTATGTGTAGCTCAATAAATATTGATCATATCAGCCTAAATTTATCATCAGTTATTGATCCTGCTCACCTTTACCTTCCTTCCCAACCTAGAACCCATGACGGAGTACGTGTACATGTCAGAGGTGGTGCTGTGGTGAGCTTTGGTGAAGAATCGAGTGTGATCGCACTGTCCCTCACGGAAAGAGGCTCCTCTGAAAGCCCTGACTGTGATTGACATGGGTGGAAATGTGGAGGAGAGGTGTCACCGCGAGTCTCCACTTTGAAAACAGCCACCGTGCGCGCTCGTCCATTCAGACCAGGGCTAATGGCAGCCGCGCGTGACAGGCTAGCATTTCCCAACGGCCCTGCCGAATTAAATTAAAAGCAGCCCGTCGCCTCCCTCTTTATCATTATTCCTCCGCGGCGCCGGCATATGTAACACCTGAGCAAATACTCCCTCATTATACACTAAAGAAAAGGAGTTATGAATGGGAATTGGTAGCCAGGACACGCATGCTCTTTCAAAGACGGCACTTACCGAGTGGGCTTTTTATTCCTGCTCCGTGGACGGTACCTGCACTTCTGCGGGGTGCTGCAGGCTACTGACCCAATCATTTCCGTACCGCCATGCATGTAATTGCAGGCCACATCCGGCAAGGGAGGAGCGAACGCCTGCGTTAGTCACAACACAGCAATGGGAGAATGTAATTGGGGCCCTCAAGCTCTCCTCCGGGCTTTGTTTTCCAGGGGCTGCTTCCAGACGCCAATGGCAACCGCAGACACTGGAAAAAGAAATTCCGATTAGAGCGTTACGACTGCGCTCTTCTTCACCAGCAGGCTCGTGCTCGGTATTCCTATTGTGCGGCTGGTTTGCGGCGAGGACTAAATGCAGAGCCCTCCGTTAAGCGCTCCTCTGATTAAGATGTGAGGATACCCATGCGGTAGGAGAAGTGTTCCATAGCAGTATGTGGAGGATGAGCGTGGAACCACTGGGCTTCTAATGGGATCCACTCGGTCAAATCACTGAACTCAGGTGTTACAATCAGATCCCTGGCCACAGGTGTATAAATCCAAGCACCTAGTCATGCAGACTGCTCCTACAGACGTTAGTGAGAGAACGGGTCGCTCTCAGGAGCTCAGTGAACTCCAGCATGGTACCGTGATAGGATGCTCCACCTGTGCTACAAGTCCAGTGGTGAAATTCCCTCCTACTAAATATTCCACAGTCCACTGTCAGTGGGATTAGAACACAGTGGGAGTGATTGGGAACGACAGCAGCTCAGCCACGAAGTGGTAGATTATGTACAATGACAGAGTGGGGTCAGCGGATGCTGAGGGTCATAGGTCACAGAGGTCACCAACTTTCTACAGAGTCCATCACTACAGACCTCCAAACTTCATGTGTCCTTCAGATCAGCTCAGGAACAGTGTGTAGAGCTTCATGGAATGGGTTTCCATGGCGAGCAGCTGCATCCAAACCTCACATCACCAAAGAGAAACAGATGGACTACACTCTGGAACTTGTGAACCACAGAGTGTCCTATATGGTCAGTTGAGGTGATAACAGACTATGAGTGATACAAGGAGGTTTACCTAATGACGTGGCCGGTAGGAGCATATGCATCTCCATATTAGCCGTCACTGGGAACCAGCGCAGGACTTCCAGGGAGTAGTGGGATATCAGCCATGCTCCTGCTCAGTGTTAGGTTCTCCAGTCCTCTCCTGGATCGACTTGGACGTCGTTGGAATGTCCAGGCTGTAATTCCCTGAAAGTCACACTAGCATAAGGAGCTCTCTTTGAGCTCCGTTCACCTGCAAAAGGAGCTGCTCTTAGATGCAAATCGGATGTGTTTGTTGATCACGTACTCCAGGAGTCCACATGTTCCGGCTATTCCCTCATGCGCATCTCTGAGATCTACAAATACAAACAAACGGGAGAGCCGGGGGAGGAGCCATCCGTCAGTCAGCTCCCGAGCCAGCGACGGCGGTTCCTGTCTGGCCATGGCAGCTCCTTGTGGGAGTCCCAAACACGGGTCAGCCGTCACATATTAGCATCTGGAGACCACCAGCACAGGTAGAGTAACGGCACTGGGTGGGACGCCGCCTGTCTGCTCCTCTTGTGTCGTTTTTCTCACCGCCTCTAAGGAGCATCTCTCCTCCTTCGTTCTTCCTTTCTTCACTTCAGCTTCAACTCTAAGTTACACTGAGTCACGTGTTTCTGTCCTTCACCCCTCTGTCCTTCATTTCGTCTGAACCCCAGCTTGTCCACCACAGCTGTGACGTATTGGTAGATTACAGTGAGCTCTGGAGAAGCTCTCTGACCTGGAGCTCTTATTTGGTTTCTTGTGTTTGGCTTTGTGAGAGACGTATCCCATTGTAAAACGCTGTAGCCCATTTTAACATTACCTCCCTCTAACTACTCATACCTACATGGGAGCAGCTGGTCTTCCAACAGAAGCTGCCACCGCCATGTTTCTACAGTAGCCCGGAATGGGAAAACCACCCCCTGGCTGTAGAGGGAGTTGAAGCAGCAGTATATAGCTCTGTACTTAAACCTCCAGGATACTTTAATGGCTACTGAACGCGCTAGCACATTACTAGCCTTAATGCTATATAGCTTAAGCAGCTTCTAATTTGACATGCTCGTGTCTTTTCCACCTTGCATGCTGGTTTTTGAATTTCAGGTTCCTATTTGCCAGGTTCTGATTCAGATATTCATGTATTTCCGTTCCTTAAATGGAGCAGTAGATACATTCTGGCACTGACATTCAGCTTCTTATTTTCCAGCTTCTTGTTCAAACTTTCCAGTTCCACCTTAAATGCTCAGCACTTACATTTTAGCAGTGAGATTCATCCTCTTATCAGCTTCTTGTTCAAATGTTTCCTTTCCACCTTAAATAGTGCATTATTTAAATTTTGGGTTGACATTCAGTTTATTTGCCAGTTTCTTGTTTAGATTTTCCTGTTCCGCCTTAAATGACACAGTTATATTTTGGCACCAGTTCCACCAAAATTCAGTTTCTTATTTACCAGCCTCTTGTCTGAATTTTAGTGTTCCACCTTAAATGGTGCAGCATCTATGGTCTGCTAACATTCAGCCACCAACATATTTAAATACTCCCGTTTCACCTTAACTGGTACAGGATTTATAATCTGGCACTGACGTTCAGGTTCTCTTTCTTTTTTCCACCGTTTAAGGTGGAACAGGGAAACTGGAGTCTGTGTTTCAGGCATTATAAGGACCATTAACATAAATAAATGGTCTCAGTCAGCTTGATGGGGGACGTGTATGTGTGTTCCGGTGTGTTCAGCTGTGTTTGTGATTGTGTGATTTGTGGCTGGGATTGTTTGTGCGGTTTGTGGCTGGGATTGTTTGTTCGGTTCGTGGCTGTGATTGTTTGTGTGGTTCGTGGCTGTGATTGTTTGCTTGTTCGGTTCGTGGTAGGGGTTGTTTGTTCGGTTTTTGGCAGTGATTGTTTGTTTGTGTGGTTTGTGATTGTTTGTGTGGTTCGTGGCTGTGATTGTTTGTTTGTGTGGTTTGTGATTGTTTGTGTGGTTTGTGATTGTTTGTGTGGTTCGTGGCTGTGATTGTTTGTGTGGTTTGTGATTGTTTGTGTGGTTTGTGATTGTTTGTGTGGTTCGTGGCTGTGATTGTTTGTTTGTGTGGTTTGTGTGGTTTGTGATTGTTTGTGTGGTTCGTGGCTGTGATTGTTTGTTTGTGTGGTTTGTGATTGTGTGGTTCGTGGCTGTGATTGTTTGTTTGTGTGGTTTGTGATTGTTTGTGTGGTTTGTGATTGTTTGTGTGGTTCGTGGCTGTGATTGTTTGTGTGGTTTGTGATTGTTTGTGTGGTTCGTGGCTGTGATTGTTTGTTTGTGTGGTTTGTGATTGTTTGTGTGGTTTGTGATTGTTTGTGTGGTTCGTGGCTGTGATTGTTTGTTTGTGTGGTTTGTGATTGTTTGTGTGGTTTGTGATTGTTTGTGTGGTTCGTGGCTGTGATTGTTTGTGTGGTTTGTGATTGTTTGTGTGGTTCGTGGCTGTGATTGTTTGTTTGTGTGGTTTGTGATTGTTTGTGTGGTTCGTGATTGTTTGTGTGGTTTGTGATTGTTTGTTTGGTTCGTGATTGTTTGTGTGGTTCGTGATTGTTTGTGTGGTGCGTGACTGTGATTATGCGGTTTCTGGCTGTGATTGTGCGGTTTCTGGCTGTGATTGTTTGTTTGTGTGGTTTGTGATTGTTTGTGCGGGTCGTGGCTGTGATTGTTTGTGTGGTTTGTGACTGTGTGGTTCGTGATTGTTTTTGTGGTTTGTGATTGTTTGTGCGGGTCGTAGCTGTGATTGTTTGTGTGGTTTGTGATTGTTTGTGTGGTTCGTGGCTGTGATTGTTTGTTTGTGTGGTTTGTGATTGTTTGTGTGGTTTGTGATTGTTTGTGTGGTTCGTGGCTGTGATTGTTTGTGTGGTTTGTGATTGTTTGTGTGGTTCGTGGCTGTGATTGTTTGTTTGTGTGGTTTGTGATTGTTTGTGTGGTTTGTGATTGTTTGTGTGGTTCGTGATTGTTTGTGTGGTTTGTGATTGTTTGTGTGGTTTGTGATTGTTTGTGTGGTTCGTGATTGTTTGTGCGGGTCGTAGCTGTGATTGTTTGTGTGGTTTGTGATTGTGTGGTTTGTGGCTGTGATTGTTTGTGTGGTTTGTGATTGTTTGTGTGGTTTGTGATTGTTTGTGGGGTTTGTGATTGTTTGTGTGGTTTGTGATTGTTTGTGTGGTTTGTGATTGTTTGTGTGGTTCGTGACTGTGATTATGCGGTTTCTGGCTGTGATTGTTTGTGCGGTTTCTGGCTGTGATTGTTTGTGCGGTTTCTGGCTGTGATTGTTTGTTTGTGTGGTTTGTGATTGTTTGTGCGGGTCGTGGCTGTGATTGTTTGTTTGTGTGGTTTGTGTTTGTTTGTGTGGTTTGTGATTGTTTGTGTGGTTTGTGATTGTTTGTGTGGTTCGTGACTGTGATTATGCGGTTTCTGGCTGTGATTGTGCGGTTTCTGGCTGTGATTGTTTGTTTGTGTGGTTTGTGATTGTTTGTGCGGGTCGTGGCTGTGATTGTTTGTTTGTGTGGTTTGTGATTGTTTGTGTGGTTCGTGGCTGTGATTGTTTGTGTGGTTTGTGTGGTTTGTGGCTGTGATTGTTTGTTTGTGTGGTTTGTGACTGTTTGTGTGGTTCGTGATTGTTTGTGTGGTTTGTGATTGTTTGTGTGGTTCGTGATTGTTTGTGTGGTTTGTGATTGTTTGTGTGGTTCGTGACTGTGATTATGCGGTTTCTGGCTGTGATTGTTTGTGCGGTTTCTGGCTGTGATTGTTTGTTTGTGTGGTTTGTGATTGTTTGTGCGGGTCGTGGCTGTGATTGTTTGTGTGGTTTGTGTTTGTTTGTGTGGTTTGTGATTGTTTGTGTGGTTTGTGATTGTTTGTGTGGTTCGTGACTGTGATTATGCGGTTTCTGGCTGTGATTGTTTGTGCGGTTTCTGGCTGTGATTGTTTGTTTGTGTGGTTTGTGATTGTTTGTGCGGGTCGTGGCTGTGATTGTTTGTTTGTGTGGTTTGTGATTGTTTGTGTGGTTCGTGGCTGTGATTGTTTGTGTGGTTTGTGATTGTTTGTGTGGTTTGTGGCTGTGATTGTTTGTTTGTGTGGTTTGTGATTGTTTGTGTGGTTCGTGATTGTTTGTGTGGTTTGTGATTGTGTGGTTCGTGATTGTTTGTGTGGTTTGTGATTGTTTGTGTGGTTCGTGACTGTGATTATGCGGTTTCTGGCTGTGATTGTGCGGTTTCTGGCTGTGATTGTTTGTGTGGTTGGTGATTGTTTGTGCGGGTCGTGGCTGTGATGGTTTGTTTGTGTGGTTTGTGATTGTTTGTGTGGTTTGTGATTGTTTGTGTGGTTCGTGATTGTTTGTGCGGGTCGTAGCTGTGATTGTTTGTGTGGTTTGTGATTGCGTGGTTTGTGGCTGTGATTGTTTGTGGGGTTTGTGATTGTTTGTGTGGTTTGTGATTGTTTGTGTGGTTCATGATTGTTTGTGCGGGTTGTGGCTGTGATTGTTTGTGTGGTTTGTGATTGTTTGTGCGGGTCGTGGCTGTGATTGTTTGTGTGGTTTGTGATTGTTTGTGCGGGTCGTGGCTGTGCAGTTTACGGCTGGGAAACAGGTTTGGGAAGCTTCTTAAACTGAGAGACTAAGATTTCTGTGATCTACCTGATTATCCGACTATCCAAGGTCGTTTGGGCTTCTTCACCCTGCACTACAGGGAATGCCGATATTCCGCACTGTCATGAAATTCAGTTGGCTCTGGCCAGATCAGGCCGATTAGCCCCGTGTGCAGCTGGCTGGTGCTGGAACGAGTGTTGAGTTCCCTGAGACAGGGTTCTGGGTGTGTGGACTCCTGTGTTTGAGGTTGTGAATCAGCTGGGACGGATCTTCCTGATTCTTTCCCGGTTCCTTCTCCTGTTTGCAGATTCACTAAGCGGCTGGAAATACGTGTGCATGTAAATGCTTGTTGAGCAGTGATGAAGTGCTCTGGCCTCTCGGTGGAGACTGCGGGAGCTGGAGCAGAGGGTGAGTGGGTGTAAGAGAAGTGGAGGAAATAAAACATGCTCTACAGAAACAGGCTGTAATTATTCATACGCACTGTATACAAACAAGCGTAAACAGCAGCCCGAGCTGGCAGTGCTCTAGAAAAGCAGCAGCTGGTGTACACATGGGGGGAATATTCAGGAATAACTGCCACCCTGCAATTCCACTCTTTAAGGATGTGATGGAGACTGTGGAAGGTATGTGTGGCTAGCTAGAGTGAAGTGTTTTAAATATGAGTGAGACATATTGAGACAGAGTAAAGCAGGGTAAAGCAGAGTGAGACAGAGTAAGATGGAGTGAGACATAGTGAGACAGCATGAAGCAGAGTGGGAGAGAGTGAAGCAGAGTGGGAGAGAGTGAAGCAGAGTGAGAGAGCGTGAAGCAGAGTGAGAGAGCATGAAGCAGAGTGGGAGAGAGTGAAGCAGAGTGAGAGAGCGTGAAGCAGAGTGAGAGAGCGTGAAGCAGAGTGGGAGAGAGTGAAGCAGAGTGAGAGAGCGTGAAGCAGAGTGAGAGAGCGTGAAGCAGAGTGGGAGAGAGTGAAGCAGAGTGAGAGAGCGTGAAGCAGAGTGAGAGAGCATGAAGCAGAGTGAGAGAGAGTGAAGCAGAGTGAGAGAGCATGAAGCAGAGTGGGAGAGAGTGAAGCAGAGTGAGAGAGCGTGAAGCAGAGTGAGAGAGCATGAAGCAGAGTGAGAGAGAGTGAAGCAGAGTGAGAGAGCGTGAAGCAGAGTGAGAGAGCGTGAAGCAGAGTGAGAGAGCATGAAGCAGAGTGAGAGAGAGTGAAGCAGAGTGAGAGAGCATGAAGCAGAGTGAGAGAGCATGAAGCAGAGTGAGAGAGATTGAAGCAGAGTGAGACAGGGTGAAGCAGAGTGAGAGAGCATGAAGCAGAGTGAGAGAGCGTGAAGCAGAGTGAGAGAGCGTGAAGCAGAGTGAGAGAGCGTGAAGCAGAGTGAGAGAGAGTGAAGCAGAGTGGGAGAGAGTGAAGCAGAGTGAGAGAGCGTGAAGCAGAGTGAGAGAGCGTGAAGCAGAGTGAGAGAGAGTGAAGCAGAGTGAGAGAGCGTGAAGCAGAGTGGGAGAGAGTGAAGCAGAGTGAGAGAGAGTGAAGCAGAGTGAGAGAGCGTGAAGCAGAGTGAGAGAGCGTGAAGCAGAGTGAGAGAGAGTGAAGCAGAGTGAGAGAGCGTGAAGCAGAGTGAGAGAGAGTGAAGCAGAGTGAGAGAGCGTGAAGCAGAGTGAGAGAGCGTGAAGCAGAGTGAGAGAGAGTGAAGCAGAGTGGGAGAGAGTGAAGCAGAGTGAGAGAGAGTGAAGCAGAGTGGGAGAGAGAGAAGCAGAGTGAGACAGGGTGAAGTAGGGTCTACAGTGTTTACAGTGTTTATCTCAGAGCTTCTGCTGGATTGTGTTGATCAGCGCCAGCAGTCAGATAGACAGATATATACATTGACACACAAACACACAGGCAGAGAAACACACCGATAGATAGATAGATAGATAGATAGATAGACAGACAGACAGACAGACAGACAGACAGACAGACAGACGGACAGACAGGATGTTGTGGTCAGCAGCACTGAGGACCCTCAGCAGAGGAGCAGGAGCTTTTTAAAGTCAGGCGCTGATAGACGTGCCCTGGGGTCAGTGCAGACGCTGCTGTGCCCTGTCCAGGGTGTCTGTGACACTCAGCAGGTGGCGCTGACCCACAGTAGGGACTTTTATGGCTGAGGGATCATCAGTTTTCATCAGTTTGTGGTCACAGCATTTGTCTGGCTGTCAGTTCTGGAGCTACAGCTGGGCTCAGCGGGGCTGCCTGTGATAAATCTGCATGTGTTTTAAAGTAAACTGCACAATCTGCTTCCCACATTATTAATTTGCTGTAATTCTGAACTGTGTGATATTTATGTGCATCTTCAACATGATTAAGATTTATTCCGAAGGATCAACAACGCTGAGTGGAATTTTAACCAGACGCAGAGCGGCTGCAGTGATTAATGAGGGACTGTTACACTGTACCTTCATATTCCTACAGAGAGGGAGAATTCTGCCGTGTTTACCGGCACAAACACAATCACCGGGATCTCAATCTGGATTCTCAAATTCATTACAGACAAATTTACAAATCTTTAAATGTCATAGATAGATAGAAATATTATTAGTTTTTAGAATATTCTTGGCAGTAACTGAACAATTGCTAGTTTTTGTTCAACTCCTAGCAGTTACTAAAAATATCAGAGTAGTTTTGTATAAAATTCTTAGAATTTACTGAAAATTTATAGTAGTTTTTATAAAATTCCTAGATGTTACTGAAAAATACAGATGTTTTAATAAAATTCCCTTGAAATTACTAAACAATTCATAGTAGTTTTTATAAAATTGCTAGAAGTTACTGAAAAAGTAATTATAGTTCTTACTCAAATCCTAGCAGTTACTGAAAAAAACAGATGTTTTTATAAAATTTCTAGCTGTTACTGAAAAATTCATAGTAGTTTTTATAAAATTGCTAGAAGTTACTGAAAAAGTAATTATAGTTCTTACTCAAATCCTAGCAGTTACTGAAAAAAACAGATGTTTTTTATAAAATTCCTAGCAGTTACTGAAAAATTCATAGTAGTTTTTATAAAATTCCTAGCAGTCACTAAACAATTTCATAGAAGTTTTTATAAATTCCCTTGAAGTTACTGAAAAATTCATAGTAATTTTTATAAAATTGCTAGAAGTTACTGAAAAAGTAATTATAGTTCTTACTCAAATCCTAGCAGTTACTGAAAAAAACAAATGTTTTTATAAAATTTCTAGCTGTTACTGAAAAATTCATAGTAGTTTTTATAAAATTGCTAGAAGTTACTGAAAAAGTAATTATAGTTCTTACTCAAATCCTAGCAGTTACTGAAAAAAACAGATGTTTTTATAAAATTTCTAGCTGTTAATGAAAAACACAGATGTTTTTATAAAATTCCTAGCAGTTACTGAAAAATTCATAGTAGTTTTTATAAAATGCCTAGCAGTCACTAAAAAAGTTTTTATAAATTTCCTAGAGGTTACTGAACAATTAATTATAGTTCTTACTCAATTCCTAGCAGTTGCTGAAAAATACAGATGTTTTTATAAAATTCCTAGATGTTACTGAAAAAAACAGATGTTTTAATAAAATTCCTAGCAGTTACTGAAAAATTCATAGTAGTTTTTATAAAATTGCTAGAAGTTACTGAAAAAGTAATTATAATTATAGTTCTTACTCAAATCCTAGCAGTTACTGAAAAAAACAGATGTTTTTATAAAATCCCTAGCAGTTACTGAACAATTCATAGTAGTTTTTATAAAATGCCTAGCAGTCACTAAAAAATTTCATAGAAGTTTTTATAAATTCCCTTGAAGTTACTGAAAAATTCATAGTAATTTTTATAAAATTGCTAGAAGTTACTGAAAAAGTAATTATAGTTCTTACTCAAATCCTAGCAGTTGCTGAAAAAAACAGATGTTTTTATAAAAATTTCTAGCTGTTACTGAAAAATTTATAGTAGTTTTTATAAAATTGCTAGAAGTTACTGAAAAAGTAATTATAGTTCTTACTCAAATCCTAGCAGTTACTGAAAAAAACAGATGTTTTTTATAAAATTCCTAGCAGTTACTGAAAAATTCATAGTAGTTTTTATAAAATGCCTAGCAGTCACTAAAACAATTCATAGAAGTTTTTATAAATTTCCTTGAAGTTACTGAAAAATTCATAGTAGTTTTTATAAAATTCCTAAAATTGCTAAAAGTAATTATAGTTCTTACTCAAATCCTAGCAGTTACTGAAAAAACAGATGTTTTTATAAAATTTCTAGCTGTTAATGAAAAACACAGATGTTTTTATAAAATTCCTAGCAGTTACTGAAAAATTCATAGTAGTTTTTATAAAATGCCTAGCAGTCACTAAAAAAGTTTTTATAAATTTCCTAGAGGTTACTGAACAATTAATTATAGTTCTTACTCAATTCCTAGCAGTTGCTGAAAAATACAGATGTTTTTATAAAATTCCTAAAATGTGATGAAATTTCATTAAGTTTTTTTGTAAAATTTCTAACAGTTCATAAAAATTTCATAGTGTTTTTTTATATAAAACTTCTAGCAGTTACTAAAAATCATAGTAGTTTTTATCGAATTCCTAGCAGTTACTGAAAATTTTACAGTAATGTTTAGTAAAGTCCTAGCAGTTACTGAAAACGAATCCCAGTAGTTTCCGTAAAATTCCTCCCTGTTATTAAAACACTCACAGTGGTTGTCGTCCTAGCTAAATCCCTAGCTGTACCTGAATAATGCACAGTGATAAGGAGCCTGCAGTGGCGGTAGTCACTGAAATGCATGTCCCTGTCGGCATGTGCAGCCTCGCCGTTCGGATGTCCGACTGATAGTGTCTCTCCGTGCCAAATGGCAGGGCTGACCTTTTCCAGACCTTGTTTTTCGAAGGAGGTGCTCTCCAGCTGTCAATACGGTTTTCATGGGCCACCTCTTCCAGCTTCTCCTGTGTTTAACCTGGGCTGGAGCAGAAATACTTTACGAGGCTTTTAAGCACTAACATAAGAGGAATAATCAAACTTAAGATGAATTAGCAATGAGGCGAACTGCTGCCTGTGTGTTCTGTAATGGCTGCCTATCGATCCCCTGCGCTGACAGTAAATAAGCAGCTGCAGAAAGCGCTTTGTTCTGGAATGCCTCCTGAAAGCAGACTTTGGTAAAACCTGACTTCTCTTTTACACTCTTGGTCGAGGTCTGCTGAGGGTCCTGATATGCGGTTTATGTCTGTAGCTTAAACTGTTCTGAGGTTTTTCAGGCTAGTGGGCTTAAGGCACTTGGTGTCCTGTTACTTCCTGTTACAGGCACCAGCTGGATTCTAGATTTCTCCGGTTGAGAGTTTTGGAGGGGGTTAAAGGAGGAATAAGGCCTGGTCCTGATGAGGGCCTGTTTTGTTGGATTTTGACTCGGACAGATTTGGAATCTGTGTTTGGTCTCACTTTTATTTGGACAGATAGACTAGACTTAGTCCAGTCTCAATATTATTTAGACTTGCCTAGATCCAGTCTTACTTTTGGACTTGCTCTTGATTCTGTATCACTTATTCTGGTCTCGGTTGTGACCTGGTCTAATTATCATTTGGACCCAGACCTGACTGGGTCTCAGTTTGTTGATTGTTTTTTTGTCTTCCCCTGGTCTCACTTTCTTTTAGATTTGGTCTAACTTTTATTTTTGGCCCATTTTTTTGATTTAGTCTCAATTTTTATTTAGACTTGACCTTGATTTGGTTTCGCTTTCCTTTAGGCTTGGTCTTGATTGTGGTTTTGCTTTAATTTGGACCTGGTCTTGGTTTGGTTTCACTTTTAATTGGGCTCTATTTTGACCTGGTCTTACTTTCTTTTGGACTTGGTTTTAATTTGGTCTTGCCTTCATTTGGACTCGGTTATGACTTATCTCATTTTTATTTAGACTTGGTCTTGATTTGGTCTCACATTCATTTGGACTCAATCTTGATCTGGTTTTGCTTTCATTTAGGCTTGGTCTTGGTTTGGTCTCGCTTTCATTTAGGCTTGGTCCTGACCTGGTCTTACTTTCATTTAGACATGGTCTTGGTTTGGTCTCACTTTCATTTGGACTCAATCTCGATCTAGTCTTGCTTTTATTTGGACCTGGTCTTGGTTTGGACTTGGTTTTGATATTGTCTTGCCTTCATTTGGACTTGACTTTGATTTGGCCTCGCTTTCATTTAGGCTTGGTCTTTATCTGGACTTGCTTTCATTTGGACTTGACTTTGATTTGGCCTCGCTTTCATTTAGGCTTGGTCTTTATCTGGACTTGCTTTCATTTGGACTTGACCTTGATTTGGCCTTGCTTTCATTTAGGCTTGATCTTTATCTGGACTTGCTTTCATTTGGACTTGACCTTGATTTGGCCTCGCTTTCATTTAGGCTTGGTCTTGATTGTGGTTTTGCTTTGATTTGGACCTGGTCTTGGTTTGGTTTCACTTTTAATTGGGCTCTATTTTGACCTGGTCTTACTTTCATTTGGACTCGGTTATGAGCTGATCTCATTTTTATTAGACTTGGTCTTGATTTGGTCTCAGATTCATTTGGACTTGACCTTGATTTGGTCTTGCTTTCATTTGGACCTGATCTTGATTGGATCATTTCATTTTTGGTTTCATCTTCCAGTTCATACATGCTAGTCTGGATAAGGTTCTGGGGACTGAAATGACCATCGCCTATTATTAATTATTTTAAACTATTATTTGTAGCCATTTCCACCTACTTCAAAAACCAAGGTCTGGAAACGGTCAGCCCTGCCACTTGGCACTGAGAGAGACTATCAGTCGGACATCCCAATGAAGAGGGTTATAAAGTAGACAGTAGGTAGGGGTTTCCGATAAAGTGTCCACTGTATGTCAAATGCTCTGTAGCTCTAGAGTAAGTGAATACAGACATGTCAACATCCCAGCAGGAAGTACATGCTAAAATCACTGTTTTCAGCTTTTCAGCCCCGGAACACATGGCATGCTCCCTCAATTTATGTTTCCATGTGAAAGCCGGAGCCGCATTATGATTTAGTGTTCCTGGAAAGGCAGCTTGAAAAAGCACATCAGGCACTCAGGTAGTAATGTTCAGGATTCCTGTATGAAAGGAAACATCATCCCACCGGCGTTCGACTTCAAACATCTCCAACCCGGAATAACCCTGAAAGCACCTTCAGAAGACGTCTCTCCGCGACAACGCTGCGCACACCAGCATCCACGCGGCAGGTCAGGATGATGCTGGGAAACAGAACGCGTCCTCCCGGTATATAAATAAGGTCTAACCAGCGATGGCTGTTCAGCTGTCAGATGTTTGGGTCTTGTGTTTGAACCACGCCTGTAATATTAAAGTGGCTGCTCGTCACCTTCGCAGGCTCGTAAGAGTTTACTAGCGAACTGAAAGGCTTTGTTCCGAAGTCAGATGTCAGGTTCCACTTATTTTGGAACCGGGTTCCTCAGATCTTTAATTATAGTAGCAGGCCATGATTCAGCAGCTAATGGGTCAGGAGTTAATGTGTCCAGGCAGACTAACTGTTCACCATGAGTTAATGAAGTAGAGCTCCCCCGGGTAAACTCCTCCTCCAGTGTCAGTGTTAGCTCCTCCCTTTAGTTATCCACTGGAGTAACAGTACTAAAGTATGTACCTTCAGATGTACTTAAGTATGGAGAGTAACAGTACTAAAGTATGTACCTTCAGATGTACTTAAGTATGGAGAGTAACAGTACTAAAGTATGTACCTTCAGATGTACTTAAGTATGGAGAGTAACAGTACTAAAGTATGTACCTTCAGACGTACTTAAGTATGGAGAGTAACAGTACTAGAATATGTACTTTCAGATGTACTTAAGTATGGAGAGTAACAGTACTAAAGTATGTATCTTCAGATGTACTGAAGTATGGAGAGTAACAGTACTAGAGTATGTATCTTCAAATGTACTTAAGTATGGAGAGTAACAATACTAAAGTATGTACCTTCAGACGTACTTAAGTATGGAGAGTAACAGTACTAGAGTATGTACCTTCAGACGTACTTAAGTATGGAGAGTAACAGTACTAGAATATGTACCTTCAGATGTACTTAAGTATGGAGAGTAACAGTACTAAAGTATGTACCTTCAGATGTACTTAAGTATGGAGAGTAACAGTACTAAAGTATGTACCTTCAGACATACTTAACTATGGAGAGTAACAGTACTAGAATATGTACTTTCAGATCTACTTAAGTATGGATAGTAACAGTACTAAAGTATGTACCTTCAGATGTACTTAAGTATGGAGAGTAACAGTACTAGAGTATGTACCTTCAGATGTACTTAAGTATGGAGAGAACAGTACTAAAGTATGTATCTTCAGATGTACTTAAATATGGAGAGTAACAGTACTAAAGTATGTATCTTCAGATGTACTTAAATATGGAGAGTAACAGTACTAAAGTATGTACCTTCAGATGTACTTAAGTATGGAGAGTAACAGTACTAAAGTATGTACCTTCAGATGTACTTAAGTATGGAGAGTAACAGTACTAAAGTATGTACCTTCAGATGTACTTAAGTATGGAGAGTAACAGTACTAAAGTATGTACCTTCAGATGTACTTAAGTATGGAGAGTAACAGTACTAGAGTATGTACCTTCAGATGTACTTAAGTATGGAGAGTAACAGTACTAAAGTATGTACCTTGAGACGTACTTAAGTATGGAGAGTAACAGTACTAGAATATGTACTTTCAGATGTACTTAAGTATGGAGAGTAACAGTACTAAAGTATGTACCTTCAGATGTACTTAAGTATGGAGAGTAACAGTACTAGAGTATGTACCTTCAGATGTACTTAAGTATGGAGAGTAACAGTACTAAGTATGTACCTTCAGACGTACTTAAGTATGGAGAGTACCAGTACTAGAATATGTACTTTCAGATGTACTTAAGTATGGAGAGTAACAGTACTAAAGTATGTACCTTCAGACGTACTTAAGTATGGAGAGTAACAGTACTAAAGTGTGTACTTTCAGATGTACTTAAGTATGGAGAGTAACAGTACTAAAGTATGTACCTTCAGATGTACTTCATTATGGAGAGCAACAGTACCAGAGTATGTACCTTCAGATGTACTTAAGTATGGAGAGTAACAGTACTAAAGTATGTACCTTCAGATGTACTTAAGTATGGAGAGTAACAGTACTAAAGTATGTATCTTCAAATGTACTTAAATATGGAT